>JAKOOJ010000044.1:2207764-2737764 GCA_022577455.1 Arizona elegans
CAAAAACCGGATTCCGGGCCCAAGGGGAAAGCGATTTTCTGTCTCACCTCATTCAAGCGCCTTCGATTTCTCCGCCGAAAGAGGATTAGTTGGAACCCCAGAAACCTTGTTTGGGTTTTTTTTTTTTTCTTGCCTTTTTTTTCCCCCTTTTTCTTTTTTTTAACTTCCGCTGTTGCTCCACTAACAAAACATGCCTTTTTCGGACCGCTTCCAAGCCAAAGAGAGGAAGGGAGGGGGGGGAGTTTGTAAACAAGGAAAGGAACGAGAGAGGGGTGGGGTGGGTTGAGATTTTAATTACAAACTACTACAAGCGTTTTTACATTGGAGGATGAATGTTTTCGAGGGGTGGGTTTTTTTTTTTTTTTAAATGTGAAGCGAGTGGAAGAGCCACAGATTCCTGATTTCTCTCTCTCTCTCTCTCCCTCTCTCCCTCTCTCCCTCTCTCTCTCTCTCCCTCTCATCCCTCCCTCCCTCTCTGCTCTCTCTCTCTCGGGTGAAGGGAGGTGGGAAACACGGCGAGGGCAGCGGGCTGTGAAAAAACCCTCGCATACTTGTCCAATGGAGCCGAAATAATTGTGTTGTTCTATGGGGAACGCATATTATACTTCCCTCTCACCCCCACCCCCCACCCCCGCTCTTTGCCACCCCATTCCTGATCTGACCGACCTGATTGGGCGGTGAAAAAGCAAAAAGAAGAAGAAGAAGAAGAGAGAAAGGAAAGAAGAACAGGAAAAGAAAGGAAAGAACAGAAAAGAGAAAAAAAGAACAGAAGAAAGAAAGAACAAAAAAGAACAGAAAAAAGAACAGAACAGAAAAGAAAAAAACCTTTGATCTAAAAGCAGCGGCGGGACATCGAAAAGGGAGGGGCAGCCTGGGGGCGGGGGCGGGGGAGGGGGGGTGAGGAGAAATTGAAAAGGCGAATTTCCGCCTGGGTGGGAAAACAGAGACTGAGTCGAAGTTTGGCAAAATGGCACAGGCTGGCCAGGGTGAAGGGAGAGGGGCGGGGGAAACCAACCTGGACAGGTTTGCCCAGGATGCCATCTGCAGATCCAAGGATTTTTTGGTCTTCGGGGGGTGGGGGAAGGGCTGGGAAAGGAAAGGAGAAACCCCCCCCCCTCCCATGTCTCTTTTTCTGTTTTAAGGAGAGAATTTAGAACTGGGTCCCTCAAAAGAGCTGAGCAAAGTTCCTCTCACTTTAGAGGTTCCCAAATCAAAAGCCTGGTTGTTCCAATCTCCTTATCTATTTTATAAATGAGAAAGTTTGTTTTTGGGGTGGGGGGGGTGTTTGTTGACTTTCCGAATTGGGAGAAACCACCGTGAAAATACATCAAAGCAGCCCAACCTTAAGACTCCCCCAGTTCTCAATCCAATTGGTTGAATTCCAGTGGGTTGAAATCCAATTTTTTTTTTTTTTGACTACGGTTCTGTGGGAATGGCTTTAGTGGGCGTGGTGTGGCTTGGTGGGCGTGGCAGGGGGAAGGATACTGCAAAATCTCCATTTCCATCCCACTCTGGGGACAGCCAGAGGTGATATTTGCTGGTTCTCCGAACTGCTCAAAATTTCCGCTACCGGTTTCTCCGAACTAAAATTTCTGCTACTGGTTGTCCGAACTAAAATTTCTGCTACTGGTTTCTCTGAACTGCTCAAAATTTCCGCTAGCCGGTTCTCCAGAACCTGTCAGAACCGTGCAGGGATATCACCCCTGGTTGAATTCCAAACAGATTCTATTTTTTAAAAAAAAATGTGATTTATATGCCGCCCTTCTCCGGAGACTCAGGACGGCTTACAATGCCTTAAGCAATAGCCTTCATACTTTTGTATATTTATACAAAGTCAGCTTATTGCCCCCACAAACTGGGGTCCTCAATTTACCTACCTTAGAAGGGATGGAAGGCTGAGTCAACCTTGAATAGAGGTGAATATTGGGAGTTCAAGATTGAAATGCAGAGTCCTTGGTGCTCTCTGAGCTTGGCTGTTTTCTTGCAAACGTTTCATGACCCAATTAAGTAACATAATCAGTGCTAGGAGTGGAGTGGGACTTGCAGAGAGGAGGAAGAGGAAGAGGGAGGAGGAGGAGGAGGATTCTGGGGGGTCCTTGGTGCTCTCTGAACTTGGTTGTTTTCTTGCAGACGTCTTCATGACCCAAGTAGGTAACATCATCAGAGTTAAAAGGGAGGAGGAGGATTGTGCAATGATGTTGTTACCCTTGTTTGGGTCCTAAAAGGTCCCAATGACCAGAGTGCTCCATGGACTCCTCAGATTGTAATCTGAATCTCTCCTCTTTTTTTTTTTTTTTTTTTTTTTGAGTCTTCCTCCTTCTGTAGCTCCGCAAGATTTGCTTGAGGGGGAATGTAATTTAAAAAAATATTAGAATGTGCAGAAATGGGATAGATTAACACTTGCTGTTTAGGATAAAGAAAAAACTGAATATTATTTTTGATATGGGACTTATTCTCTCAATGGCTAGGATAACAGAAACAGAAGTTAGGAAAGGAGGAGACACAAAATGGAGGAAATGGGGATAGAGGAGAGTTGATAAAAACCAGGCGGTTAAATGTTAAGTATTAATGTTATTATATTGTTATATTAATTAATATGATGGTGATGATTTATCCCAACAAAGATGTATAAAAGTGACTATTTAAACACAATTGTACCCAGAACACACACTGCTCGATGGATAATTGAATGTTATATAAATAAAACAAATAAAACTTGGGGGAAAAAAAGGATTTGCTCAACGTTTCTGGATTTTGCATATGGCAACCTGGGATGCACCCCCCCCCCACTCTCCTCCTCCTCCTCCTCCTCCTCCTCCTCTCTGCAAATCCCTCTCCCTTCTAGCACGGATGATATTAGACCTACTTGGGGTAATGAAACTTCTGCAAGAAAACACCAAGCTCAGAGTAGCAACAAGGACCCTACAGTCCTCCTCCTCCTACCTCCTCCTCCTCTCTCCTTCTCCTCCTCCTCCTCCTCCTCCTCCTCCTCCTCCTCCTCCTCCTCCTCCTCCTCCTCCTCCTCCCTGCAAACACCCACTCCCTTCCACCACTAGTTGGGTCATGAAATATCTGCAAGAAAAGTCCCGACTTCAGACACTCACCCCAAGCTTGGCAAGCTGTGTCAATCTGTTGTCCCCTCCTAAGTGATCCAACTTAGAGGACAGACTGTGTAAATGCCAATCACCTTTCTTCAGGTTCTTACACACCCAACAGCACTTTCAAGGAGCACAACACAATTGTCTGTTTGGTCCAGTTTGGGACAGAACTGCTATCTACAGAGGGGTTAGGAGAAAAGGGAAGAAGCAGCCACATCTCTGGTAGCTTCCATAACTAAAAGTCAGTTAGCATCATTCTTAGAAGAAGATATGTCTGGTTGGTTGTTGTTGTTTTTTGCCTCTGGTGACCAGCTAAATCTTACATCATCTATCAGAACAGAACAGAATAACAATGTTGGAAAGGACCCTTAAGGACTTCTAGTCCAACCCTCTGCTCAAGCAGGGAGGCCCTATTCCATTCCAGACAAGTGGCTGTCCAGTCTCTTCTTAAAAGCCTCCAGTGATGGAGCATCCATAACTTCTAAAGGCAAGTCATTCCGCTGATTAATTGTCCTCACTGTTAGGAAATTTCTCCTTAGTTCTAGGTTGCTATTCTTCTTGATTTGTTTCCATCCATTGCTTCTAGTCTTTCTTCTGGAGCTTTGGAGAATAGCTTGACTCCCTCTTAACAGAGTAGAGCAGAATAACAGAGTTGGAAGGGAACTTGGAGGACTTCTAGTCCAACCCCTTGCTCAAGAAGGAGAACCTATACAATTTCAGACAAATGGCTGTCCGATCGCTTCTTAAAAAGCCTGCAGTGATGGAGCATCCATAATTTCTAAAGTGCAGAGTTGTTCCACTGGTTAATTGTCCTCACTGTTAGGAAATTTCTCCTTAGTTCTAGGTTGCTTCTCTCCTTGATTAATTTAATTTAATTTAATTATTTAATTAATTCAATTTATATGCCGCCCCTCTCCGTAGACTCAGGGCGGCTCACAATACATTTTTAAAATCATTATAAAAAAACATTTAAAAATTAACAACATGAAAAATCTCATTCACGCCATTCATGGCCGGATCTCGCCAGATCGCAAGAGCGAGATCCAACGGCCCCAGGCCTGCCGGAAAAGCCAGGTCTTCACCGCTTTTCGGAAGGCCAATAGGGTGGGGATGGTCCAGATCTCAGGAGGTAACTGAACAATGCCAGCCAGCATTGTTTAGCTGACGGGACCCGGAGGAGACCGACTCTGTGGGATTTTACCAGTCGCTGGGAGCTATGCGGTGGAAGGCGATCTCGAAGATAACCTGGCCCTGAGCCAGGTAGGGTTTTAAAGGTAATAACCAACACCTGATTAGTTTCCACCCATTGCTTCTTGTCCTGCCTTCTGGAACTCTGGAGAAGAGCTTGACTCCCTCTTCTCTGGGGCAGCCCCTCAAATATTGGAAGACTGATATCATATCATCCTGAGTCCTTCTTTTCATCAAACTAGACATACCCAGTTCCTGCAATCGTGCATGTAGAGGTGTCCCCCTTCTCCTCCTTCTCTTCTTCTTCCTCCTCCCCCTCCCCTTTTTTAACACCCCTGAGATGATACCCTGCAGTCCGCCTAAACTGTTAAGAAATGGCCCCTCTTTCCCCTGTGCAAAAAATAAACGGGTGTCTGTGCAAGAAACGTGGAAGGATGGAGGAGAGTCACGGCGGGCCAAATCTTCATCCCACAAGCGTTGATGGGTGGATCCAAAGGAGCAGTTCTGATCATGGTCACTTGGGAAGTCCTACGATTAGTTAAAGAAGTCGTATTGATTAGGGTGATTTCCGTGTAATAAAAGGGATGGGGGGAGGGATCTGAGGAACAATCTCGATGACGTGAAGGGGTCATCGAAGGGTTGATGATGGGCTGAAGAGTTTGGAAGATCCTTGGAGCAAATCCAGATCTCTGCTCCCCAATTTCCATGGAAGTCACTCCCTTTCTCCTTTGGTCTTCTTCTACATTTCATGCTGTAAACTTGTCCTTCCCTTAAAACAAATTGGCTGTATTGTTTTTGAGCTGCAATCGTTATCAGTTGTGTTTGTGGCAACTCTTTTTTTTTCTTTCTTTCTCGCTCTCTCTTTCTTTTTTTCTTGCTCCTTTCCCTTCCCTTCCCTTTCTGCCTCTTCCTTTCTTCCATTCTTTCTCCCTTCCTTTCTCCCTACCGTTCCTTTTTCTTTCTTCCTTCCTCCCCTTCCCTTCCTTCCTTCCTTCCTTCTTTCCTTTTCTTTCTCTCTTCTTAATTTCTTTCTTCCTCCTCTTCCTTCCTTCCTTCTTTTCTTTCTCTCTATTTCTTCCTTCCTTCCCTTTCTTTCTCTTCTAATTCTTTCTTCCTTCCTTTTCTTTCTCTCTTCTTCTTTTCTTCCTTCCTCCCTTCTTTCTTTTCTTCCTTCCTTCCTTCCTTCCTTCCTTCTTTCTTCCTTCCTCCCCTTCCTTCCTTTTCTTTCTCTCTTCTTAATTTCTTTCTTCCTCCTCTTTCTTCCTTCCTTCTTTTCTTTCTCTCTTCTTCATTTCTTTCTTCCTTTTCTTTCTCTCTTCTTCCTTTCTTCCTTCCTTCCTTCCTTCTTTTCTTTCTCTCTCCTTCCTTCCTTTTCTTCCTTCCTGCCTTTCTTTCTCTCTTCTTTCTTTCTCCTTCCTTCCTTTATACATTCCTTCTTTTCTTTCTCTCTTCTTTCTTTCTCCTTTCTTTCTTTCTTTCTTTCTTCTTCTCTCTTCTTTCTTTCTTTCTTTCTTTCTTTCTTTCTTTCTTTCTTTCTTTCTTCTGAACGGGACAGAAAAAACAGCACTTCTAAAGCAATGGTTTCAACTTCCAGTGTGTGGAACTGGATGACACTGCTTTTTTTGTTTTGAAAAACCCTCGCCTGTTTCCCTTCTCTTCCCCTCCCTGTTCCCCACCACTCTGGAGTGGGGTCTTTCCATGTGATGTCATCGGGTGGAGTTAAAATATTTGCTCTCCTCTCCAATTCCCTTCAAAGCCTCCTGCCTGTTCAAACCAGAAGAGGAAAGCATGGCCTGTTTTCCTAATGAAACCTCTCCTGAAATCACATTTTCAGCGGTGTTTTTAAAACACGCATACAACAACAACAACAAAAAATCACCTTACTTTTTTTTTTTTTTAAGCATCTTTTCACTTAACGCCTCTTGCATTTACTCTGGATGATTTGTTCCGATGACTAACATTTCTCCTGGAATTTTTTTATTTTTAATTTTTTTTTTTTTCAAAAATGGAAAGAGTTTGCTTCCCTGCTAAAAATAAAAAAAAAAAATTTTTTTTTTAAAAATACCACCCTTCCTTGACCTGAGATAAAAATTAAAACAGGGAACAAGGCTTGGACTTGAGATGGGACGAGATGACAAATTTGAATGCAACTCTTGGAATCGACTGCCACATTCATTTTTCCTGCTTAGGGACTTCACTGGCCGTAAATGTTGAAGGGAAGAATTTAAATTTCATAATTTAAAAGGGAGGGGGGGGGGAAACCATAGAGTAAAATCTGGTTGACTTGTTGGTATCGGGGGGGGGGGGGGGGGAAGCAGTGGGATTTTACCTTTTAGCCCCCTGTGCCATCTTTAAGACGCTTAGACGGTTTTGATATTTAAAAACTTGGCTTGGCTTCCTCAAAGTTTCTTCCGCCTTTCCTCCCTTAACTATGAAATTTCTTCTCGAAAGAAATCAAAGTTTATAATAAAGTCCTGCTGCCGTCTGCTCCCTTCCCCCACTTTTGCTTTCCAGACTGTTTGTATGTTTGAATGGCTGCTGGAGGTTCAGACTTGGCTGCATTTGAGTGTGGAAGGAAGAATCCTTTGTGTATTCGGGGGAGTCTTTTAAGATTTTGATCCCACCAGCTTTCTAGCCCGAGCAAACCCTGGAGAGTTTGGAGTAAAGCGATGGAGGAAATAAGCATTAAAAAGGAACGATTAAAAAACACACGCATACACAACTCCAGCTTCATCCCTAGCAACCGAAATCTTATCCAAGCACGTGTGTTCGTATTAAATATGCGGCTTCCCGTTATCAAAATGAATCTGTTTACCTAGTTGGTACTATCTATTTTCAATAAAAGATGATTCCCTCAACCAATTTCTCTCATTTTCTCAGGAGCTTTCTTGGGCATCGAAAATGCATAAAACTTTGTTTTAAAACAGTAATTCAACAGTCCTTATTAGTTCTTATTTACAATCTCCATTGTGCATTTCCGGCAGAGATTTTTTTTTTTTCCTTTTTCTTTTCTTTCTTTCTTTTTTCTTTTTTTGGGAGTGGGGGAGAAAATCACCCCTTTGTACACTTCATGGATTTATTTTGAAAGATCCTAGAGACTTCCAAGAGTGAAGGTCTCTTTAAAAACAGACCTCTCATGGACCATGAATGCTAACATGCTTGTGAAGAAGGCACAGAAGAGGCTGTGCTTTCTGAGAATGCTCAGGAAGATAAATCTATCTCCGCTTCTACTTCTGTCCTACTATCGCAGCGCCATTGAGAGTGTCCTGACATACGACATTCTTGCATGGTATGGGAGCTGCTCTGTTAGCGGACAAAAAAGCTCTACAGAGAATCATTAAAACTACCCAGAATATCATCGGGCTCCAGCTACCAGCCCTGGACGACATCTTCGATTCTCGCTGTTTGAGAAAGTTGCATAACATTCTCCGAGACTCTTCCCATCCTGCTTACAATCTTTTTGGACTGTTGCCTTCTGGCAGAAGGTACAGAACGATGAAAACTCGGACCACACGTTTTCCGAATAGTTGTTATCCCAGAGCTATAATTGCACTCAACAATGAACTAAAGGGCCACCATCAACGAGCTGTTGGACAGCATTATTTGGTCTGTGTGGATGTTTGGGTGGTTGAGGGGTGGGGAATTTGTGGTGGGTGGGTGGGATTGTGTTTGGGGATTGTTATCTGTGTTGGACCTGGTCTTTGGGTGTTAAGTTAATTTCGTTGTATGGGTATACTGTGTATACATGTACAATGACAATAAAGTTATTATTATTATTATTATTATTATTATTATTATTATTATTCAAGTTTGGAGATTTTATTTTGGCAAAAGTGGGGGGGGGGGGTTGCTTGGCATTGGAGCCATAGTTCACTCATTCACACCTTCCGTGCCTTACTCCACCTTTTCAATGAATCCAGGAACTTAGGGTGGGCAACAGACCAAATGAGCCAGGTGCTAAAGCAACCTCGAAATTGTGTATTTTGTGTGTCTGAATATTATCATTTCTCCAAAATATTCTCCTGTTCGCCAACGAGAGCTGCAGATCGTTGTCTTCGTATCTATAGGATGTGTACAGATGCACCATAAGTTTACACAAGGGCTCCAACAACTTTGTACCGTACAGTTACCATTTAAAAAATAAAAAAATAAAAATCAAGGGATGGAAACTAAGATAGCCTGTTTGACAGGAGTTTTGTTGTTATTATTTCTAACGCTCTGGTTTTAAATGTTATTTCTAACAGGCCAAAAAAAAAACCCTTTCTCTGGCACTTGTTGTGTGGGTTGTTGTTCTGTTTTGTGGGTTGTTCTCTCCTCCTTGAATAGGGGGTTGGACTAGAGGACCTTCAAGGCCCCTTCCAACTCTTTTTATTATGTTATTGTGTGGTCTCTTCCCAAAGGTTTACTTTGCTTTCCCTTTATTTCCCGCTGCAATCTCTCTCTCCCTCCCTCTCTCTCGTTATCCTTCTCTCTCTTTCTCATTCTCTCTCTCTTTATCCTTCTCTCTCTTTCTCATTCTCTCTTTCTCTCTCCCTCCCTCCCTCTCTCTTTATCCTCTCTCTTTCTCATTCTCTCTTTTTTCTCTCTCCCTCTTTCTCCTTCTCTCTCCCACTCTCTCCCTCCCTCTCTCCCACTCTCCTTCTCTTTATCCTTCTCTCTCTTTCTCATTCTCTCTCTCTTTCTCTCCCTCTCTCTTTATCCTTCTTTCTCTTTCTCATTCTCTCCTTCTCTCTCTCCCCCCTCCCTCTCTCTCTTTATCCTCTCTCTTTCTCATTCTCTCTGTCTTTCTTTTTCTCTCTCTCCCTCCCTCTTTCTCCTTCTCTCTCCCTCTCTCTCTCTCTCTCTCTCTCTCTCTCCCTCCATCTTCCTCTCTTTATCCTTCTCTGTCTTTCTCCTTCTCTCTCTCTGTCTCTCTCTCTCACACACACACTATCCTCTTTTCCAATCTCTTCCTTTCCAATTCTTCCTGGCATCCATCTTTACTTCTGGCTTTGTTAATTTGCTTTCCATCATGGCTCTCTGTATTATTATTATGAATCAAATGTATACAACCCCCACCATCCTGTTTAGGTAACCCTGAGCAGTTTATAGGTAAAAATAAAATAAGCCCCCAAGTCTCTATTCCCAAGCAATGAAACTCAGAATGGCTGAGCCACTCAGTTGTCTGTCTGAGGTCCATCATGACTTTTTCCTGTTCTTTTCCTGATGGGGTGATTGATTCATATATATTATGTTCCACATAGATTTCTTTCTTTCTTTCTTTTCCTTCCTTCTTTTCTTTTTCTCTCTTTCTCCCCACTCCCTTTCCTTTCCTTTCCTTTCCTTTCCTTATCCCCCTTTCTCTTTTCTTCCTTTCCTTTTCCTTTTCCTTTTCTTTCCTCTCCTCTCCTTTCCTTTCCTTTCCCCCCTTTCTCTTTTCTTCCTTTCCTTTTCCTTTTCCTTTTCTTTTCCTTTCCTCTCCTCTCCTTTCCCTCCTTTCCTTTCCTTTCCCCGATTTCTCCTTTCTTCCTTTCCTTTCCTTTCCCCCCTTTCTCTTTTCTTCCTTTCCTTTTCCTTTTTTTCCTTTTCTTTTCCTTTCCTCTCCTTTCCTTTCCCTCCTTTCCTTTCCTTTCCCCGCTTTCCTCTCCTTTCTTCCTTTCCTTTCCTTTCCTTTTGTTACTTTCCTTTGTCCCCTTGAGAGGATCTGTTCGCACTTGGTCCTTCCTCTCAAGCCTCCGTTGGATAGTCTAACCGCACTGCTGCCTTTTGAAGTCGCCCCGCACTTAACAGGATTTAATGAGGCTCCCAAACGAGTTTGCTACAAGTCTAAGGGCCCCCGTCCGGTTCAAGACATGGATGCATGGGCCTGGTATGTGTGTTTGTGCCCCTGTGTATGTGTGTGTGTGTGTGAGTGAGAGAGAGAGAGAGAGAGAGTCTTAGAATGGGGGGGAGAATGGGAGGAGCTGCTAGGAAAGATCAAGGGGCAAAAAAAAGAGAAGGTTTTTAGTGGTGAATGGCCAGAGTTAGTTGCTCTGTGCTATGGAAGAGGAGGGGGGCTGCATTGGGTTGGGCTGCCGTTGTCTTTAAAGGCAAAAAACCAAACAAAACAGCAGCAAAGGAAGATGGGTGTGCTGGACAGGGAGATAGTTAATAGGTCAATGGCTCTGTTGATTAGCCTGGATGGTTTTTGGGGAGAATTTTTAAGAGATTGGCTGTTTTATAGGAAGTGTAAAAGGAATCCCCGGAGCTGCATTTTTAAGCCCTCCTTTCTAATTGCACGCTTGCATTCCTTCGGAGTGGGTGGCACGGACCCTTTTCTAAACACGGGAGGCCTGTTTTTTTCCAAAGGCTTTCATGTCACCGAAAATCGATAGGTAAATGTTATAAACACACTCAGAGAGAGAGAGGGAGGGAGGGAGGGAGGGAGGGAGGGAGGGAGAGAGGGAGAGAAAGAGCAAGAGAAGGAGAAAGGGAGGGAGAGAGAGAAAGAGAGGAGAAAGAGAGGGAGGGAGGGAGAGAAAGAGAGAGAAGGAGAGAGGGAGAGGGAGAGAGACGGAGAGAGAAGGAGAAAGAGAGGGAGAGAGGAAGGGAGAAAGAGAAGGACAGAGGGAGGGAGAGAGAGAGAGAGAAAGAGGAGGGAGAAGGAGAAAGAGACGGAGAGAGGGAGGGAGAGAGATAGAGAGAAGGAGAAAGAGAGAAAGAAAGAGAGAGAGAGACGGAGAGAGAAGGAGAAAGAGAGGGAGAGAGAGAGAAAGAGAGAAAGAAAGAAAGAGACAAGGATAAAGAGAGGAAGGGAGGGAGAAAGAGAAGGAGAGAGAGAGAGAAGGAGAGAGAAAGAGAGAGACAGAGAGAGAAAGAAAGAGAGAAGGAGGAAGAGAGGGAGAGAGGGAGGGAGAGAGAGAGAGAAGGAGAAAGAGAAAGAGAAAGAAAGAGAGAAGAAAGAGAGGGAAAGAGGGATGGAGAGAGAAAAGGAGAAAGAGGGAGAGAAAGAAAGAGAGAGAGAGAAAAAGGGAGGGAGTGCACCCTTTCTTTCTTTTTTCCTCTCTTCTCTCTTGAATGACCTCCCTCTCAAATAAACCACGAAGGAAGGAATCGTAAAATAATGGCCATTTCAGTGGCACCAAACGGTGCACCAAAACTCCAAGGAATTCCTTTTCTGCTTTTGTGTGTGTTTATGTGTGTGCAGGGACACACTCACGCCTGCGTCGCAAAGCAACTGGGTGGGTGTGATACCTTGTCTGGCTTTGCACTCTTCAGGCAGGGGGGGGGGGCGTAGAGGTGAGGCGGGGTGGGGGGGGCAACTGTATTCTTCACGCTCATTTCTGGAAAAAGAAAGAAAGAAGAAACAGCCACATTTGGCATCTGGGATGCAAAAAACCAACAACAACCCAACAACAACCAAAATCCAATGACTTTTGGTAGGCCCCAGGCTGGCATTTATGTAGTTAAATTTGGACCGGGGATGGGGTGGGGGGTGTGGGGAGAGTGAGAAATATAAGGAGGAGGAGCCACCTGTGTTCTTTTTTTAAAAAACTAAATAAATTAATTAAATTAATCTTTCTACTAGTGTTAAAAAAGGTAAGCTGGAGAGATGCTCGAAGGCAAGGGCAGAGGTTTTGGGAAGGCGAAGGCGCCAGAAACATTTGGAAGCTCGAAAAAAATTCAAATCTATTTGTCCCTCTCTGTGCCTGTCTGTCTGTCTGTCTGTTTCTCGTCTCCACCTAACTGTTGGGTTTTTTTTCTTTCTTTCTTTCTTTCTTCCTTTTTCAATCTTCTTTACATTGCAAAAAACAAAAAAAACACCCCAATTTCACTGAAGTAGACCTTTCCGGTAACCCTTTTTCTATTTTTTCCTAATTTATTTTATTTTTTTTCTCTGTTGGAGGAAGAGGGAGGGAGGAAGGATAAAAAGTTGGGGGAAAAAAATAGAAGAAATAATTCTTTACATTACAAAAAAACAAGCAAAAAACAACCACCGCCCCAATTTTAATGAAAGAGACCTTTCCTGTAACCCTTTTTCTCTTTTATCCTAATTTATTTATTTTTTTCTGTTAGAGGAAGAGGGAGGGAGGATGAAAAGTTGAGGGAAAAAAAATAGAAGGAATAATTCTTCGCCGGCATCTTTCTCTCTCTCTTTCTTTTTCTTTTTTCCCTCCCAATAACTAACTCTGAAAGTCTTTTATTAAAATGGATTTACTCACCTGTAACATTTAGGTTTGTCTTGCTTCCTAAGAAAAACCTGAGGAAAACTTGAGAGGAAGAAAACAGCTGATTTCACAACAGTATTGTCCAGCCTTGACAAAGGAAAGATAAAAAGTGAATTAACCGGTTTCTTCTTGGAACACAACTTTTCTCAACTTCTCTTAATGATCTTTAGAAAAAACTGTCCTCCACTCCAAAGCTGGATACTCTAAACCATTTGTTTTGTTAGCTTTTGAAGTTCAGCTCAAATACAATTATCTGAACTTTGAGAAAAACTTTCAGAAGAAATATATATATATATATATATATATATATATATATATATATATATATATATATATATCCATACCGGCCATTGCTGGAATTTTGTCTTTCTTTATGGGTTGGAAAACGGATTCGTTCTATATGTTTATTTTAAAAAGGAAAAAAAAAAACTTGGAAAATAATTGATTTCACCCCATGCTACAGCTTACTTAAACTTAACTTTTGCATGTGTATTTTGCTTGATTTAAGGACTTGTTTGAGGAGTGGTGTATAATGTTTAATAACAAGTTTAAAAGTACAGGCACTGTGTTTTTTTTTTTTTATAAATACAGATAGAAGTCTTCTGAATTGTTTGGAAGAATCTTCTGAACAATTCCTTTGTAAAAACAACTACCTGGAGAAATCTGGGAACATAAGCCATAATTGTATCCAAAAATTTAAAATTTAAAAATGCAAGTTTTTTTTTAATAAGTTCTTCTTGAATGCTTTATGTTAAAATGTGATTGGATGGGAAAGGGGGAAATCGCTATTATTTATTTTAAAGAGTTTCCAACCAGTATGAAGAAGGGCTTAAATATGCTTTCTGAAAATGAAATAATTCCTTAACAGCTTAATTCCAACCTGTTCTTCTATCTTCCCTCCCCCCTTCTTTTGAGTGAAAGTTTCCAGAATTTTAAAGGGAAAACAAGGAGAAAGGAATTGTATTCTGAAACATTAATGTGTGTTTTAGGAAATCCTGTTCGCAAATTCTACAAAATAAACATTTCTGTTTTTCTTTCATTTTTGTTTTTATGTTAATACAATATATCTGTGTAGTTTAACATTGATTTGTGAAAGAGATTATTAAATTTATTTTAGCCTTTAAGCAGATCCCTGATTTACAAATAATTTCAATAGAGTTTGTGTAATATAATTCATTATCCTTGGGAGAAAATTTCTATATCCAGTCACTTTTAGGAAATTCATGAACTTGGTAATCTTTACATGTTTTTCTCAAGAGTATTTTAATTTGGTTATTCTGTTCTGGCAGAGTAATTTGCAGGACTAAAGAAAAGGAAAATATATCTAGATAAATTGTACAGCACAATTGTTAGGATTAGTATGATTCTGATAGCTTTAAAACAAAAAAATCGGAGTTTCACTTCAGTTCTCAATCTTATTTTTCAACCAAGGACTTAATATACCCAAACTTTCTTTTGAAACTACATTTTTTTGTTGGCCTATTGTCTCTTTATCAGCTCTTAAATAAAATCAGAGAAGCAACTTGAAATATTTAAATACTTCTATTTACTATATTAATCAAATGCAACTTTTAAAACTGATACCAATTCTGAAAAACATATTTTTCCTTTGGAACCAAGAGAATGTTTTTTTCTATACAGGGATAATATTTCTGGTAAGAACTAGCTAACCAGAAAACAATAATTTGGATTGATTAAAATGTTCAGTTAATTGCACAGCAGTTCAATCAATTAAAACAACAACAACTACTACTAATTGACTTTAAATCCCTTCATCAAGTCTGCTGAAAGGCAACCTAAATTTTAAAATGACCATTTTTAAAAAGTGAAATTATTCTGCTATCTTTTGTTTTCCTCACCTGTTATTTTCTTGATATTATCATAAATAACGATAAAGGCTGAGACACTCGTTTATAGGCTGTGAACTGGAAAAAAATGAATTTTTATTGAAACATTAATAAAGTTTCAAATTTGCAATTGGTTCTGATCCATTTATTGCAGTGATTGAATTCGTTTTATTGTGAGGCTGTCTTCAGTCAACCTTTTTTTTAAAATGACTGAGATTTCAAAACTTCCTTGCTAACTGTAGAAGCAGGATTTCACTGTCATTTATTGTTGAGATTAAAATTCAGCTGCTTTTGAATTAATTCTTTAAAATTTTAAACAGCTGAAACTGTCTGAATGCTTGGTGGAGTGGAACCCCCCCCTCTTTTCTTCCTGAATGCTCATGGGTTAAAATCAATTAAAGATTATCAAAAATGTTTGTTCAAAAGTTCCTTTGCCTCTTTGTATCTTCACACAGAGGCTTAATCATTTGCAATGGGAGATCATAGAATTAGCTAAAGAGTCTCTTTTTTTAGGCAATTGAAACATCAGATCAAAGCAAACGTACTCCTAAAAAAGAAAATAAATAAATGAATCCCATTATTGGTAAGTCCTGTTCTCTCTCAGACTGACTTATCTTTTTAATTAATACATTCTAGGCAAACCCCAAAACACAATATTCGTTAAGTCTGAACAAATAGATGTTGTGAAATTTCTCAGAAAAAAATCTTTTTGGGTTCATACCCCTGTGTATGACTTGTGAACATTTTGAAAAGCAATTAAGATATATTGTTTTAAATCTCAGGATCAGTTAGTACCTGGAAATTGAAATCCAGTTTTCTGTCTTTCAAGTTAGTGTTAATGCTTTTTACACCAAGGTAGAACAGCTCTACCTCCTGCAAATTCTCAAACTCTTGAGTGTAAGGCTTAAAACCCACACAAACCACACAAAGAGATAACTCCCCTATCACTTAGCCTACCTTAGTGAGAAAAAAAGGAGAAAATATAATGTAATTCTCGCTACAGAATATTCATGTTGTCAAATTATAACAGTGGTTTAATTTCTCTCTATTTGAATTGAAGCTCACAAGCATAATCAGGACCTTCTCTCTTAAGGTTGGTGAAATTTACTCTTAAGTAAAGCACACATTGAATTAAAATTTTAATCTGTCTGGCTTGATTGCTTTGTAGCATCCAATCATTTCTGAAATTGAAGCATTGCTCGTTCCCGAGAAGCCCAAAAAATTAAACATCCCATTCCACTTAAAATCATAACTGACTTCCTACGACTATGTCATCAGCCAGAGTAAGTCAGTTATGATTTTAAGTGTGCTTGGATGAACAGCGAAACATATCAAGCTAACATCAAGCTAACATCAAGCTAACAAGAGTTTGTCTAGTTGCCATGATTCAATCTCCAGACACCTTTGTCTGGATGAGGAGAGAGTCTTCATCAATAGCTAGAATCATATTTGTCCGTTGTAATTTTAATCCCCTGGAATGGAGGGCTAGAAAAACAGAGGAATGTTAAAAATTTTCTTTGGGAAGGCAACCTCAAGGTATGATTGATGCCCTCTTAATTTTGAAGGAAACCTGCCCACCAATGAAGCACAATAGGTAACAAGAAATATCCACAGAGAATTAATAAGAATAAACCCTTGATCGAATTGGGTAGCTACAGAAGTTGAACGAACGAATCAAAATAATAAACGGTCACCATAAGATCCATGTCAGCAAAAAATGGCTGAGGAGAATTCGTAACGATTGTGCAAATATAAGAGCTCTCCAGCTGAAAAGCAGGAAGGGGGAATAAAATTGTTCATCAATGAGGGTCAAAAGCGAACCTCATCGCTTTCTTCCCAATCACAAGTCAAGAATACTTGATTTCACCAGAGGGCAGGACAAGAAACAATGGATGGAAACTAATCAAGGAGAGAAGCAACCTAGAACTGAGGAGAAATTTCCTAAAGGTGAGAATAATTAACCAGTGGAACGATTTGCCTCTAGAAATTGTGGTTGCTCCATGGCTGGAGGTTCTTAAGAAGAGACTGGATAGCCATTTGTCTGCTTGTACAGGGGGCTGGACTAGAAGACCTCCAAGGTCCCTTCCAACTCTGTTATTCTGAATAAGAGTTGCTAACCAAGTGGCTAAAGGATTAAGTCTCTCCATGCTTCAAGAAGAGGGTTTTTTCTTGATTATTTCATTCGGAGCATGAATGAAGATATGAAAGAGTACAGAAAGGGAACAAAAAGGCAAAACAAAAAATAATAATAATAATAACGGATGGAGATTTAACAAACCTAGAACTCAGGAGAAATTTCCCGACAGTGAGAACAAATTAATCAGTGGAACGACTTGCCTCCAGAAGTTATGGATGCTCCATCACTGGAGGCTTTTAAGAAGAGACTGGAGAGCCATTTCTCTGGAATGGTATAAGTTCTCTTGCTTGAGCTGGGGGCTGGACTAGAAGACCTCTAAGGTCCCAAGTCAAGGAGACTTCAGAAAGATGAAGAGATCCATCCCAGGAAAACAAAAACTCACCAGTCAGAAAAACTCCCCACAGGAAAGCAAATGCCAATGTTTCCCCAAGAGAAATATTCAAACCTCCTAAGGAGCAGCAAACCAACCCACAGAGAAAATATTCTGTTAGGACATAAAATGTTGGGGGTGGGGGGGGAACCCACGAGGAGAACCCACCCAATTACCCACCCAATTGTTTCCAGCCTGTCACTTGTAAGCAAATGTCAATTAAAGAGGGAGAAATCTTTCATTCAAGGGATAAGATCTTCTGACTCTGCTGGGGTAGATGCCAAGCTTGGAATCCGAACTGTGTTTCTTATTGGATAATATCCGTGTAAAATCACGTCTCCCTCCAGCAGCACTTCTTAATTCTCCCGTACGCTGGGGAACCGATGTGGCAAAACGCCAGCCTGATATTCCCACAGGTTTTGTGTTCAGCTTTAGACCTAGAAAGGAGCACCAGCTTATGCCGTCTTTCGATTCCTGCCCTTCTCCCTCAAATTAAGCAGAATGGAATGGAATAGAATAGAATAGAATAGAATAGAATAGAATAGAATAGAATAGAATAGAATAGAATAGAATAGAATAGAATAACAGAGTTGGAAGGGACCTTAGAGGTCTTCTAGTCCAACCCCCTGCTTAGGCAGGAAACCCTACACCACTTCAGACAAAATTGTTGTCCAATCTCTTCTTAAAAATGTCCAGTGTTGGAGCACTCACAACTTCTGGAGGCAAGTTGTTCCACTGGTTATTTGTTCTCACTGTCAGGAAATTTTTCCTTGGTTCTAGTAGAACAGAATAGAATAGAAGGAGAAGGAGGGAAAGAAGAGGTAATAGGGGAAGAATGAGAAAAATAGCAAAAGGAATAGAATAGAAAAGGAATAATAGAATAGGAGGAGGAGAAGGAGGGAGAAGGAGACGGAATAGAATAGAATAGAATAGAATAGAATAGAATAGAATAGAATAGAATAGAACAGAATAGAATAGAATAGAATAGAATAACAGAGTTGGAAGGGACCTTGGAGGTCTTCTAGTCCAACCCCCTTCTTAGGCAGGAAACCCTACACCACTTCAGACAAATGGTTATCCAACATCTTTTTAAAAACTTCCAGTGTTGGAGCTTTCACAACTTCTGGAGGTAAGTTGTTCCGCTGATGAATTGTTCTCACTGTCAGGAAATTCCTCCTTAGTTCTAGGTTGCTTCTCTCCTTGGTTAGTTTCCACCCGTTGCTTCTTGTCCTGCCCTCAGGTGCTTTGGAGAATAGCTTGACTCCAGTGATGGGTTTCAAATTTTTTTACTACCGGTTCTTTGGGTGTGGCATGGTGGGTGTGGCTTGGTGGGCGTGGCAGGGGAAGGATAATGTAAAATTTCCATTCCCACCTCACTCCAGGGGAAGGATACTGTAAAGTTTCCATTCCTTCCCCAATCCAGGGGAAGGTTACTGCAAAATCCCCATTTCCTCCCGATCAGCTGGGACTCGGGAGGCAGAGAATAGATGAGGGCGTGGCCAGTCAGACTTTTTACTACTGATTCTCCGAATTACTCAAAATTTCTGCTACAAGTTCTCCAGAACTGGTTAGAACCTGCGGAAACCCACCTCTCCTTGACCCCCTCTTCTTTGTGGCAGCCCCTGAGATATTGGAAGACTGCTATCATGTCTCCCCTAGTCCCCAACCTTTGTCCACAACGGAGCCCAAAATTTGGGCAGGACACTAGTTCAGCGAGTGTTCCCCCTACTTTATCACCTTTGTCATTAAATGAATCACGGCAGCTGATACCTTAGTGACATGGTCACTTAAGGGAATCTGGCTTCCCCATTGACTTTGCTCATCAGAAGGTTGCTAAAGGACATTGCAACTGTCATAAGTACATGCCAGTTGCCAAGCATCTGAATTTTGATCACCTGACCATGGGGATGCTGCAAGAATTGTAAGCAGGGGTGAAATGCTACCGGTTCAGACCGGTTTGAGCGAACTGGTAATAATAAAACCTACCGGTTCGGGCGAATTGGTAGTAAACAAAAGCTACCAGTTTGTTTGAAACGGTATTTCCGATGATGAGCTGTGCCGCGCGATTTATTCGCTCTAAAGCAGGAAATCCTGCTTTCTACCGAATCTAAATCACGCGGCACAGCTGTTCCCTCCCCTCTCTGTTCTACTTACCTTCTTAAGCCTCCTTTTTCCACGTGCATTTGGTTTGCACTGCAAATGTGTGTATGCTCAGGGAACTGTTGTAAGTTGAGGACTAATTGTGTGCTGGCTTACTATTAGGACTTGATTCATGTTCTATGTTATGACAAGATGCTGAATAATTAACTCCTAATTCCTTGTTAGCCAAGACTTGTATGTTATATGTGTTCCATCAAAAGGAAGAAGTAATAAAAAAAAAAAATCTTTAGACGGTGCAGAAATGAATAGATTAACCTTGATGATTAAAGATAGAGAAGACTCAGAATATTTTAAAATATGGAATGGTTTTTATGATTGGTTGGAAAAGAGATATAAATGATTAATTATATAAATAGGTATAAATATGTGATGAGTAGAATATTATGTTAGTGATGAAATGATATTGTAGACGGGATAAGGATCAAGAGAGAAGAAACGACAACTATACAGAAGAAGAAAGATTTTTGGAAGATAACACCAAGATGTCACAGGGAAGAGAAAACTGATGTATTAAATGTTTGTTTAAAAAATAAAAAAAAACTTTTTTTTTAAAAAAAAGGATGCATGATAAACCAGATTACAGATTAACACAGTTGGAAGGGACCTTGAAGGTCATCTAATCCAACCCCCTGCCCAAGCAGGAAACCCTACACCATTTCTGACCGATGGGGATGCTTCCAGTCCAAATTAGAACATAGAACATAACATCCGAGGGCTAGAAGAGACCTCAGAGGTTATCTAATCTAACCTCCTGCTCAGAGAAAGAGATCTTATACCAACCTGGTCCAATGGTTGTCCAATCACTTTTGGAAAACTTCCAGGGATATTAACTCCAATGTAAACCACTATCCCCAATAACAGAAGCCTTATTATTCATTTAAATGTATCAGGTACCCAGCTCCAGAGGCCTCTGTACACAGTTAATATATTCTTCAATAACAATACAGTAGTTTACTGTTCAACAATTCTTTTTTAAATTGGTTATTAGTACAGGTGGTTCTTGACTTACGACCACAATTGAGCCCAACATTTCTGTTGTGTTAAGCGAGACATTTGATAAGTGGGTTTTGTCCCATTTTACGAACTTTCTTGCTCCGGTTGTTAAGTGAATCCCCGAGTTACTAACTCGGTTGTTAAGTGGCTTCCCTATTGATTTTGCTGATTAGAAGGTCGCAAAAAGGGAGCCTATGACCCGGGGACACCGCAACGGTCATAAATAGGAGTCTGTTGCCAAGCGTATCAATTTGGATCACGTGATGCTACAAAGGTCGTAAGTGTGAAAAATGGTCATAAGTTCCTTTTTGCCAGTGCCATCATTGTAACTTTGAACGGTTCACAAAGTCCGAGAATTTATCTGTACAGTAGTGGTTAAAATTGTGGAAACCTTTTTGGGAAAAGTGTATTTTTGAGATTTGATGGCTAATAACACCACTTTTTTTTTTTTTTTGAGGGGGGGGGAGTTTCAAAATAATCCTATTCCACTGCTGGAATGGCCTGGGAATAGCCCAGACCTTCACTCAAGGGAAAAAATCTATTGAGCCGACTCAAGAAACTTGTTAGTCAGAAGCAACCCAGCAATAAAACCCAGTTAATAGAAGCCATCCTTCAATCTTGGTTTCACATTATCATAGCTGCAGAATTCAAAGACTTGGTTCACTCCATGGGAAGACGTTATAAGGCCGTCATTCACGCCAAAGGTTACCCAACTAAGGATTAACTGACCTGGTGATAACTTTTGTATATCTCATTTTTTTTTCTATGGTGACAATTTTTGCACATCTCGTTTTTTTCTACGTGTTTCACTTTTCTTCTTTATACCATAACGGCTATTCTAATAGCAAATCCTTCATAAAAGTTATTGCATTACATTCTTTTTTTTTTTCTTTTCACAATACTGAGTTCCACAGATCTCCGGATATTCTTGATTCAATTATCTTTCCATTGATATAGAAGTTTACAGTACTGCTCCCCCCACCAAAAAAGCTAGTTTTAGAAAATACACTTTCCCCAAAAGGTTTCCACAATGTTGGCCACTCCTGTATTTCCTGTTCATTAGTAATACATGGTGGAAGTCACCGTGGAATGGCTCCACAGACATACCTCCAGTGAAGGGGGCACCCACAACTCCTGCAGGCTGATTAAATTGTGCACGAGAACAGCCCAACGGGAGAAGCGAAGGCCAACAAGAAACCCCGAACCACAACTCCCAATGAATGAACGTGGAATGAAACCAGCTCCGAATGTTGGTGCTTTGGAAAGCTCAAGACAGAAGCTCCCTTGCCTTTCCGCAGGGTGAGAAATTGTGGAATTTCAGAGAAATATCTAAGCCACCTTCCTTCCCCTTCCATCTCCTTCACTCCAACCATGTGCAGATCGGAGGGGCCCCAGGTTCTTTTCTCTCCACCCCACCCCACCCCTCGCTTTGGAACGGAAAGAGAGGGAAAGGGGTAAAAGGGTCGAAGATTAAAATGTAAACAGCAAAATTTATTATAATTAGAAGAGTGTTTCAAATTATTTCCTTAAACGGGCACATAATTTACTTCCCAGCCAAGGTCTCTATTGGTGGTGAAAGAGGAAACTGCTCAACCCTCCGGTGACCTTTGACCCCGGGGGTCAGCCCAGATGTCATGGTTCATAAGCAAGGACGAAAACGCTCACGTTTCCCAGGCTTTTTGGCGCCTGCTCTGGGATGCTTCCAACATGTAGGTTTCCTTTGAACTAACCACTCATACCTGAAAGGAAACTTCAAAATAAATCCTGACCCTCAATAAGGATGAGAAACTGAAAAAAAGAAGAATGCGGAACGTAATGCGAGGAATGAGTTGGGGCAGGGTGGGAGGTTGGGGAAAGGAGGTCTGTTGGAAAATCGAACATGGAATCATGGAGTTGGAAGCAACCTGCTGCTCGAGGCAGGAGTCTTACAACAACCTAGTCAAATGGTTGTCCAATGTCCTTTTTTTGGAAAGCCTCCAATTTCTGGAAGCAAGTCATTCCGCTGATTAATTGTTCTCACTGTTAGGAAATCTCTCCTTCGTTCTAGGTTGCTTCTCCCCTTGGTTAGTTTCCATCCATTGCTTCTCATCCTGCCTTCCGGTGCTTTGGAGAATAGTTTGAGTCCCAATTCTCTGTGGCAGCCCCTCAAAAGTTCTAAGGGGAAAAAAATAAAATCTCTTACAGGTTGCTTCTGAACTCTCTTCACTCTGCAACACTCCTTAAATATTCCCTGGGTGTAGCTTTTCTCCCTAAAATCAAAGGGGCCTTGGTGGTGCAGCAGACTAAAGTGCTGTTAAGTAGCACTTAGCTGCCTGCCATTACTGCAAGTTCAAATCTCACCAGGCTCAAGGTTGACTCAGCCTTCCATCCTTTTCGAGGTAGGTTAAATGAGGACCCGGATTGTGGGGGCAATAAAATGACTTTGTATAAAAAAAAAGATTTGACCATTTCAGTTGCAACATTTCTGGAGCCAGTTTACATACCACACAAAATTAAGCAAACTAATGACATGACATATGACCTAATCAGGGGTAGGTTCTACTTACCTTTATTACCGGTTTGCAGTTTGGGAGTTCAAGTCTCACTGATTCAAGATTGACTCAGCCTTCCATCCTTCTGAGGTCAGTAAAATGAGGACCCAGATTGTTGAGGGCAAGATGCTGACTCTGTAAACCGGCCAGAGAGAGCTATAAAGCACTGTGAAGTGGTATATAAATCTAAGTGCTATTGCTATTGTTCTTCCTTTTCTCCTTCCTTCCTTCCTTCCTTCCTTCCTTCCTTCCTTCCTTCCTTTCTTCCATCCATCCATTGATCCATCCATCCATGGTGCACAATGGTTAGAATGCACTATTGCAGGCTGACTCTGCTCACAGCCAGGTGTTCGATCCTGACCAGCTCAAGGTTGACTCAGCCTTCCATCCTTCCGAGGTTGGTAAAATGAGGACCCAGATTGTTGGGGGCAAGAGGCTGACTCTGTAAACCACTTAGATAGGGTTGTGAAGCGGTATATAAATCTTAAGTACTATTTCTATTGCTATTTTTGCCTCCAGTCCCCTAAATCATCTTTGTTGCTCTTCTCTGCACTCTTTGCCAGACTCTCAACGTCGTTTTATATGGTGGCAACCAAACCTGGGTACCATATTCCAAGGATGGTCTTAGCAAGGCATTTTAAAGGTCCCACCTAAAGTTTATTGGAAGGGACATGACTTTTTCCACCCCTCTAAAACTCTTCAAGGACTGAAGGAACTTGAAGTGGACCCTGCTGTCCCAAGGGGGATGAAGAGCAGAAGATGGCAGCAAGTTAGCTGCTTGGAGTTGTCCATGGTTCTGCAAATGTAGACCTCACCCAAACCCTCCTTTGAAGTAAGTTTTGATTCATTTCTGTAGGTCTTATTCTGAAGATGGATTGCTACTTAAACAATATTCAGATATCCATTATTTCTGGTCAAGCTTTGACTACTCTTCTCCAGCCTGACACCATCCAGTTATGTTGGGATAGCAATGCTTGGAATTGCAGCTAACAAGGTAGAACATAGAATAATGGAAGGGATCTCGGAGGCCTTCTAGTCCAACCCCCTGCTTCAGCAGGAGACCACATACCATTTTTTGGACAAATGGCTGTCCAATCACTTCTTGAAAATCTCTGGTGCAAAAAAAAAAGGTAAAGGTTCCCCTCGCACATATGTGCTAGTCGTTCCTGACTCTAGGGGGCGGTGCTCATCTCCGTTTCAAAGCCGAAGAACCAGCGCTGTCCAAAGACGTCTCCATGGTCACGTGGCCGGCATGACTCAATGCCAAAGGCGCACGGAACGCTGTTCCCTTCCCACCAAAGGTGGTCCCTATTTTTCTACTTGCATTTTTTTTTACGTGCTTTCGAACTGCTAGGTTGGCAGAAGCTGGGACAAGTCACGGGAGCTCACCCCGTAACGCGGCACTAGGGATTCAAACCGCTGAACTGCTGACCTTTCGATCGACAAGCTCAGCGTCTTAGCCACTGAGCCACCGTGTCCCTTTATTTATGTATAGATATATATATATATATAGATAGATAGATATAGAGATAGATAGATAGATAGATAGATAGATAGATAGATAGATAGATATAGCTAGATACACACACACACACATAAACACACAAAATCACAGATACCAAACTTTACCTCAGTTGGAAATACTGAGAAAGAATCTGGTATCTTCTCTTTCTCCTTTACAGTCTCTGAAAATTAAGCTTATTTCAATTTTTGTTTTGTTGAGAACGTTGAGGGAAAGAGATGGAGATATTCGAGACTGAGCAGTCCGTGGCTTACTTTTTAATCATGTTTTAATTAGTCTGTTTTTAGTTACTTTTTTTTTTAATGTGTCCTGTTTACCCCTTCACCCCCTTGTATGTAATAAAAGCCTCTTTTTTGATGTGCTTAGGCTGGATGGCAGGATATAAATTTAATCAATGATCAGTCCTCTTCATCCTTTTTATAAATGGCTTTATAAAGTTTGCGCTGCAATGTTTTTGGAAAGTGAAATAGATAGATAGATAGATAGATAGATAGATAGATAGATAGGAAACTGAAATAGGTATAGAGATAGATAGATAGATAGATAGATAGATAGATAGATAGATAGATAGATAGATAGGAAACTGAAATAGGTATAGAGATAGATAGATAGATAGATAGATAGATAGATAGATATAGATAAATAGAGAGAGATAATAGAGAGATAAACAGATAGATAGATAGGTAAGAAACTGAAATAAGTATAGAGATAGATAGATAGATAGAGATAGACAGACACAGAGATGATAGATAGATAGAGATAGATAGATAGATAAATATATAGAGAGAGATAATAGAGAGATAAACAGATAGATAGGTAAGAAACTGAAATAAGTATAGAGATAGATAGATAGATAGATAGATAGAGAGAGAGAGATAGATAGATAAATAGAGAGAGAGAGATAATAGAGAGATAAACAGATAGATAGATAGGTAAGAAACTGAAATAAGTATAGAGATAGATAGATAGATAGATAGATAGATAGAGATAGACAGACACAGATAGATGATAGATAGAGATAGATAGATAGATAAATAGAGAGAGAGAGATAATAGAGAGATAAACAGATAGATAGGTAAGAAACTGAAATAAGTATAGAGATAGATAGATAGATAGATAGATAGATAGATAGAGATAGATAGATAGATAAATAGAGAGAGCGAGATAATAGAGAGATAAACAGATAGAAAGATAGGTAAGAAACTGAAATAAGTATAGAGATAGATAGATAGATAGAGATAGACAGACACAGATAGATGATAGATAGATAGAGATAGATAGATAGATAGATATAGACAGACAGACAGACAGACAGACACAGATAGATGATAGATAGATAAACAGATAAACAGATAGATAGATAGATAGATAGATAGATAGATAGATAGATAGATAGATGATAGATAGATAGATAGATAGATAGAATTCTTTATTGGCCAAGTGTGATTGGACACACAAGGAATTTGTCTCTGGTGTCTATGCTCTCAGTGTACATAAGGAGAATAAAATACATTCTTCAAGAATAAAAAGATACAACACAAAGATAGTCAAGGTTACTAATAAGCTATCAAATCCTACTAGGAAACAAATAAAAACAATATAAATTGAAAGATACAAGCAGCATGGTTATAGTCATAAGTGGGAAGAGAATAGACACTAGGAAGGAAGAGAAGAAGAATAGTAATAAAGTCTTAGTAAATTATTTGACAGCATAGTGGGAATTAGTTGTTAAGCAGAGGATGATAATTGACCAATAATTTGAGATCTGTCATCCCTTTCAATTGATCCTTCACAAATCCGACTTGGGGAAAAGGTGACCAGCAGCTAAAGAAACAATTTTATACTGAATTGGGTTAGCCTAAATTTTATTTTTTTAAAAAAACAATGGTTGCCAGAAGCAGGGAATGCCTTGATCTTTTAACAGGCTAATTGAGGGAAGGAAAAAAAAACTTGGCTACCAAATTCCACATGTATGGAGTCTAAAGACTTCGGGTTTGTTTTTAAATTGTTTAGTCCATGCTGAATTGGCCAGTTTGAAGCCAGCCATTGAGGCAAGCATGAAGAAGATTCTTTTCTATGCTGATGTCCAGTCCTTTGGGGGAATTGAATGGAGCCAAAGGTCAAGCTGGCCAAAGGCATTTGGATTGTCATGGCAACCAGGACTTAATCAAACAATCCTAAGATTCCAGGTTTCTGGGAAAAGGCAGAGATCTGAAGAGACTGGAATTAATCAATCAAAGAAGGAAGAGAAAAAAAAAAAACACCCTAAGATATATGACTTTCTCCTTCGAAATCTATTCCTCTTCTTTTTAAAAACAACAAGAGTTTGATGGAGAACAAATGTCCTTTTTCGGACCAAAAATGTCTTGCCGGTCAACATCAGATGTCTTAACATACCTTTGTTGCATGCAAAGATGCCATGATAGAGTGTGAAAGGGAAGGGCAGGGAGGGAGGGAGGAAGGAAGGAAGGAAGGAGGAAGAAGGAGAGAGAAATTTGGAGGCCACCTCCGAATTTGTTTAATCGTAAAACTTTGGGCAGCTCAAATGCAGAATATGGTAAAGCTACGGGATCTCAAAATGTAGTTAGTTGCTGCTGGTTAATTAATTTCCTTCCTTTCCTCCTTTGCTCTTTATCTCTTTTCCATCCTTCCATTGTTCCTTCCTTCCTTCCTTCCTTCCTTCCTTCCTTCCTTCCTTCCTTCCTTATCCCTTTCCCTTCCTTCCTCCCTTCCTCCTTTTATCTCTTATTTCCATTTTATCCTCCCTCCCTCCCTTTTGTCCCCTCTTTACTTCTTTTCCTTTGTACTTATCCCTCCCTTTCTTCTCTGTTTATCTCCTTCCTTCCTTATCCCTTTCCCTTCCTTCTTCCCTTTATCTCTTATTTCCATTTTATCCTCCCTCCCTCCTTTTTGTCCCCTCTTTACTTCTTTTCCTTTGTACTTATCCCTCCCTCCCTTCTGTTTATCTGTTTCCCTTTCCTAAATCAGGAAGTCAGCCTAAGCAGTGGAGACCAGAATATTCAACTGCGGGTGGGTTACATTTTTTTTTTCATTGTAGTCATAGTCACCCACCCTCCTTTTTAACAGAATAATGGAAGGGACCGTGGCAGTTTCTAGTCCAACCCCTACTCAAGGAGGAGACCCTATACCTTCCTGGACAAATGGTGTCCACAGTCTCATCTTGAAAACTTCCAGTGATGAAGCACACACAACTTCTGGTGGCAAGTTGTTCCACTGGTTAATTGTTCTCACTGTCAGGAAATTTCTCCTTAGTTCTAGGTTGCTTCTCTCCTTGATGAGTTTCCACCCATTGCTTCTTGTCCTGCCTTCAGGTGCTTTGGAGAAGAGCTTGACTCCCTCTTCTTTGGGGCAGCCCCTGAGATATTGGAAGACTGCTATCATGTCTCCCCTGGTCCTTCTTTTCATTAAACTAGACATGCCCAATTCCCTTAGCCATTCAACCTATGATGTAGCCACCAGTCCCCTAATTTTCTTTGTTGCTCTTCTCTGCACTCTTTCCAAAGTCTCAACAACTTTTTTGTATCATGGTGACCAGAATTGGAGACAGTATTCCAAGTATGGTCTCTCCAGGGCAATATAAACCAGTATATATTAACACTTCTCGTGATCTTGAAACAATCTCTCTGTTGATTTGGGTTTGGCTAGTCTACAGAAATGTGGTGTCTAGAGTCTAGAGATTAGAGTCTAGACTAGAAACGTGATGTCTTGTCTAGAGAGGGATGCGGTGGCTCAGTGGCTAAGACGCCGAGCTTGTCGATTGAAAGGTCGGCAGTAAGAAAGTTAAGGCTTTTTGGATAAAAATTTGGTGGGTCATGCAGAACGTTTTGAAGAAAAAAATTCAATTTTCTCCACAACTGTTTTTATTGGGTATAGTTAAGGGTTTTACATCGGGTGAAACAAAATTGATATTGTATATGATAACAGCAGCAAGATTGTTGATAGGTAAATATTGGAAAAATGAAGCGCTGCCTACGATTGAGGAATGGACTTTGAAGATGGCCAGTTTTGCAGAGATGGCGAAGATTTCAGCATATCTAAAAGATTGTTCACAAGAGACTTATGAATGGGAATGGAAGAAGTGGATAGATTATGTTCAGAACAAATATCAAACTAGGAAGTATCAAATAGCTTTTATTTGAAAATGCTATATTAAGATAGAAATTTTTTAAGGTTAAGGATGAAAATTTATTAGAAAATGTTATATTAAGATAGAAATATTTTTAAGGCAATTAGGATGAAAATCTATTTGAAAATGTTATATTAAGATAGAAATAGGTTAATGTAATGAAGATGAAAACTTGTAAGGGGGAGGGAGGGGTTCAAGTTTTATATATAAAGGAGGGTTTTTCCCTTTATTTGACATGCGTATACTGTAAGGAAGTCCGGGGGGAGGGGAGGGTTAGGGTGGGTTAGGGAGGTTGGGAAGTTTGGGGTGGTTTGAGGGGGGGGGGAAAGGGATGAAAATGTAATTGTAAAACTTTTGCAATAAAAAAAAAAAAGAAAGAAAGGTCGGCAGTTCGGCGGTTCGAATCCCTAGTGCCGCATAATGGGGTGAGCTCCCGTGACTTGTCCCAGCTTCTGCCAACCTAGCAGTTCGAAAGCAGGTAAAAAGTGCAAGTAGAAAAAATAGGGACCACCTTTGGTGGGAAGGGAACAGCGTTCCGTGCACCTTTGGCATTGAGTCCACATGACCATGGAGATGTCTTCGGACAGCGCTGGCTCTTCGGCTTTGAAACAGAGATGAGCATCGCCCCCTAGAGTCAGGAACAACTAGCACATATGTGCGAGGGGAACCTTTACCTTTACTCTAGAGAAAAGGAGGACTAGGGGGGGATATGATAGCAGTATTCTAGTATTTGAGGGGCTGCCACAAAGAGGAGGGGGTTCAACTTATTTTCCAAAGCACCAGAGGGCAGGACAAGAAAGAATGGATGGAAACTAATCAAAGAGAGAAGCAACCTGGAATTAAGGAAAAACTTCCTAACAACGAGGACAATTAACCAGTGGAACAGAAGTTGCCTTCAGAAGCTGTAGGTGCTTCATCACCGGAGGTTTTTAAGAAGAGACTGGACACTCACTTATCTGAAATGGATTAGGATCTCCTGCTCCTGCAGAGGGTTGGACTATAAGACCTTCAAAGTCCCTTCCAGCTCTATTCTAATTCTTTCTTTCTTGATGCAACCTAGGACTGAGTTGGCTTTTTTTTTGTTTCTTTCACCTAATCAAACTTAGATGATGAGAATTGAGCAAAAAAAAGAAGGATTGGGGGAATTACAGCCTGGTGGATTAGTATTTTAGGGAGAAAAACTACACCCGGGGAGTTATTTAGGGAGCGTTGCCGAGTGAAGAGAGTTCAAAAGCAACCGGTAAGAGATTTTTTTATTTTTTATTTTGGGTCTTCATTCAACTGACAGGACTGTAAGGTTGTAGGAATGCGAAGAATTCCATTAAACACCCCTGATTAGAGTGTATGCTGATAAGTTTCCCTCTGCATCCCCCCTTCCCCGGTCAAGAGGTCAAGACGAGGAGATGGAAGGTACCCCAGATAGTGGGGGATATCTCCAGGATTTTGGATTCCAGCAGTTACGATTAACCCTTTCTCCCCCGGAAAGAAAAGAATGAAGGGAAGGAATAGACTATGGCTAACTCTGGTGTTTCTTATGATAGAATGCCTCTTCCGCTTTGAGAAATTCCTTCCCTCTAAACTTGGGTCACCCTCCCACAACCACGGTCCACAAAAGCTCCTGGGATAATAAATTGGTTAATTGTCTTTTCAGACACGCACTGCTGCCCAATGCTTCGCTGGGTTTTGTTTAGTTTGTTTTCCGCTTAAGATTATTTTTTTAAACGCCGCCTCCCAAGATCTTTGAAAGAACAGAGGAGGAAATGTAAGGTGCTTGTGAAAATGGAAATTCAGCCACTGACTGAACACAAAGACAGATCCAAAGATGATGAAAAGGGAAGGGAAGGGAAAGGAAAGGAAGAAAGGGAAGGGGAAAGGAAAGGAAAGGAAAGGAAAGGAAAGGAAAGGAAAGGAAAGGAAAGGAAAGGAAAGGAAAGGAAAGGAAAAGAAAGGACAGGGAAGGGAAGGGAAGGGAAAGGAAAGGGAAGGGAAGGGAAGGGAAGGGAAGGAGAAAGGAAAGGAAAGGAAAGGAAAGGAAAGGAAAGGAAAGGAAAGGAAAGGAAAGGAAAGGAAAGGACAGGGAAGGGAAGGGAAGGAGAAAGGAAAGGAAAGGAGGGAAGGGAAGGGAAGGGAAGGGAAGGGAAGGGAAGGGAAGGGAAGGAGAAAGGAAAGGAAAGGAAAGGAAGGGAAAGGAAAGGACAGGGAAGGGAAGGGGAGGGAAGGAGAAAGGAAAGGAAAGGAAAGGAAAGGACAGGGAAGGGAAGGAAAGGAAAGGAAAGGAAAGGAAAGGACAGGGAAGGGAAGGGAAGGGAAGGGAAGGGAAGGGAAGGAGAAAGGAAAGGAAAGGAGGGAAGGGAAGGGAAGGGAAGGGAAGGGAAGGGAAGGGAAGGAGAAAGGAAAGGAAAGGAAAGGAAGGGAAAGGAAAGGACAGGGAAGGGAAGGGGAGGGAAGGAGAAAGGAAAGGAAAGGAAAGGAAAGGACAGGGAAGGGAAGGAAAGGAAAGGAAAGGAAAGGAAAGGACAGGGAAGGGAAGGGAAGGGAAGGGAAGGGAAGGGAAGGAGAAAGGAAAGGAAAGGAGGGAAGGGAAGGAAGGGAAGGGAAAGGGAAGGGAAGGGAAGGGAAGGAGAAAGGAAAGGAAAGGAAAGGAAAGGAAAGGAAAGGAAAGGAAAGGAAAGGAAAGGAAAGGAAAGGAAAGGAAAGGACAGGGAAGGGAAGGGAAGGAGAAAGGAAAGGAAAGGAGGGAAGGGAAGGAAGGGAAGGGAAAGGAAAGGAAAGGGAAGGGAAGGGAAGGGAAGGAGAAAGGAAAGGAAAGGAAAGGAAAGGAAAGGAAAGGGAAGGAAGGGAAGGGAAGGGAAAGGAAAGGAAAGGAAAGGAAAGGAAGGGAAGGGAAAGGGAAGGGAAGGAAGAAAGGGAAGGGAAGGGAAGGAGAAAGGAAAGGAGGGAAGGGAAGGGAAGGAAAGGGTTAGGGTTTTTTCCCCCAATTTACGACCTTTCTTGCGGTAGTTGCTAAGTGAATCACTACAGTTGTTAAATTAGAAACTACAGTTGTTAAGTGAAGCTAGCTTTCCCATGGTCTTTGCTTGTCAGAAGGTCGTCTAAGAGGATCACATGACCCTGGGACACTGCAACTGTCATAAATACGAGTCGGTTGCCAAGCATCTGTGGTTCTGATCACATTGCTGCAACAGTTGTAATTGTGAAAAACGTCCCTTTTCTCCGTGCCGCTGTAACTTTGAGCGGTCACTAAACCTACTGATGTACGTCAAGGACTGTCGACCGGTATAGATTTCAGCTGGCTTACAAACTGGAAGGCAACCCTTTCCCGTAGCCGTGCCTTCAGTAAGGCAGCTCCTTTTGACATGTTGCGAACCAGGTGACTCTACGAAGCACGGATCATAATTTATTGTTTTCAGCATAACACGATGCTGACATAACTGTTGTATTTTGTCAAGCCAAGTTGAAGTCCTGGGCGTCACCGAGAGTAGAAAAGGGCGAGAGATGACAAATTTGCATCCATCTGTCACCCTGCGAATTCCACCCCGTCGGTGTGCAAGTTGCAACAACGCCACACCGGCGCACAACCGAGCGGAGCTCGCATTGCAATATCATGACACATCTTTTTATCGTTTTGGCAAGATCCCGTCTGGCTGCAAAGATTCCTGAGTGCAAAATTTCGGGGGAGAAATAGGGACATTCCCTTCCTGCCCAAATGTATGTAGTTTTACATGCGTGTGCACACACAAACACACCCACCCACCGTCTTATGAATAGTTCAGTTCATAGGTAGAGTTTCCTTTGGTGGGTGGTGGTATTTTACAGGGAAATTGTCCCCTCCCCCCGCGGTCTGACCGAATTATGTGCCACGTTTTGAATTTTCCTCACTCGTCCGCTCAACTTCCAGATGTGATCCTCTGGATTGACCCAGCTGTCAATAATAGTTAATTTCACCACCTTGACAGCCAAAGGAGAGAGGGAGAAAAAAAGAGGGGATTGGAAATGGGATTTTAAATCTGGCCAAAAGGGTTGAATGTTGACAAATTCCAAATATTTGATAACTTTCTGGCTCTTAAATTGTTTCAATCAGCACTGCATGGAGCAGAGAATAGAATAGAATAGAATAGAATAGAATAGAATAGAATAGAATAGAATAGAATAGAATAGAATAGAATAGAATAGAATAATGAATATGGAATGGAATGGAATGGAATGGAATGGAATGGAATAGAATAGAATAGAATAGAATAGAATAGAATAAGAGAGTAACAGAATAGAATACAATAGTAGGAATAGAAATAGAATAAAATAGAAATAGAATAACAAAATAGAATACAATAATAGGAATAGGAATAGAATAGAATAGAATAGGAGTTAGAATAAGAGAGTAACAGAATAGAATACAATAGTAGGAATAGAAATAGAATAAAATAGAAATAGAATAGAATAGAATAGAATAGAATAGAAAATATGGAATGGAATGGAATGGAATAGAATAGAATAGAATAGAATAGAATAGAATAGAATAGAATAGAATAGAATTCTTTATTGGCCAAGTGTGATTGGACACACACAAATCTTTTGTGCTTCATCTCATATTAATAATTTTCTAATTTCTCATGTTATCAATCTAATGTATATCTTTATATTATTATTCTTATTTGTCATTTATTTAACAATGGCATTTTCATCCCATAAACATCACTTCCCTATATTGTATTATAAGGTTCATTTCATATTTCATTTCCATGTTTTATCATCTAGCCATTGATAAAATAAATCCCATATCTTATAATATTGTTTATCTTCCTGTTCTCTAATTTCAAATGTCAATTTACTCATTTCAGCACATTCCATGATTTTCTTAATAACTTCATCTTGTTTAAGGTATTTCCTCGTTTTTCCAATTTTTAGCAAACACAATTTTAGCCGCTGTTAATCCATCCACAATCAAGTATCTCAATTCTCTATTATATATTTCTGGCAAAATCCCTAATAAGAAAATCTCTGGTTTAAAGTCTATATGTTTTCTTGTCGTTTTTTCCAACCATGTGTGGATTTTAGTCCAATATCTTTTTGGCTTCTATCTAATCTCTTCTTGAAAACCTCCAGTGATGGAACAGCACCCACGACTTCTGGTGGCAAGCAGTTCCACTGGTTAATTGTTCTCACTGTTAGGAAGTTTCTCCTTAATTCCAGGTTGCTTCTCTCCTTGATGAGTTTCCACCCATTGCTTCTTGTTTTGCTTTCTGGTGCTTTGGAAAATAGGTTGATCTCCTCTCTTTTCGGGCAGCCCTCCAAATATTGAACGGTGACGAATTCCAAGTATTTGGTAATCTACTTGCTCTAAACGGTTTCAATAAACGTTGCAGATATAAGACATCCATGCTGGGTTTTTTTCAGAGCTAGACGGTGGCACCAATCAGTGGAACAGCTTGCCTTCAGAAGTTGTGAATGCCCCATCACTGGAAGTTTTTAAGAAGAGACTGGACAGCCACTTGTCTGGAACGGTGTAGGGTCTCCTGTTTGAGCTGGGGGTTGAACTAGAAGACCTCCAAGGTCCCTTCCAGTGGTGGGATTCAAATCATTTAACAACCGGTTCTCTGCCCTAATGATTTCTTCCAACAACCAGTTCACCAAACTGCTCAGAAAGTTAACAACCGGTTCTCCCAAACTGGCTGAATCCCACCATCGGTCCCTTCCAAATCTGTCATTCTGTATTTTGTAAAAGTTCAGAAGAGAAGGACTAGGGGGTGAATATGATAGTCATCCAGTATTTGAGAGCTGCCAAAAAGAAGAAGGGGTCAACTTATTCTCCAAAGCATCAGGAGGCAGGACAAGAAACAATGGTTGGAAACTCATGAAGGAGAAAAGCAAACTAGAACTAAGGAGAAAATTTCCTGACAGTGAAAACGATTAAAACGTAGAATGGCTTGCCTCTAGAAGTTGGGAGTGCTCCAACACTGGAGGTTTTTAAGAGATTGGACAGTCATTCATCTGAAGTTGTATATAGTCTCCTGATTGAGTATGGAGTTGGACTAGAAGACCTCCGAGGTCCCTTCCAGTTCTATTTTGATAGATAGATAGATAGATAGATAGATAGATAGATAGATAGATAGATAGATAGATAGATCTGGTGAGCAGAGGGTTGGACTAGAAGACCTCCAAGGTCCTTCCAACTCTGTTGTTCTGTTTTGCTCCCTCAACTTTTAAAAATGTGAGATCCAGTGCATGAAATATATATATACAAGGCAGACACAGACTTCAGAGGATCATTAGAACTGCAGAAAAAACAATGGCTACCAACCTGCCTTCCATTGAGGACCTGTATACTGCACGAGTCGAAAAGAGGGCTGGGAAAATATTTACAGATCTCTCCCATCGTGGACATAAACTGTTTCAACTCCTACCCTCAAAACGATGCTATAGGGCACTGCACACCAGAACAACTAGACAAAGGACAGTTTTTTCCTGAATGCCATCACTCTGCTAAACAAATAATTCCCTCAACACTGTCAAACTATTCACTAAGTCTGCACTACTATTAATCTTCTCATCGTTCCCACCACCCATCTCCTTCCACTTATGACTATATGACTGTAATTTTGTTGCTTGTATCCTTACGATTTATGTTGATATTGTTTCCTGATTGCTTATTTATACCCTATGACTATCATTAAGTGATGTACCTTATGATTCTTGAGGAACGTATCTTTTCTTTTATGTACACTGAGAGCATACTGTATGCACCAAGACAAATTCCTTTTGTCATTTGTGATCCTCCTTTTCAACTCTTGCTTTTTGCGGAGTTTGTGTTGAACGTGATTTTTTTTTTGGCGGGGGGGGGGGGCAAAACATTGATTGCTTTTTTTCAGACTAGAGGTGTGCGAATGATTTTTCATAGGGCTTTGATTGGAAATAACCCCCTCTCCTCCCCATGCAGCTGGGAAACATAAGCAAATAAATAAAGCGTAATCTCTCTTTCTCTCCACCCCCCCACCCCAATTTACTTGTGGGTAGGACTGCCCAAAAAAGAATCCATCAAACCATTGGGGGTGGGGGTGGGAGGGAATTCAGGGGGTGGGAGGGAAAGGAGCAGAGTGGCTGGCTTGTAAACAAACAGAGCTAAACTGAGCCGGCCTTGGTCAAAGGTGAGCTTTTGAAGATGGACTCCAGATGGATTCCAACAGATGTGCCCAGGAAAGGAATCTCAGAAGATAAGATCCCGAGGGTTGGGAACACCCAGCCTTTCGCCCCCCAATTCAGGGGGCCGCAGAGGACAGGGAGCAAGCAATGCCTGTCAGTTCCAATTAGGGAATCGAAGCTACATTTCCTATTGACACGAAGGCAGCTGGGATGAATAGGGGGGGAAAGAGAGGAGGGGGAGAAAGAGAGAGAGAGAGAGAGATGCACACACACACACAGAGAGAGAGAGACCCACCACCTTGCCTTCTCTTCCTTGGTGCAAAGGTTAGCCTGAAATGGCCAGCAGACCACACTGGTGTTAATCAGGGAAAACCCAAGGAGCTGCTGATCCAGTTCTACAGAGGAATTATTGAGTCTGTCATCTGCACCTCTATAATTGTCTGGTTTGGTTCTCCAACCCAACAAGAGAGATATAGACTTCAGAGGATCATTAGAACTGCAGAAAAAATCATGGATACCAACCTGCCTTCCATTGAGGACCTGTATACTGCAGGAGTCAAAAAGAGGGCTGTGAAAATATTTACAGACCCCTCGCATCCTGGACATAAACTTTCAACTTCTACTCTCAAAACGACACTATAGAGCACTGCACACCAGAACAACTAGACACAGGGACAGTTTTTCCCCGAATGCCATCACTCTGCTTAACAATTAATTCCCACAACACTGTCAAACTAGTTACTAAGTCTGCATTTCTATTAATCTTCTTATCCTTCCTATCACCCATCTCCTTCGACTGTACGACTGTAACCTTGTTGCTGGTATCCTTACGATTTATATTAGTTTCCTAATATGATTTGATTGCTTATTTGTTCCCTATGACTATCATTAAGCGTTGTACCTTATGATTTTTAACGAATGTATCTTGTCTTTTTATGTACACTGAGAGCATATGCACCAAAGACAAATTCTTTGTTTGTCCAATCACACTTGGCCAATAAAGAATTCTATTCTATTCTATTCTATTCTATTCTATTCTATTCTATTCTATTCTATTCTATTCTATTCTATTCTATTCTATTCTAGTATATTCTAGTATATTCTATTCTAGTATATTCTAGTATATTCTAGTATATTCTATTCTATTCTTTGTGTGGCCAAGTGTGATTGGACCCACAAGGAATTTGTCTATATGCTCTTAGTGTACATAAGGAGGATAAAATACATTCATCAAGAATAAAAAGATACAACATTTAGTGATAGTCAAGGTTACTAATAAGCTATCAAATTGTACTAGGAAACAAATAAAACAATATAAATTGAAAGATACAAGCAACCTGGTTATAGTAATAAGGTAGATACTAGTAAGGAAGACAAGAATAATAGTAATGCAGCCTTAGTGAATAGTTTGACAGTGTTGAGGGAATTATTTGTTTAGCAGAGTGATGGCATTTGGGAAAAAACTGTCCTTGTGTCTAGTTGTTCTGATGTGCAGTGCCCTATAGCATCGTTTTGAGGATAGGAGTTGAAACACTTTATGTCTAGGATGCGAGGGGTCTGTAGATATTTTCACAGCCCTCTTTTTGACTCCTGCAGTATACAGGTCCTCAGTGGAAGGCAGGTTGGTAGCCATTGTTTTTTCTGCAGTTCTAATGATCCTCTGAAGTTTGTGTCTCTCTTGTTGGGTTGCAGAGCCAAACTCCATCAAAGTTTGCAGCTAGTGCTCCATTGTGGGGACCCCCAGACCACACCTTTGATGGTTATGCTGCAGCTCACCAAAACAGATTTTGCAAAATATCTTTGCAAAAAGATCACCCAATTCTTTCCGATTTCAGATCGGCGATGCAATTTGAGAAGTCAGTAAGGCTGAAGTTATGTCAGACCTCCATGGAAATAATTGTACCAGGAAGACATACATTTATCTTATGAATCCCTTGGCTAGCCTGGAGAATGTAATGTTCTTCTTTGGAGAAAGGGGCAGAAAAAAACACAATAGAATAGAATAGAATTCTTTATTGGCCAAGTGTGATTGGACACACAAGGAATTTGTCTTTGGTGCATATGCTCTCAGTGTACATAAGGAGAATAAAAAACATTCATCAAGAATAAAAAATACAACAGTGATAGTTTCTATTCTATTCTAAATCATACTAGGAAACAAATAAAAACAATATAAATTGAAAGATACAAGCAACATGGTTATAGTAATAAGTGGGAAGAGATAGATACTAGTAAGGAAGAGAAGAAGATTATAGAATAGAATAGAATAGAATAGAATAGAATAGAATAGAATAGAATAGAATAGAATAGAACTAGGAATAGGAATAGGAATAGGAATAGGAATAGGAATAGGAGTAGGAGTGGAGTGGAGTGGAGTGGAGTGGAGTAGAATAGGAGTAGGGTAGAATAGATTAGAATAGAATAGATTTTTATTGGTCAAGTGTGATTGAACCAAGTGTGATTGGACACACAAGGAATTTGTCTTTCGTGTATATGCTCAGTGTATATAAGGAGAATAAAATGCATTCATCGAGAATAAAAAGATACAACACTTAGTGATCGTCAAGGTTACTAATAAGCTATGAAATCATACTAGGAAACAAATAAAAACAATATAAATTGAAAGATACAAGCAACATGGTTATGGTAATAAGTGGGAAGAGAATAGATACTAGTAAGGAAGAGTAATAGTAATGCAGTCTTAGTAAATTATTTGACAGTGTTGTGGGAATTAGTTGTTAAGCAGAGCGTAGACAATTTCTCTCCACCCTCCAAGTAATTTCTTTATCATCAAATTGTAGAATGCAAAATAAATAAAAGAGAAAACTTTCAGCACCACTGGAAAGGCCGAATCGGTTTCTTAAAGGAGACGTTTTTCTACCCAGAAAGAATGTGGCTTAAAATAATTCCCTCTTGTTAACTTTACAACAATCCCCCACCCCACCCCGAATCAGCCCCCTCCCTGCAGGGGGAAAAAATGTTGGCAAAGATAGAAGCAGCATCTGGGCTCCCAACGCCTGGGAGAAGGCCCTCCATCTGCAAAAAGAATTCCAACCCTTCTTATGAACTCGGTCCCATCCGACAGGCCAACACCGCTCGGCTCGTACCCGTAAACTATTTGAGGCCATAAACCAGTTACAGCCAATTTTTTTTTTTGGACCTAATTGGCATGTGGAGAATGTCGTTTGCGTGAGTGCAGCAGGCGAAGCTTGGTGCATTCTCCACATGCCACGATCGGAGCAGAGATTGCCTCCCCACCCCGCCTTCCTCCCCACCCCCAGGCTTTGTCTTTTGGGATTTTACGTAGCGGGAATTATTTTTAAGTTTCTGCAAAAGCTGACCGGCTTCCTTGGGAGAAAGGAGATTCAGGAAGCAAACAGTCTGCATTTAAGTCGCCAGAGTGAAGGAAAACTGGAATTCCTGTCCCATTGCCCTGGTTCAGAGGAGACAATAATCTACTCAATGGATAGAAGGATATTATAGGCCATTGACTGACTTGAAGGGTCCTTTTGGTGCTCTCTGAGCTTGGTTGTTTCCTTGTAGACGTTTCATGACCCAACTAGGTAACAGTATCAGTGCTAGAAGGGAGTGGGGTTTGTGGAGTGGAAGAAGAGGAGGACAACTGTGGGGTCCTTGGTGATTTCTGAGCTTGGTTATTTTCTTGGAGACGTTTCATGACTCAACTAGGGAGTATTGTCAGTGCTAGAAGGGTTTGGAGTGAGAGAGATAGAAAGATAGATAAATAGAGACAGACAAAGAGAGAGAAAGAGAGAGATAGAGAGAAGGAGACAACTGTGGGGTCCTTGGTGCTCTCTGAGCTTGGTTGTTTCTTTGCAGATATTTAATTACCCAACTAGGTACCATCATCAGTGCTTAAAGGGAGTGGGGGTTGTGGAGTGGAGGAGGAGGAGGAGGGCAGTGGAGTTTTTGGTGCTCTCTGAACTGATTGCTTTCTTGCAGTCGTTTCATTACCCAACTAGGTAACATTATCAGGGCTAGAAACCTGCACCAAACCCCACTCCTTACCATCACTGATGATGTTACCTAATTTGGGGTCATGAATCATCTGCATCAATATAACCAAATAATAATAATAACTTCTGGACTGGCCTCCAGAAGTTTTGGATATTCCAACACTGGAATTTTTTTTAAAGAAAAGAGATTGGACAACCGCTTGTCTGAAATGGTATAGGGTTTCCTGCAACGGGTTGGACTAAGAAGACCTCCAAGGTCCCTTCCGACTCTGTTATTCTTCTTTTTATTAACAGGGACGTTCATTTTTGTTAAAGCTTGTTTACTTAGGGAAGTTTTTAAGGTTCGGTATTTGGGAACAAGGGGGGAGGTTCATTGTCCCGATCTGCTGTTTTTCCAATAACTTTCCAATAAAAGGTTACAAGGAAATCTTCTGGGTTTAAACTAATTTCTTCTACATTCCAAAGCAACGGTACAATTACACAAGCATGGGTACATGTGGGTTAGGTAAGGGAAATTCCAGTACCTAACTTAATTGTGCCTAAAACTTCCCATATGTATGCTCTTTTACTGCCCTCTTGTGGACTACGAAAACAATGTGTAAATCCGTTTTTGTGTTTGACTACAAGTTATAAACCAGGGATGAACCTTTTGGATGGCAAGTGCCCAAAGCGTGTGAGCGTGTGTTAAGGAATTCACAGAGTAACCCTTGAGTAGCAACTTGTGTGTACATGAAAGCACCTTGTGTGCACATGAAAGCGACTGAGAGTAGTTACGAATAAACACTGTCAACACACAGATACACTGAGTTGTTGTTACTTTCAGGAAATAGTAAGGCACAGTCCAATAAACAGTCCGGGTCATACACATATAATGCAGGAGATAGCCAAAACGACAGTCCTGGGATAATCCAATAACAAAGTCTTCTTACCAGTGGTCGTAGTCATTCACAATAAACAGTTCTTCTGGATTTGCAAACAGTAGCATATAGAGCATATAGAGATATCAGAGAGCAAGATCAGCAACAAGAGAAACAAACCATGTTTCTAGCTCCCTCTTAAGGACATTGGCTACAGAGCTAACCAATCAGGACAGAGTATGATGAATACAGCAGTCTTAAAGCTACATTGATGCTTTATATATTGCCAACCCAATAAGTTAGGTAATAGTCATTTCCTAACAGCGTGCACCCCCAAAATGCAATGCAAGCATCCCCCGTGCATGCGCCCCAGCCCCCGCACATTCACATGCATCCCCCACGCATGTGCCCTGGCCCCCTTGCCCATTCTTGGCTTCCAGGTTAGTGCAGGTGGTGTTCCAGGCCCAAAATGGGGCATGGGGAGGGCCATGCGCGGCGCCCCCGTGCCCCATTTTGGCTTCTAGGTTGGTGCAAGAGGCCTTCCAGGCCCAAAATGGGGCACAGGGGGGCACGCACATGCACGCACCCCCCAAAAAATGCAATGCGCGCACCCCCTGCGGTTGCGCTCTGCCCCCACAGATGCACACGGGCATCCCCCACATGCGCCCCACCCAGGGGTAGGTTCTACTTATCTTTACTACTGGTTCGCAATGGGAACGCGCGCACGCCCTTGATTTGCTCGCGCACACTTGCTTCTGCGCATGTGCAGATCATCCATCATGACGTCTGGGCGGGTGGGCGGAGCCTCCTACCGCTTTTACTACCGGTTCGTAAGAACCGGACAGAACCGGGAGCAACCCACCACTGCCCCCCCCCACGCATGCGCGGCGGAGACCTGAAAACCAGCTGGCCAGCGGGAAGTAGGTGAGCATGTGCGATGGAGCTGGCCTGGGGCGACGGCTGGCATGCCCGCAGAGAAGGCTCATGTGCCATAGGTTCGCCATCACGGTTATAAACTCCTGGCGTGCGTGGCTAAAAATAACAGAACTTAATCCTTTTTCTTTTTTCTACTATTTTCCTTCATGACCAGGTTACAAAGAAAGGGACAAGCTTCTTAGCTAGTTGATGCATTAAATGACTCATAAATGCATGGTTGGAATCAAAAGATTTAAGTCCCAACAAATTTGTTCAACTACCTCTGTGTGAGAGGGGGGTATAGTTCTGAAATAGCTTTTCGAAACGATAATTTTTGGATTTTGAAAAAAAAATAAATCTTAATCCGTGTGCTAAATTATTGCGATTTCTCTAGCATCAGCACAAGTGTAAGGACTCCCTAAATTTATTCAGCAGAATGTCAGATTAAAAATAAGATCTTCACCTTCTCATTTTCTATAACTTTTTTAAGTTATAAAAAGTTTAAAAAATTATTATTATTATTATTATTATTATTATTATTATTATTAGTTAATCTTTAGTGAGATTCACAGCCTTTGAGGCTGGTTAATAGCTCAACTTCAATTTGCAAATCTCAGTACTTTGTGATGATGATGATGATGATGATGATATTATTATTATTATTATTGGACTTTCGAATACAGAAGGATCACCATTTAGAACACAACATGCCAGATATCAGAGTTGCCGAAAACCAAAACGTATAATTTATTGATATGGCTTAGGGCCGGGGTACTTACGGGACCGCCTTCTGCCACCAATAGCCTCCCACCGGCCAGTTCGCTCCCACAGAGAGGGCCTCCTCAGGGTGCCATCGGCCAGACAATGCCAGCTGACGACCCCCAGGAGGAGAGCCTTCTCTGTGGTGGCACCTACCCTATGGAACAATCTACCCCCAGAGATACGAGTGATCTCCGACCTCCGGACTTTTCGTCGGGCCCTAAAAACGTACTTTTTTCAGTTAGCCGGTCTGTCTTGATTTTATGGTTGGTTTTAAAATTTTGATACGGATTTTATATTGACAAGTTTTAAATTACGGGCCAAATTTATTTAATTATTTTAAATCTATTCTTAACTGTAATATTATGTATAAATGTTTTTATTTTGGCTCTTCACCACCCTGAGTCCGAAAGGAGAAGGGCGGTATAGAAGTTTGAATAAATAAATAAATAAATAAATAAATAAATAAATAAATAAATAAATAAATAAATATCACTCTACCAGGAGACGCCAGAGTTGAAGAAAAAGAACTAGAAAAAAAAAATCACAAAATATCACGACCTGGCCATCGAAACTACCCAGCTGTGGATGAAACATGTGACAGTGATACCCATTGTCATCGGGGCACTTGGTAAGCATGTCCAAGAATTTTACAAAACCCATCAAGAAATTGCAGCTTCCTGTAATAACACCAGCGGAACTGCAAAAAACTGCACTACTCGGAACATCGTCCATTTTAAGAAGACACTTGGTCGATATCTAGGATGCCAGCAGCAACCTGTATCAACCATCAGTTTCAGTTAATAATATTTGTGATACATTTTTGAATGTTCAGTTGATCGAGTTTCATGTTTAATGAATAAAGTATATAATAATAAATTGGAAAGCAGAGAAAATACCTTTGGAAGATGAGGTGATAAAAAAAATTACGGACTGCAGAAATGAATAGATTGACTTTAAGGATTAAAGATAGGGAAGAGATAGAGTATTATAGAATATTTATTTATTTGTTTGTTTGTTTGTTTGTTTGTTTAATTTATATGCCGCCCTTCTCCGAAGACTCAGGGCGGCTTACAATGCACTTATAGCAATAGCCTTCATTCTTTTGTATATCCCTGCTTAGTAGGGCTTTTGGCTGCCCCATAAGCGGTGTTTCTACAAAGTCAGTTTATTGCCCCCACAATCCGGGTCCTCAATTTACCTATCTCGAAAGGATGGAAGGCTGAGTCAACCTTGAGCCTGGTGAGATTTGAACTCGCACTAATTGCAGGCAGCTGGCAGCTAAATGCTACATAACAGCACTTAGTCCGCTGCATCACCAAGGCTCTTTTATGGAACTGTTTCTATTATTGGTTGGAAAAGAGATATAAAAGATAAAAGCTTTACGATTATATTTAAAAGTTTGATAGGCGGAATTTTGTTTTAGTAAGGAGATATTAAAACAGTTTGTATAAAGATCAAGACAAAAGAAAATTCCTTTTTTGGAAGAAGAAGAAGGACTGAAGATAACACCGAGATGTCACAAGGAGGGGGGGAACAGATGTACTAAATGTTTGTTTGTTTTTTATTGATCTATTTATATTTATATTTAAATTTATATACCGCCCTTCTCCCGAAGGACTCAGGGCAGTGAACAGCCAAAGGTAAAAAACATAGAATACAAAAATTTAAAAGCAATTTAAAATATATTAAACAATTTGGCCCAACAATTAAAATACCCCATTTAAAATTCAAATTCAAATTCAAATTCAAATTCAAATTCAAATTCTATTTATTTTATTTTATTTTATTTTATTATTTTATTATTTTATTTTATTATTTTATTATTTTATTTTATTTTATTATTTTTTATTTTATTTTATTTTATTATATTTTATTTTTTATTTTATTTTATTTTATTTTATTTTATTTTATTTTATTTTATTTTATTATTTTATTATTTTATTTTATTATTTTATTATTTTATTTTATTTTATTATTTTTTATTTTATTATATTTTATTTTTTATTTTATTTATTTTATTTTATTTTATTTTATTATTTTATTATTTTATTTTATTTTATTTTATTTTATTTTATTTTATTTTATTTTATTTTATTTTATTTTATTTTATTTTATTATTTTATTTTATTATTATTTTATTTTATTTTATTTTATTTTATTTTATTTTATTTTATTATTTTATTATTTTATTATTTTATTTATTTTATTATTTTATTTTATTTTATTTTATTTTATTTTATTTTATTTTATTTTATTTTATTTTATTTTATTTTATTTTATTTTATTTTATTTTATTTTTTTATTTTATTTTATTTTATTTTATTTTATTATTTTATTTTATTTTATTTTATTTTATTTTATTTTATTTTATTTTATTTTATTTTATTTTATTTTATTTTATTTTTTTATTATTTTATTTTATTTTATTTTATTTTATTTTATTCCATTTGTATACCGCTCTTCTCCTAATGGACTCAGGGCGGTGTTTTAGCCAGAACTAAAACACATACCAATTCAAAATTTAAAACTATTAAAAGAATTACATATTTTACATACATACTAAATTACGTACGTACTAAATAAATTAAACAATTGGAGAAGTTAGGCCAATATAATACTATAAAAAATAATAAAAAGTTATATACAAAAAAAAAAGTATATAATAATAACAACAACAACATTTGTTTGCCGCCCATCTCACACACATACACACCCCTTTAATTGCACGCGCCCTATTCCAGGTGAGAAATAAAAGAAGCCAGAATCGGAGACCCGCCACTCGCCGGGCGAAAGGATGCTGCGTCTCCATGGCAACGCGCGCGGAGGACCAGCCGCCAGGAGGGATACAGGAGCCGGAGAGCATCCCCGGCCGGCTCGTGGGGGAGATGGACAAGAAGGCGGCGGACGGAGGCGGCGCTGGCTTCGGCTGACCCGGCAGTAGAAGCGGCGGGGAAGGCGGTGTCGGAGGCCACCTCCTCTTCCTTCTCCTCCGCCGCCTCCTCCTCCTCCTAAACCCGCTCCTGGGCTCCGCCTCGCCGGCGTGCATTGAACCTGCGGGGCAAAGCAGGCGGGGATGCCCCACGCGGGCTGGGGAGGGGGGCTCCGAATCCAGCGGGGAGCCTCCTTCCATTGCACGCACCCCCCACCTGTCCTTGCACGTTGCAGGGAGGTGAGCGAGCAAGCCTTTTTTGCACCTTTCCCACGACTCCTGGGTTGGCTTTCCCACGAGAGACACGCGTCCCCGCGAGTGGGGCAGGTCAGGTGGGGGGGGGGGTTAGGGTCGCGGGATGGAACTCCTAAGGGGGAGTGGTGGGCTATGTGCGCGCGCGAGAGAGAGAGCTGTTCTTGCAGGATTTAAATCTCTTCTCTCTGAATTGTTGTTCAGGTTTGATCTCGGGCTTCTATAAATCAATCAATTTATCGATTAGGATTTTGCAATCTATAAAATGTAAAAAGATCAAGCGGGAGAAAAGGGCATTAGAGAAGAAGGAAGGATTAAAAAAGAAAAAGAAAATGTAGAAATGCCCTCCCCCCCTTTTTTTTTCCTATGGAATAATTGGCATCTTATTTTTTTTCTCTCTTTTTAACTGGTTTTTTTTCTATATTTTTTTTTCTATATCTATATCTATATCTATACACACACACACACACACACACACACACACACACATATATATATATGCAAAAAATTAAAATCTCGGGTGTTTTCCCGCATCATTGTAAGGATCTGTAAAAATTTGTAAGGATTTTTAGAAGATTTTAAGATGGGATTTTAACCAGAATTTTTAACATTTTAACCAACTTATTTACAATGACATGGGAAAACACCTGAGATTTTAATTTTTTGCATATGCACACCCGCGAAAACTTAAGAAGACATATATATATATATATGATATAGCTGATGAGAGCTAAATAGCTTGAAATAGATCTATACTAGTCTCCCTTTATTTCTTTATCAGCGAAATATAAATTTTATATATGTATGTATGTATGTATGTATGTATGTATGTATGTATGTATATGCAAGTCTTGGTGTATTTGGGTCTTTTCTCGTGTAAGATTGATATATATATATATATATGTTTTCGTAGATTTTCACAGATAGGGGTATGCAGGTTTTGGTGTATTTGGGTCTTTTCCTGTGTAAGATTGAGAGTATCTTGGCGACATTTCGACGAGGTCCCACTCGTCATCTTCAGGCTGGTGTCTTCGGCTTCGTGCGAAAGAAAAAGACTGGTGGCCAAAGACACCAGCCTGAAGATGACGAGTGAGACCTCGTCGAAACGTCGCCAAGATACTCTCAATCTTACACAGGAAAAGACCCAAATACACCAAAACTTACTTACATATGTGTATATATATATATTATATGTGTGTGTGTGTGTGTGTATAAAATCATTCATAAACATTTTTGAATATAGTGTATTGTCAGGGTATACCATTTACAAGAAAAAACAGGGTGGGGAAGGCCAAATAGAAAATAGTAATCAATATTAACACAGGAACTAATAACAGTAATAATAATAACATAAAAAAATAGCACATGTACTGAGAATAATAGTAATAAAATAACCAAATAATTTTAACTAAATTTCTTTTTATATTGGCTTACTTACATTTTTGTTAATTATGATGAAAAGTGTAGTTATAAACCTTCTCTATTTTTGACGCTGGTAAAATTGATCATAGGCTGTTCTTTTGCTCATTGGGCATTTTTATCAAAAATTTTATCAAAACAATTCTTAACAAATAACTAACATTTCTAACTAGCTAACTAACATCAGAATTCAACAGACATTATTTGGGTAAGAGAAGATCCTAAAATAACTTTTGCCGTGGCTGTATTTCTAATTGCAGCCTGAGGAATTCATGCTTTATTAATAGCAAAGCTATTAATTTTTTATCGTATGTGGTTATGCTTTGGGGTTGTTGTTTTTTTGTCTGAACTAGATCTATATAACCCAGTTAATCCTTATTCCAGTACAAAAATGGTCACAATACAGGGTGGTTTGTTCAAAATCTAGGTTAAACTGGTGTGTTAGACTTGGTGTGTTTGTGAGAATGCAGATATAATGTGAATGCTTAGTAGCTTAATCCTAAAACAGAAGTAGCCATCCATTAATCATGGCAAGTCATTGAGAATTGGGCTGCATGCACATTTAATAATTAATATATTATTACGATGATGACGGTTGGTTGCGCAGTCATCCAGATGTTCAGCCTGGATTGGCATTTTTATTCACCTATTGAGTTCTTTTCAAGGACCTGGTTTAGACAGATGTTATTTGATGTTGTCCAAGGTCTCACCGCAGGATCTAAGCTGTTCTTTCATAATTGACTGTTGCAGGATGTAAGCTGGTCTTTCGTAATTGACCGTGGAGATTTTTATCAATGCTGGTTTTCAAGGGGTGTTCCAGATGTTTGAGATTGCATCCAAGGCACCTTTATTATTATTGTGGTTGGTTGCAGAGTCTTTTTCGAGGGGGGGTGGGGATAGGTGGCATTTTTATCCCCCTATCAAGTCCTTCCCAAGGATCTGGAATTGGTATATGTGGATGTTTGATGGTGTTAAAGAAATCACAGGATGTAAGCTGTTCGAAATCAAGCTGCCTTTTGCAATTGACTGATGGGGATTTTGTCAATGCCGATGGTTTTCAAGAGGTGCTCCAGATGTTTTCGGATGGCACCCAAGGCGCCTGTGACTATTAGTACTATCTTCGAACCGGTCATAAGCTATTTTATTGAATGCTTTTATAACTTTGAATGGTGGTTAAATGGTTGTAAGCCAAGGTCTTCCTTGAACAATATAGAATTATGTCTTGGAAAGTATTTATGCCTAATAAACATTTTCACACTAAATCTGGCAAATTATACTGGAAGAGAGTTTTCAAAAAGAGTACATTAGGCACCAGGTGGGCAGATGTTCTGGGCAAGCAAACAGAGAGTCAGTTTGGTCTAGTGGTGAAGGCACCAGGCTAGAAAATAGGGGACTGTGAGTTCTAGTGCTGCCTTAGCTAAGAAAGCCAGCCAGGTGACTTTGGGCCAATCGCCAGGAGACAGTGAGTTCTAGTCCTGCCTTAGCCATGAAATCGAGCTGGGTGATTTTGGGCCAAACTCCAGGAGACTGTGAATTCTAGTGCTGTCTTAGCCATGAAAGCCAGCTGGGTGATTTTGGGCCAAACTCCAGGAGACTGTGAATTCTAGTGCTGTCTTAGCCATGAAAGCCAGCTGGGTGACTTTGGGCCCATCACTAGGAGACTGTGAATTCTAGTGCTGTCTTAGCCATGAAAGCCAGCTGGGTGACTTTGGGCCAACCACTAGGAGACTGTGAATTCTAGTGCTGTCTTAGCCATGAAAGCCGGCTGGGTGACTTTGGGCCAGTCCCTCTCTCTCAGCCCAACTCACCTCACAGGGGGTGGGAAAAATAGGAGGAGGAAGACATTGTATATCACTACCATCTGTTTGTAAAAATAATAAAGATGGAATACAAATAAAGAAACTGAGAAAAGAAACTGAATTTTTCAGCCCTCCTTTCCAAAGGATTCAATAATGTTTTTTTTCCCCCTTGTTTAGGCTGAAATATTTTCTTTCAGTTTGAAGGTCTTCATCACCATTATCTGAAGATGAAGATAGTCCTTATGGTAGCTGAGAAGCCTTCTCTGGCTCAGTCCATCGCCAAAATCCTTTCAAGAGGTTTGGGAAAAAAAGGATATTCTGTTAATATTAATTACAATTTTAAATGTCAATATTCCAAGCATTATTCACTCACTCACTCACTCATTCATTCATTCAAATTAAATATAATGTCTAAGTATATTGATAATGTATAAGGTCTATTTACCTATGTAGCATGGCTGTATTATCCTTCTCATCTTTTCTACTACCTTCTCTTATTGGCATTATTATTATGATTACAGTATTATTATTCTGTTATAGAATAGAATAGAATAGAATAGAATAGAATAGAATAGAATAGAATAGAATAGAATAGAATTGAATTCTTTATTGGCCAAGTGTGATTGGACACACAAGGAATTTGTCTTTGGTGCATACATAAAAAGACAAAATACATTCTTATTTTATAAAATAAAATAAAATTTATAAAATTTATAAAAGTACATAAAAAGATGATACATTCGTCAAGAATCATAAAGTACAACACTTAATGATACATAGAGTACAAATAAGCAATCAAATCATACTAGGAAATAATCAGTATAAATCGTTAGGATACAGCAATTAGTTACAGTCATACAGTCATAAGTAGGAAGAGATGGATGAGAGGAACGATGAGAAGACTAATAGTAATAGTAATGCAGAGAGAGGTTTTACACTGGAGACAAATTCCTTGTGTGTCTAATCACACCAAATAAAAGTATTCCGTTTCTATTTCTACAGCCGCCCATCTTGGTCAATGATTCTGGGAAGCTTCCAATTTTAAAAACAGATGATTGTTAAAATACTAAAAACATTTTTAAATGGTAAAAGCCCAAATTAAATATCAATATATAAATATAATAAGGGCCGAGGTGGCTCAGTGGTTAGAGTGCAGCACTGCAGGCTACTTCAGCTGACTGCTAGCTGCAGTTCGGCAGTTCAAATCTCACCGGCTCAAGGTTGACTCAGCCTTCCATCCTTCCAAGGTGGGTAAAATGAGGACCCAGATGGTTGTGGACAAGAGGCTGACTCTGTAAACCGCTTAGAGAGGGCCGTAAAGCACTGTGAAGCAGTATATAAGTCCAAGTGTTACTGCAATTCCTTCCTTCCTTCCTTCCTTCCTTCCTTCCTTCCTTCCTTCCTTCCTTCCATCCATCCATCCTTCCATCCATCCATCTATGCATCCATCCATCCATGGTGCACAGTGGTTAGAATGCAGTATTGCAGGCTGATTCTGCCCACAGCCAGGAATTCGATCCTGACCTGCTCAAGGTTGACTCAGCCTTCCATCCTTCCGAAGTGGGTAAAATGAGGACCCAGATTGTTGGGGACAAGAGGCTGACTCTGTAAACCACTTAGAGAGGGCTGTAAAAGCACTGTGAAGTGGTATATAAGTCTAAGTGCTATTGCTATTGCTATAATGATTGGGCTTTTCTTCAAAATTAAATACGTTGAATGTACAATAAAATAAAACATTAATAAAATGTTAACAGCAAGGCATTTATTTACCTTAAAATCAAAACCATTATCTGTTTTGATTTTAAGGTAATTCGATGTATGCTTGATGTCAGTGGTGAAATCCAATTTATTTTTACTACCGGTTCTGTGGGCGTGGTGTGGCTTGGTAGGCATGGCTTGGTGGGCGTGTCAGGAGAAGGATATTGCAAAATCTCCATTCCCACCCCACTCTGGGGCCAGCCAGAGGTGGTATTTGCTGGTTCTCCAAACTGCTCAAAATTTCCTCTACCGGTTCTCCAGAACCTGTCAGAACCTGCTGGATTTCACCCCTGCTTGATGTACAACTTGATGTTTGCCCTTATCTCATTTTTTTTTATTTTTTTCATTTTGGTTGTTTCCTAAAAAGATCTCTTTGAAGTTGTAAACTTGAAAGGATGTTTGTAATATTTGGCCTTTTTTTTTTTTGTAATGCAATATTGTTGGGGGGGGTTTTCGCCCACTGTAGGAAACATGTCGTCTCGCAAAGGGTTAAACGGTGTGTGTTCTGTCCATGAATTCACCGGTCCTTTCATTGGACAAACCGTCCATTTCAAGATGACGTCAGTATGTGGTCATGTGATGACGCTGGATTTTATAGGTAAAATCATCATTCTTGGCTATTTACTTCCACCTTGTTGTAAGCTGTAAGCAAGAAGGATGCAATGCAGAGCAGTTTCAAAGGAATTCCAATCCCAATACTTTAGATTACTACAGATAGTCCTCGACTTACGACCAAATTGAGCCCAAAATTTATGTTGCAAAATGAAATATTTCTTAAGTAATTTTGCCCCCTTTTACGACTTTTCTTGCCACAGTTGTTGCTTCTTGTCCTGCCTTCAGGTGCTTTGGAGAAGAGCTTGACTCCCTCCTCTTTGTGCCAGCTCCTGAAATAAATATTATTCTAATTCTTTACAAAGATGTTGATGATGATGTTATCTGCCCTTTTTAGGAAAATACAACAACTGGGATAAAGTTGATCCCGCTGAACTTTTTAGTAAAGCGCCAACCGAAAAGAAAGAAGCCAACCCCAAACTAAACATGGTGAAATTCTTACAGGTAATGAACTTTTTGGAATTTGCTTAGAAATTTAATTTATTTATTGACCTGATTGTGAGAACCAAGAGGTTGATCTTTTAGGACCGGTCCGCACGAACAAGCAAAGCCCCATCCATGGGATGCACACGAAGCTAGTTCCCCTCCGGTCTGTGGAAAAACCTTTCTCCACGGAACCGCTCTCTGCTTCCCAAACGGCCAGAGGCCACTGACTTAGGGTCAGGGGTGGATTCCTGGGGGTTCGGGTGATCCTCTAGCCAAGGATCTCCGCAGTTCGGCGAACCCCCAAATGCTACCCATGGCTGGCCACACCCACACCCACCACACCCCTCCCAGGAGTCCCCACGTGGCCTGTTCATCATTCCAGGTAAGTGCAGGCGCTGAGCAGAGGGACTGGGAGGGCAAAAAAAGGGTCTACTGGAGGTTCCAGAAGTCCAGAAAGGGGCCTGTTTCCGGCCTCCGGACCACAAGGGAAGCAGTTTTCGCCCTCCTAGAGGCTCAAGGAAAGCCCCTGGAGCCTGGGGAGGGCGAAAAATGTCCCTCGACTAGGCCACATCCACCCAGCAACGGGGCAGCAAACTTGTTGCTAAAGGATCTGAAGCCCACCTCTGCTTAGGATCCATCCCATTCAGCCATCCAAATTGATGGAAATGCTCGAAAATGGGATCTCAAGAGTTTTGGCACGCAACCAAACCATTGAACAGTGAATTAAATGTATCTTTCCTTTGATTTTTTTTTTTTTCAGGTGGAAGGGAGAGGTTGCGATTACGTTGTTCTGTGGCTGGATTGCGACAAGGAAGGTGAAAATATATGCTTTGAGGTACATGTCTCAGGATCGAACTGTAACATTTCCCTTCGTTTAACCAGGTTGCCCCAAAGTGCTTTTTTTTCAGGACTTTCTTGTTTTTTTCTTTTGAAGACGTTTCGCTTCTCCTCCAAGGAGCTTCTTCAGCTCTGACTTGGGTGGTGGGGGAATGGAAGGATTGATATTCCTTGCAGACAGCGGGTCCTTTGCATCCTTTGAGAGGGTCCTTGAAGCCCTTGGAACTTTATCTGTGTCCTCAGGGTCATCTAAGTAGTGCAAATGGTTCCTGTAGTCTGCCATTTTACCCCCCCCCCCCTTTCTGGAAATTCATTCCTACTTCCACACCATTCAAAGGGTGTCCATCCCAAATTGTATAGCTATGAGGACACAGATAAACCTCCAAGTCAAAGCTGTCAAACTCCCAGCCCGCGAGCCGGATGCATCATGCACTGGCCATGTCCATGGTTTAATGAAGGGGGAAAAAGTCCCGATACGTCACGTCACGTCACTGCTGTGACGACGTGAGTTTGACACCCCTGTACCAAGTGCTTCAATGACCCGCTAAAAAAACTGTCTGCAAGGAATATACAGAACACAAGAAACGCAGAGGTGAGCTGCTGCTGGTTCAGACCAGTTTGCCTGAACCGGTAGTTCTGATTCTGCACGGTTTGGAGAACTGGCAAATCGGACCACTGTCTGGACACACACACACACACACACCGGCCATTTTTATGACCATTTTTCCAGCCAAAAACGGCTGAAAAACGGCCTAAAAACAGCCCCAAAACAGCCCATTTTTTTCAGACTGTTTCCAGGCTGATTTTTGGGCCTTTTTCAGTGATTTTTTGGGTGAAAAATGGCCCGAAAACAGCCAAAAAAATGCCCACAGAACAAGCTGTTTTCTGGGCTGTTTTCTGAGCTGTTTTCAGGCCGTTTTCTAGCCAAAATTACCCGAAAAGACAGCCAGAAAATGACCCAAAAAATGCCCACAAAACAGGCTGTTTTTCGGGCTGTTTTCAGGTCATTTTTCCCGCCAAAATCGGCATGAAAATCAGCCTGAAAACAGCCCAAAAAACAGCTTACCCAGCTTCTCTTCCTCTTGCAGCCAGCTTTCCCAGTCTAGCTTGACGCAGTCTCTCTCTCTCTCACACACACACACAAACACACGTATGCACATACACACACAAACAGGTTGGATCTTTCTTTCCTCCCGTCCCCCCCCCCCACCGGAGACCCCTGGATTCCCTCCCCAACCATGCCTGTCCCATACAGGTACCACCCACACAAGTAACGTAGAGTTGGCCATGCCCGCTCAGTCACATGACCGCCCCAGCCACGCCCACCCAGCAGAGAACCAGTTGTTAAAATATTTGGAACCCACCACTGAAGAAACACCTCGCTTAGCAACAGAAATGTTGGGCTCGTTTGTGGTCGTAAGCCGAGGATTCCCCGCACCCCACACATTTGGTATCCTTGGTTCTAGGTGCTGGATGCGACCCTCCCCGTCATGAATAAACCCCGTGGAGGCGAGAAGACGATCTACAGAGCCAAATTCAGCTCCATCACTGACACGGATATCTGCAACGCCATGAACCAGTTGTGGGAACCCAACCACAATGAAGCTCTGTCGGTGGATGCCCGGCAAGAGTTAGACCTGAGGATTGGCTGTGCGTTTACAAGGTGTGTAAACCAGATTTCCTATCTTGGCGCCTTATTTTTCCTGGGCCTTTCATGGACCGCTAGTTTTGGCCATTCCTTGCACCTCATAAACAGAGGGATAGAATCAAGATCACCTGAAGTGTTAAGTACCACTTTATAAGGCCTTGGTAAGGCCACACTTGGAATGCTGCATCCAGTTTTGGTCGCCATGATATTAAAAAGTTTATTCGGCGGAACCACTTGCCTCCAGAAGTTGTGAGTGCTCCAACACTGGAAGTTTTTAAGAAGAGATTGGACAACCATTTTGTCTGAAGTGGTGTAGGGTTTCCTGCCTAGGCAGGGGGTTGGACTAGAAGACCTCCAAGGACCCTTCCATCTCTGTTATTCTATTCTATTCTATTCTATTCTATTCTATTCTATTCTATTCTATTCTATTCTATTCTATTCTATTCTATTCTACTCTACTCTACTCTACTCTACTCTACTCTACTCTACTCTATTCTATTCTATTCTATTCTATTCTATTCTATTCTATTCTATTCTATTGCATTCCATTCCATTCCATTTTCTATTCTATTCTATTCTATTCTATTGCATTCCATTGCATTCCATTCCATTTTCTATTCTATTCTATTCTATTCTATTCTATTCTATTCCATTCCATTCCATATTCTATTCTATTCTATTCTATTCTATTCTATTCTATTCTATTCTATTCTATTCTATTCTATTCCATTCCATTCCATTCCATTCCATTCCATTTTCTATTCTATTCTATTCTATTCTATTTATTCTATTCTATTCTATTCTATTCTATTCTATTCTATTCTATTCTATTGCATTCCATTCCATTCTATTCCATTCCATTCCATTTTCTATTCTGTTCTGTTCTGTTCTGTTCTGTTCTATTCTATTCCATTCCATTCCATTCCATTCCATTCCATTCCATTCCATTCCATTCCACTCCACTCCACTCCACTCCACTTCATTCCATTTTCTATTCTATTCTGTTCTGTTCTGTTCTGTTCTGTTCTGTTTGTTCTGTTCTGTTCTGTTCTATTCTATTCTATTCTGTTCCATTCCGTTCCATTCCATTCCATTTTCTATTCTATTCTATTCTATTCTATTCTATTCTATTCTATTCTATTCTATTCTATTCTACTCTATTCCATTCCATTCCATTCCATTCCATTCCATTCCATTCCATTCTATTCTATTCTATTCTATTCTATTCTATTCTATTCTATTCTATTCTTCCAAATCTGTTAGTACAGTTAAACCTCTACGTGTCCCCCCAACAAGAGAACTCAAATACCAAAAATGTCCTCAGCACAGCTGAAATGCAACATGCAGATCATGTTGAGGACAAGATTTTAGCCTCCAGAATAACAGAGTTGGAAGGGACCTTGGAGGTCTTCTAGTCCAACCCCCTGCTTAGGCAGGAAAGCCTACACCACTTCAGACAAATGGTTGTCCAACATCTTCTTAAAAACTTCCAGTATTGGAGCATCCACAACTTCTGGAGGCAAGTGGTTCCACTGGTTAATCGTTCTCATTGTCAGGAAATTTCTCTTTAGTTCTAGGTTGCTTCTCTCCTTGATGAGTTTCCACCCATTGTTTCTTGTCCTGCCCTCAGGTGCTTTGGAGAATAGGTTGACTCCCTCTTCTTTGGGGCAGCCCCTGAGATATTAGAATACTGCTATGATGTCCCCCCTAGACTTTCTTTCAACCAAATTAGACATACCCAGTTCTTGCAACCCTTCTTTGTATGTTTTAGCCTCCGGCCCCCTAATCATTTTTGTTGCTCTTCTCTGCACTTTTTCTAGCAGGGGTCTGCAACCTTAAACACTCAAAGAGCCATTTGGACCCGTTTCACACAGGAAAAAAAAAAACACCGGGAGCCACAAAACATGCTGGGTGTAGTCAACGCCACGTCACTCATTCCCACCCAGTCACATGTCCCCCTAACCACATCTACTCAGCTGGTCCTTAGGGCAGAGAACCGGTTGTTTAAAAAAACACCAAGAACCACAAAACCCTTTTCTCCCTGTCTCCCCTCCTCTCTGTATCTCTCTCTCTCCCCTCTCTGTCCCCGTCTCTCTCTCTGTATCTCTCTTTCCCTCTCTTTCTCTGTATCTCTTTCTCCCCTCTCTCTCCCCGTCTCTCTCCCCATCTCTCTCCCCGTCTCTCTCTCTGTCTCTCTCTCTCTCCCCCCACCTCTCTCTCTCTGTCCTTTCTCTCCCCGTCTCTCTCTCTGTATTTCTCTGTCTCCCCTCTGTCTCCCTGTCTCTCTCTCTCTGTCTCTCTCTCCCCTCTCTTTCTTTGTCTCTCTTTCTCCCCTCTCTCTCTCCGTCTCTCTCCCCGTCTCTCTCTCCCCTCTCTCTCCCCGTCTCTCTCTCTGTATCTCTCTCTCCCCTCTCTCCCCGTCTCTCTGTCTCTCTCTCTCCCCTTTCTCTCCCCGTCTCTCTCTCTGTATCTCTCTCTCCTCTCTCTCTCCCCATTTCTCTCTCTGTATCTCTCTATGTCTCTCTCTCTCTCACCCCTCTCTCTGTATCTATGTCTTCCCCCCCCCCCACCCACTCTCTGTATCTTGGATTTCCAAGGCCAGGTGAGGAGTGACTGGGAGGGGAGGGCAAGGGGCGGGGCCAGCCAGGGATGGGACAGGGAACCACAGCAGAGGGCCCAAAGAGCCGCATGCAGCTCCGGAGCCACAGGTTGCTGACACCTGTTCTAGAGTTAACATCTTTTTTAAAATTGTGGTGATCAGAACTGGATGCAGTATTCCACACAAAGGCTTTATACAGGGGACTAGAGCCTTGGTGGCGCAGCAGACTAAAGTGCTATTAAGTAGCACCAGCTGCCTGCAATTACTGCAAGTTCAAATCTCACCAGGCTCAAGGTTGACTCAGCCTTCCGCCCTTCCGAGGTAGGTAAAATGAGGACCCGGATTGTGGGGGCAATAAGCTGACTTTGTATAAAAAAAGAACACCGCTTAGGGGGGGCCGAAAGCCCTAATAAGCAGGTATATACAAAAAGTATGAAGGCTATTGCTTAATGCATTGTAAGCCGCCCTGAGTCTCCGGAGAAGGGCGGCATATAAATCGGACCAATAAATAAAATTAATAAATAAATAAACTTCATGTGATCTTGATTCTATCCCTCTGTTAATGCAATTTAAAACTGCGTTGGCTTTTTTTGGCAGCTGTCACACGCTGTTCCTCTTATTTCCTCTTATGTTCTCTATTCATTCCTACAGGTTTCAGACAAAATATTTCCAGGGCAAATACGGCAATTTAGACAGTTCTCTGATCTCCTTTGGGCCTTGCCAGACGCCCACCCTGGGGTTCTGCGTGGAGCGCCACGATAAAATCCAGTCGTTCAAACCCGAAACCTACTGGGTGTTGCAAGCGAAGGTAATCTGCTCCTGATTCTTCCGGCCTCCAATTGTTTGGGAATCTTTAATTCCCACCTCAAAAATCATACAGTTAGTCCTTGATTTACAACAGTTCCTTTAGTGGCCTTTCAAAGTTACGACGGCAATGAAAAAAAGTGACTTGGGACTGTTTCTCACACTTAACGACAATTGCAGCCTCCTCATGTTATCAAAATTCAGATTCTTGGCAACTGACTCATATTTATGTCCCGGGGTCTTGTGATTCCCTTTTGCGACCTTCAAGGCAATGGGGAAGCCAGATTCACTTAACAACCATGTTATTAGCTTAACAAATGCGATGATTCACTTAACAACGTGCAAGCAAGGTCGTAAAATAGGGAAAAAAATTCACCTCACAAATGTTTCACTTAAGAACAGAAATGCTGGGCTGTTCAAAGTTACAACGGGCACTGAAAAAAATGACTTATGGCCGTTTTTCACACTTAACGACGATTGCCGCCTCCTCATGGGATCAAAATTCAAACGCTTAGCCACTGACTCATATTTACAACGGTTGCAGTGTCCCGGCCTCACGTGATCCTCTTTTTGCAACCTTCTGACAAGCAAAGTCAATGGGGAAGCCAGATTTCACTTAACAACCGTGTTACTAACTTAACAACTGCAGTGACTCACTTAACAACGGTGGCAAGAAAGTTGGTAAAATGGGGCGAAACTCACTTCCCAAATGTTTCACTTAAGACAAAAGAAATTTTGGGCTGAATTGTGGTCGTAAGTCGAGGACCATCTGTATTGAGCTCAAAACTTCCAGAATGCCGTCTGAAAAGACCATCATGGTAAATCCTGATGGAAGAACTTGGGAGGCGGTATTTTGTTTTTCTAAAAGTTTTCTTCTTATCAGGTTACTCCCGAAAAAGACAGTTGTTTGACTCTAGAGTGGGACAGAGTCAGGATCTTTGACCGAGAAATTGCTCAGATGTTTTTGAACCTAACGAAAATGGCGAAGGAAGCCAAGGTAAGACCAAGTTAGTGTCGTCTGCAAAAGTAGTCTGCAAAATTTAATCTACCTTGTGGTTTACATTAGATCAGTCGTGGGTTCCGCCCGGTTCGGCCCAATGCTCTCTACATGGGGCTCCCCTTGAAAAGCATCCGGAGGCTCCAACTGGTCCAGAATGTAGCCGTGCGGGTGATTATGGGCGCAGCTCGTTACGCCCATGTAACACCTTTCCTACGCGAGCTGCACTGGGTCCCAGTGGTCTTCCGGGTGTGATTCAAGGTGTTAGTTATCACCTTTAAAGTGCTCCATGGCTTAGGACCTGGGTACCTACGAGACCATCTTTTGCCACCAATAGCCTCCCACCGACCAGTTCGTTCTCACAGGGAGGGACTACTCAGGGTACCGTCAGTCAAATTATGTCGACTGGCGACTCCCAGGGGGAGGGCCTTCTCTGTGGGGGCTCCAACCCTTTGGAATGAACTGCCCCCGGAGATACGGAATATCCCTGATCTCCGTGCTTTCCGCCGTGCCCTCAAGACCCTGATGTTCCAACAGGCGGGGCTAAACATACGAACATGTGAATGATTTTTTAAATGTTATCTAATTCTGGGTTTTATTTAATTGACCAAACTAAGTAATAATTTTAATTAGCAATTTTATGATGTTTGTGTGTCTATATTTTTCTTGACTGTACACCGCCTTGAGTCCTACGGGAGAAAGGCGGTATAGAAATATAATAAATAAATAATAAATAAATTCAGCCGAGCCGGTAGCGGTGATGATATGACGTCACCGAACCGGTTCTCTTTGTTCAGAAGCTGGGCCCTCCCCTCCCCCTCCGTGTTATTTTTACCTTTTATTTGGCCCCGCCCCCAATCTATTTGCTGCCTCCAAGTCCCAGCTGATCGGCTAGAAGGAAAAAAACTGTTTAAACTCTTGCCGTGGGGCTTCAAAGGGCCGCCCTACAGCTGATCAGTGTCAAAAGGCAGTGTGGTGGTAGACCAGTGTGCTCGAAAAACAAATGGGTAGACCGGTGCCTCTAAAAACAAATGGGTAGACTGGTACAGCTCTGCAAGCAGTTAAAAGCCTGGTAGACCAGTACCTCTGCTAAATCCTAAAGAATTGTCACATGACCATCAAGCCACGCCCACAAAATAAGCCACGCCCACAGAACCGGTAGTAAAAAAATTTAGGACCCACCCCTGCATTGGATGCTTTTAAAGAATATATATATAAATAAAGTATAAATAAAATAAAATATATATAAAAAAATATAAATATATAAATAAATAAAGATATAAATCAAATAAATAAATAAATAAATAGCATCTAAATAGATCTGCAGGAAGTCCTCGACTTACAACAGTTCATTTAGTGACCGTTCGAAGTTACGACGGCACTGGAAAAAAAAGTGGCTGATGACTGTTTTTCACACTTAACGACCGTTGCGGCATCTCCATGGTCACGTGATCAAAATTCCGACACTTGACGAATGATTCATATTTGCACTGCCCCGGGGTCACGTCCATGTTCCCTTTTTACGACCTTCTGACAAGCAACGTCAATGGGGAAGTCAGATTCACTTAACAAGTTAACACCTCCAGGGATTCATTTAAGAACGGTAGGAGAAAAGGACATTAAAAAAGGGACAACATTCACTTAACAACAGTCTAGCTTAGCCACAGAGGTTTTGGGCTCAATTGTGGTCGTAAGTCCAGGACTCCCCAGATCGCGATGCATAGTTTGCTAGCTTCCTCTTGCTCTTGTAAATTAGAGAGAATGAAATTTAAATGAGTTTTTCCTAGAACTTTGATTTATCCGGATAAAATGGTTAAGCAACATCCCCTTTTTTTGCAGGTCGAGTCTGTGAGTAAAAAGGAGAAAGTGAAACAACGACCTCTGGCTCTTAATACGGTGGAAATGTTGCGGGTTGCCAGCGCTGCGTTGGGTAAATACGGCAGGATTCCTTCCTTTTAAAAAATAATAGCAGTGGCGCTTAGACTTATATACCGCTTCACAGCCCTCTCTAAGCGGTTTACAGATTCAGCGTCTTGCCCCCAACAATCGGGGTCCTCATTTTATGGTACCGACGTTGGAAGGATGGAAGGCTGAGTCAACCTTGAGCCGGTCAGGATCAAACTCCTGGCAGTGAGCAGAATTAGCCTACAATACTGAATTTTAACCACTGCACCAGGAAGGAAGGAAGGAAGGGGGAAGGAAAGGAAAAGGAAAAGGAAAAGGAAAGGAAAGGAAAGGAAAGGAAAGGAAAGGAAAGGAAAGGAAAGGAAAGGAAAGGAAGCAAAATAAGAGGGAAGGAAAGGAAAGGAACGGAAAGGAAAGGAAGCAAAATAGGAGGGAAGGAAAGGAAAGGAAAGGAAAGGAAGCAAAATAGGAGGAAAGGAAAGGAAAGGAAAGGAAGCAAAATAGGAGAGAAGGAAAGGAAAGGACAGGAAGCAAAATAGGAGGGAAGGGAAAGAAAGGAAAAGAGGAGAGGGGAAAGGGGAAAGAAAGGAAAGGAAATTACAATAGCACTTAGATGTATATACAGTACCGCTTCGCAGTGCTTTACAGCCCTCTCTAAGCGGTTTACAAAGTCAGCATATTTCCCTTAACAATCTGGGTCCTCATTTTACTGACCTCGGAAGGATGGAAGGCTGAGTCAACCCTGAGCCTGGTGAGATTTGAACTTGCAATAATTGCAGGCAACTGGCAGCTAAGTGCTACTTTAACAGCACTTTAGTCCGCTGTGCCACCAAGGCTCCCCCCCAACGTGCGTGGTGCGGTGACTATTCATTTTCAACCTATTTTTTTTTCCCCAAACTGTTTTTATCTGTAGGAATGGGACCGCAGCATACGATGCAAATAGCTGAAAGGCTTTATACCCAGGGCTACATTAGCTACCCTCGAACAGAAACAACTCATTATCCCGAAAACTTCGATTTGAAAGGCCCTTTGCGGCAACAAGCTAATAATGCTTTCTGGGCTGAAACCGTAAGTGACTGTCAATTTATCTCGTTGCCAAAAGACACTTTCGAAATCAAGGCAGACCTAAATCTCGCAGGGAATCCTTGACGTGCGACCGTTTGTTCCGTGTCCGTTTGCAATTCCGACAGACTTATCTAGGGTAGGGGTCAGCAACCTGCGGCTCTGGAGCCGCATGTGGCTCTTTCACCCCTCTGCTGTGGCTATCTATTGCTCAAAATATCACTCACAGCCGCCAATGTGCGACGCTTGCCAGCACGTGATTTATTGAGCTTTTCAACCCCCGGTAGGCCCACTATGGATAAATCCAAGAAAAGCAAAGTTTCAGAAGAAAACAGAACATTTAATTCAACTACATATGCTAGTTTTGTGGCCGCTCAATAAATAGTCAGGCACGGGAAGGGTTTTGTGACTCCCGGTGTTTTCTTTTCTGTGGGAAACAGGTCCAAATGGCTCTTTGAGTGTTTAAGATTGCAGGTCCCTGATCTAGGGGGTACATGTGTTGTGGCCCGCCAGTAGCCAGCGGCAGTTATCAGCTGCCTCCAGAGCTAAACAGTAGTGAGGCAGAGAAACAGCTGGAGCCTGTTCCCGGTTGTGCACATGCTCAGAGCTGCCAGTAGAAAAGAACAGCTAAGAAATCGGGGTCGACTTGGGAGTAAAGCCACAGGTGGACGATGAATGGCCCCTTCCATAGGAAATAAAAGAGGAGCAAAAAGGGAGTGGGTGTTGTGGCTCCGACCCCCGAAGCCGACTTATCGGAGGGAGAAGGCTCCAAACATGAAGGAGAGGAGTTGGCCAGGCCTCCCTCTCCAGGACCCTCCTCTCTGGCAATGCCTCAGGTGTCTTCTGTAGGAGAAGAGATTGACCAGGAGCCAAGTATCTCCTCACAGTCGGACAGTGAAGGAGATAAGTCTTGGCTAGATCCACGCCAGCGTCGGAGAGACAAACGCACACAACAGAAAAGGAGGCGTTCCAGAGATTAAGTTGAGTCACTGGACCACACCCCACAGGGATATAAGGGGGTGAGGTGGCCATTCAGACTCTGTGACGGACAAAACTAACTACTATCGAGTCACATTGCATCTTTGGAAACAACATCTGTCTTGGATTTAATTATGGACTGGACTTGACAATTCTTGAACTGTGTGTATCTTGTTTATGAGTAAAGTTCTTGGCAAGCAGCTACTGGGTTGCTGCCAATCCTCTTATCGAAAGAATTGGTTGTCTGACAGTTTATTTAACCCCCGGCTGTCTGTGTGCGTGTGTGAGACGGGGACAGAACAGTGGGCTTTTGCAGGAAACAATTTGTTCGTTTGTTCCTTTGGTTCAGGAGTGTAAAGATCTGTCTGTGACTCTCAGAGACTCTGTGCCAAGTCTTTCTTTGCACAGCACTGCCTTTGGAAAATATTTACATGGCAGCTTTCCAAGCCAGATAAGGTCTGTGGTCATAAATACACCTTTGAAAGACTGTTTGCCAGGCCTCTGCTGAAAGTGAATGAGAGGAATTCACATTTGTTTTATAAAAGGGGTTTTGTCTGAACCAGGATTCTGCTTCACACTTTTTGGTGGAAGCCTAAGTCAGAACTATATGTAATCCACATTCAAAGTTCTGATTTTCACCCCCTGTGGTCACATGTTGGCTCAAATTTAAGCTGTTTGCAGTGTCCACACAGTCCCGATCTTAGTCCCGGCAAAACCTCTTTTATTTTCACGGCTGTGAATTATTGTCATTCCCAGTCCAAAAGGCTTCACAAACAGTCTTTCAGGGGAATGTTTATAAACACCCACCTTATCCCCCTTGGAATGCTGCCAGAGAACTAATTGCCAAATGCAGGACAAGGCCAAATTTAGCACAGAGTCAAATAGAACTTTTCAAAGCTTGAACTGACCAGATGAATTAATTGCTTCCTGCAAAAGCTCACATCCCGGTCGCTCCTCTTTTATGTCTTATGGGAGGGGCCAGTCATCTCCAAGCCTTACTCCCAAGTCGACCCTGTTTTCTTAATTGTTCTTGTCTTCTGGCAGCTCTGTGCATGCACACACTGGGAACAGGCTCCAGCTGTTCTTCTGCCTCGCTGATGTCAGACTCTGGAGGCTCCGGAGGCAGCACATAACTATCAGATGGCCTTGGTCCCCTCTCTGCCTCCGATGCAGAGCCCTCGTCCAAGCTTTCCCCAGCCCCCAGGACTGGCCCAATTTCCTCCCCAACCTCCTCATTGTCCAACTCTGCTGCCAGCTCCGCTGGCCCCTGGCAGGCCACAACACCGTGATTCTTTTCACATCCGTGACAAGAAAGATGGTAAAACGGGGCAGAACTCACTTAACAACCTTCTTGTTTAACAACAGAAATTTTGGGCTCAGTTGTTGTCCGTAAGGCATTGATTACCTGTAGCTAACTTTAGTCTGCTCCAATCAATCTTTGGTTCGGCCAGAAGTGGCCACCCCTTGTCTCATGCATGTTCTGTCGGTGGTTTTCTCCCAAGGTCAAAACATTATTGGTGGAAGGCATCAACAGGCCACGGAAAGGCCACGATGCTGGAGATCACCCTCCCATCACGCCAATGAGAGCGGCCTCTGAAGCAGAATTAGGTGAGCGATTATTCATGTTTTTGTTTTTGTTTTAATTTGATTTATATGCTGCCCTTCTCCGGAGACTCAGGGCGGCTTACAGTGCGTTAAGCAATAGCCTTCATACTTCGTATATTTATACAAAGTCAGTTTATTGCCCCCACAATCTGGGTCCCCATTTCACCTACCTTTGAAAGGATGGAAGGCTGAGTCAACCTTGAGCCTGGTAAGATTCGAACCTGCAGTAATTGCAGGCAGCTGTGTTAATAACCGGGTGCCTTAGACCACTGTACCACTGTACTACCAAGGCTCTTTGCAAAACTTGTTCCGACCCAGCTTCCCAAACACGACAAGCCCTCTGACGTGAACACAAAGGATTCCTTTAATTAGGAATGCCGGCAATAATTCCCGGCAAAAAAAAATTTCTCACAAGCTAACGAGTCCATCCGGCAGCGAGATGAATAGTTGTCTGCCACATCTATTCATCTCCACCCCCTGCCTTTTATGGTTAGGGTAGGGCTTCGCTAGCAGTAGTGGCTCTTCCATCCTGAGGACTGGCCCATAGATTTCCACTGCTCTCCTCTCCTCTGCCTTCTGAGCATCTGCTCATCAGGCACTGGACCCAGCTGCTCCTCCTCTTCCTCATCAGCCACCTCCAGACCTGGGGGCTGTTGACTCTCCATCTTAGGGCTGATGGATGGCCCAGCCTCCACCTCTGTCTCTCTCTCTCTGCCAGCTCCATTCCCTCTTCCCCGTTGGAGCTCTCAGGTTGCCTTGATGCTGGCTCTTGGTCCCACGCCATCTCCTCCTATGAGTTGGCTGCTGGAGGGGCTGGCAGCCGACAGGCCACAATAAAAACATTCCAGAAACCTTACAAACTGTCTTGGACGGACAGGCCATCCATTTAGCAACTGGTCAAAGTTATAACAGCAGCACCCTTGTGTATTTCCAGGGGGTGATGGATGGAGGCTCTACGAATACATTACAAGGCACTTTATCGCCACTATCAGTGCTGACTGCAAATACCTTCAAACTACTATTGCGTGCAGCGTTGCCTCAGAACGTTTCACCTGCATAGGAAAGACAGTTCTTTCGCCAGGTAGGAAAGAGGTTAAGACACGATCTTGGGACAGATTTTTTTTTCTTTTTGTACTTTTGCTTCTCTTTCTTTCTTTCTTTCTTTCTTTCTCTCTCTCTCTCTCTCTCTCTCTCTCTCTCTCTCTTCCTTTCCTTTCCTTTCCTTTCCTTTCTTTCCTGTCTGTATGTCTCTTTCTTTCTTTCTCTCTCTCTCCCTTTCCTTTCCTTTCCTTTCCTTTCCTCTCGGTATGTCTCTTTCTTTCTTTCTCTCCCTCTCCTTTCCTTTCCTTTCCTTTCCTTTCCTTTCCTTTCCTTTTCCTTTTCCTTTCTTCCTTTCCTGTCTGTATGTCTTTCTTTCTCTCTCTCCTTTCCTTCCCTTCCCTTTCCTCCTTTCCTTTCCTTTCTTTTTCTCCTTCCCTTTTTATTTTTTATTTTTTGGTTTTTTCTTTTCATTTCCTTCCTTCCTTTATAAACCTTGTAATACAAAAATTATGAAAAGTATTACTAAGCTCTTTTTTAAAAAATAGCAAAGATTCGTTCAGAATCACCACTTGCTTTTTTACAATAAGTCTTCCTTCCTTCCAACCTTCCTTCCTCCCTCCCTCCCTCCCTTGTTCTTTATAAACTTTTGAATATAAAAACTATGAAAAATATTACTTAGCTCTTTTTAAAAAAATTAGCTAAAATTAGTGCGGAATCACCACTTGCTTTTTTTCCCCTTTTTTTAAAAAAAAAACCCTTACAGGGTTTACTGAAGTTATGCCTTGGCAAAGCATCCCGTTGGAAGAGAGCCTCCCCAGCTGTGATCGAGGAGACCTCTTCCCTGTGAGCGAAGTGAAGCTCCTGGAGAAACAGACTTGCCCACCCGATTATTTGACGGAAGCTGAACTCATCACATTGATGGAAAAACATGGGATAGGTAGGAAATGGTCCTTTTCGGTGGCATGCTTAGCATGAGTTGGTGGTGGAAAGGATCTTTCTTCAGACGATGGTCATCTCACGTTTCTTCCAAGGTTTAGGAAGTATGAGGAGGTGGCGATGGTAAGGTTGACCTCCTTAGTTCTAAGTTGCTTCTCTCCTTGATGAGTTTCCACCCATTGCTTCTTGTCCTGCCTTCGGGTGCTTTGGAGAATAGCTTGACTCCCTCTTCTTTGGGGCAGCCCCTGAGATATTGGAAGACTGCTATCATGTCTCCCCTGGTCCTTCTTTTCATCAAACTAGACATACCCAGTTCCTGCAACCGTCCTTCATATGTTTTAGCCTCCAGTCCCCTCATCCTCTTTGTTGCTCTTCTCTGCACTCTTTCTAGAGTCTCCACATCTTTTTTAACATCGTGGCGACCAAAACTGGAAGCAGGATTCCAAGTGTGGCCTTACCAGGGCATTATAAAGTGGTATCAACACTTCATGTAATTAATACTGTATTATTGTTAGGAACGGATGCTAGCATTCCAGTCCATATCAACAACATCTGCCAACGCAACTATGTCACTGTGGAAGGCGGCCGCAGGCTGAAACCTACCAACCTGGGCATAGTTTTGGTTCACGGCTACTACAAAATAGGTAATGTGGCATTTTGCGGTGGGGGAGGACAACGCTAGGGAAATTGAAGGAGTAAATTTGCGTCTTGTAGCCAGGTTATTTGAAGGACCCCCTCTTAACTCACATGGAGAAGTTCCTCTATTTTTCTTGGCAATTGAAGAGAAGTGGTCAAGTCCCAGAATTCTCCAGTCTCCATGTTTTAAGACGGATGGACTTCAACTTCTAGAATTCCCTAGTCAGCATGCTTTGAGACTGGTAGACTTCAACTCCCAGAATTCTCTAGTCCTCATGTTTTAAGATTGGTGGACTTCCAACTCCCAGAATTCCCTAGCCAGCATGCTTTGAGACGTGTGGATGTCAACTCCCAGAATTCCCCATGGTTGGGGAATTCAGAATTCCCCATTCCCGAGGCAAGTTAAAAAAACAAGCATAGCAATTGAAGTATTAGAAATTATAGAAATTAAAACAAATAAATAAATAAATATTAAAGCGGGCAAGAGACGACGGGTAGATAATTTCTTTTCTTTCTTTCTTTATTGTTGTTTTGACTTGCTTTTCCTTCTCCCCCTCTTTCTTTTAAAGTATAACAATTAAAATATAAAGCAGGCAAGAGATGATGGATGGAAGATTCCTTTTCTCAGTTGCTGTTTTGAATTGTCTTTCCCTATCTCTCCTTCTCTATTCTTTTTCTTTTTCTCTCTCTTTTTGTATGCAGGTGTCTTGATTAGAAGTTAAGACAGGAAAGAAAGAAAATGCTTTTTAACATAGGGTGGTATGATTAAAAGCTAGAATAAGTGATAGAAATAAAGGGAATATTAATGTATTACAATTTTATTTGATAAAATGGAAGTAATAATGAGAAATAGATGGAATAATTGAATAATGCTAGACTGTAACCTAATATACTAGATGTGTATTGTTATGGGAATTTCATAAGTTGATTGAATGCAATAATCATGTTTAATCTGCTCAGATTTGTTTGTATTAGAATGTATGGCACGCATTGATTTGACATTTTTATAAAAAATTAAAAAAAACTTTTTTTAAAAAAGAATTCCCCATTTCCCCCTGGTTGGGGAATTCTGGGGGTGCGCAGTCTACAACTCTTAAACTTGCTGAGTTTGCAAAACAGAGATCTAAGAGCCTTGGTAGTACAGTGGTCTAAAGCACCCTGTTATTAAGACCAGCTGCCTGCAATTACTGCAGGTTCGAATCTCGCCAGGCTCAAGGTCGACTCAGCCTTCCATCCTTTCTAAGGTAGGTAAATTGAGGACCCAGTTGGTGGGGGCAATAAGTTGACTTTGTATAAATATACAAAAGGATGAAGGCTATAGCTTAGCGCATTGTAAGCCACCCTGAGTCTCCAGAGAAGGGTGGCATATAAATCAAATTAAAAATAAAAAAAAAAATAAAAAAAAAATAAGAGGATTCCATGCATTTTGGACATATACTGGCTGTTTCTCCCAGGCTGACTTTTCTTGGACATCCCGTAAACTTTTCATCGATCTCACTTTTTTTTTGGCCTCTTCCCACCTGTTCAGATGCGGAGCTGGTGCTCCCAACCATCCGTAGCGCGGTGGAGAAGCAGCTCAACCTAATTTCTCAAGGGAAAGCCAACTTCCATCAGGTGCTGGAGCATACCTTGGATATCTTCAAAAGGAAGTTCCACTACTTTGTTGATTCCATCGCAGGTAGGTCTCAACAACTCCTCCCCTGGCTGGCGTTTATTTAGAATGTGCAGTCGTTAAAATATGCAGGGGAGACAGGATAGCAGTCTTCCAATATCTCAGGGGCTGCCACAAATAAGAGGGAGTCAAGCTCTTCTCCAAAGCACATGAGGGCAGGACAAGAAGCAACGGGTGGAAACTCATCAAGGAGAGAAGCAACCTGGAACTAAGGAGAAATTTCATGACAGTGAGAAGAATTAACCAGTGGAACTACTTGCCTCCAGAAGTTGTGAATGCTCCAACACTGGAAGTTTTTAAGAAGATGTTGGATAACCATTTGTCTGAAGTGGTGGAGGGTTTCCTGCCTGAGCAGGGGGTTGGACTAGAAGACCTCCAAGGTCCCTTCCAACTCTGTTATTCCTAGTCTAGTCTAGTCTAGTCTAGTCTAATCTAGTCTAAAAGAAAAATAACATGTATGAGTCAGGGGTTTATACTGCTGGATACCTAAGAATCTTATTCTTTCCTCCCCCCTTTTTTTCTTCGTTTTGCCTTTTTGGTTGGTTGCTTTTTATTTAATAAAAATAGAGATTTATTTATTTTTTTAAAGAAGTATTTACAGTCATGACATGGTAGTTTGGGGAGAAATATTCCTCCATTGAATCGTAACTTTGCTTCTTAGGAATTGTCGAACTATTCAGTGGTTTATTTCTGGTTCTGAATACGAAAGTGTTATTATTACAGGGTTCTACAGATAGATCTAGAGTGGATAAAATATAAATGTATAACAGCTGTAGATCAGAACCCTCTTTCTTTCTTTCTTTCTTTCTGTCTGTCTGTCTGTCTTTCTTTCTTTCCCTCCTTCCTCTCTCTCTTTTCATTCTGTCTTTCTGTCTCTCTTTCTTTTCCTTCCTTCTTTCTTTTCCCACCTTCCTTCCTTCCTCTCTCTCTCTCTTTCCTTTCTGTCTGTCTGTCCTTCTTCCATTTCTTTCATTTCCTTCCCCTCCTCTTGCTCTTCCCTTTCCTCTCCCAACATCCCTGTCTTCCTTCCTTCCTTCCTTCCTTTTTTTCCCATTTCTTTTCTATTTATTTCTCACTTTTTCCTTAATTTTCTCTTTCTTTCTTTTTTTTTCTTTCTTTCTTTCTTTCTTTCTTTCTCTCTCTTTCTTTCTCCCATTCCTTTCATTTCCTTCCCTTCCCCTTCCTTCCTTCCTTTCTTCCTTCCTTCCTTCCTTCCTTCCTTCCTTCCTTCCTGCCTTCCCGCCTTCCTTCCTTCTTCCATTTCTTTTCTATTTATTTGTTACTTTTTCCTTACTTTTCTATTTTTCTCTAAATATGTATTGTTTTTACTTGGCAAAAAAACCACCCTTCTTTAATACCGTTGTTTTTTTTAGAACAGACAGGGTGATAGAGGTCTGCACTTTTAAAATTACTGACCTTTTTGTCCCACTTGCCCTCCCTTCCCTCCAGGTATGGATGAGTTAATGGAAGTGTCTTTTTCACCTCTGGCTGCCACAGGAAAGCCCCTCTCCCGATGCGGCAAATGTCATCGTTTTATGAAATACATCCAGGTAAAGAAAATCTGGAATTTAAGCCGACTTTAAAGGAAAAGAACTGTGATATGATTTTTTTGTAATGGTTGCATGAGTTTTTTATGTATTTATGGGCAGCTTTGTCAGTGTATAAGAATTCATGAATTGGAATAGACATGGCAACAGGCCAGCCAATGGGGACTGTTTGGTGCAGGGGTGAAATGCTACCAGTTCGGACTGGTTCTCCCGAACCGGTAGTAAAAAATGCTACAGGTTTGGGCGAACCGGTATTTCCAACGATCAGCTGGGCGATGAGCAGCTGTGACGCGTGATTTATATTAGCTAGAATTGTCGGATTTCCTGCTTTCTAGCTAATCTAAATTGCGTGGCACAGCGGTTCATCCCCCCCTCGCTGTTCTACTTACCGTTGCAGACTCGGAAGGCTTCAAAATGTTCCTATTTTAGCTCTGCACGGACGCGCCTCAGGCACGCAGGCGCACATGAAGTGCGTGCTCAGGAGCAGACTCACAAAACCGGTAGCAGACTTCAGACCAGCTCACCGCTGGTTTGGGGCCTCAGACAGTTTGGCGCCTGGGCGTGGCTTAGCTTGACTGTTATGTATGATAGAATTGGTTTGTCCTTGCATTATTGCTTCGGTTGTTCTGTGATTTCTGGTTCTGGCTTCTGCTGCATGGGTATTGTATACATGCATCATGTTTTATGTTACTGTATAGAAAGAAGCTTCTTTTATACATGACTCCTGCTGAATTCGTTACTTGTGTGCTGTTTGGATTGCTGCAAACTCTTAACAAGCTTCCTTTTATTTTTTTAAAAAATGTAGTCCAGATAGTCTTTTGATTTAGAAATGGGTAAAATGATGAAATGAAATGAAATGAAATGAAATAATTAAATTAAATTAAATTAAATTAAATTATTAAACTAAACTAAATTAAATTAAATTAATTAAATCAAATTAAACCGGTCAGTCCTAGAGGAGATCAACCCTGACTGCTCTTCAGAAGGCCAGATCCTGAAGAGGAAACTCAAATACTTTGGCCACCTAATGAGAAGGAAGGACTCCCTGGAGAAGAGCCTAATGCTGGGAAGGATGGAGGGCAAAAGAAGAAGAAGGGGACGGCAGAGAACGAGGTGGCTGGATGGAGTCACCGAAGCAGTCAGTGTGAGCTTAAATGGACTCCAGAGGATGGTAGAGGACAGGAAGGCCTGGAGGAATGTTGTCCATGGGGTCACGATGGGTCGGACACAACTTCTCAACTAACAACAACATCAACAACAATGATTTGTTTGTTAAGGTGGAAACTACAATTGTTTTTTTATAAAAGACTAAATATCCTTCATGCACTTTTTTATTTTAACTAAAAATGGAATCAAAATGAAATGGCCATTTCAGGATCTGATGGAAACCGGCTTCTCCAGAAACCTACTTTCTTAAAAGTTTTGAACTTTGTCCTTTTATTTCCTGTTGTTGTTTTTTTTTTAGGCCAAACCAAGCCGTCTCCACTGCTCGCACTGCGACGAGACCTACAGCCTTCCCCAGAACGGGACAATCAAACTGTACAAAGAGTTGCGATGCCCCCTGGATGATTTTGAGCTGGTGCTGTGGTCTTCTGGTTCCAGGGGGAAAAGTTACCCGCTGTGCCCTTATTGTTACAATAACCCTCCTTTTAGGGATATGAAGAAAGGTGAGATTTCGCAGAAGGAGATATAAACTGTATATATAGTACAATACAATGCAATGCAGTGCAGTGCAGTGCAGTGCAGTGCAGTGCAGTGCAATGCAATGCAATAATAAGAGTTGGAAGGGACCTTGGAGGTCTTCTAGTCCAACCCCCTGCTTAGGCAGGAAACCCTACACCACTTCAGACAAATGGTTATCCAACATCTTCTTAAAAACTTCCAGTGTTGGAGCATTCACAACTTCTGGAGGCAAGTTGTTCCACTGATTAATTGTTCTAACTATCTAACTATATATTCTAAACATATAGCCTTGCATTTCTCAACCTTGGCCAACTGAAGACGGATGGACTTCCACTCCCAGAATTTTGGGAGTGGAAGTCCACGCACCTTAAAGCTTGGGGAATTCTGGGAGTGGACGTCCATCCATCTTTAAACATGCTGTCTGGGGAATTCTGGGAGTTTAAATGACCCGTCTTAAAGTACGCTTGCTGAGGAATTCTGGGAATTGTGTCTACCCATCTTAAAAGATACTGGGGAATTCTGGGAGTTTTAAGTCACTCCTCTTAAAGCACGCTGGCTGGGGAATTCTGGGAATTGTGTCTACCTATTTTAAAAGATATTGGGGAATTCTGGGAGTTTTAAGTCACTCCTCTTAAAGCATGCTGGCTGGGGAATTCTGGGAGTTGTGTCTATCCATCTTAAAAGGTACTGGGGAATTCTGGAGTTTTAAGTAACTCTTAAAGCATGCTGGCTGGGGAATTCTGGGAGTTGAAGTCCATCCCTCTTAAAACATGCTGGGTAATTCTGGAAGTTTAAGTGACCCATCTTAAAGTACGCTGGCTGGAGAATTCTGGGAGTTGTGTCTACCTTTCTTAAAAGATATTGGGGAATTCTGGGAGTTGAAGTCCACACAACTTAAAGCACGCTGGCTGAGGAATTCTGGGAGTTGAAGTCCACCTACCTTCAAGTAGCCAAGGTTAAGAAATAACATTATGCTGGTTGGTACCGATTTCTCTCCGCTTTATTCTAAGCATGCTATGATTGCAGTGCAGCTGATTCTTTCAGCTGGAATCCGTGTAACTATTTTGGGACTCTGAAGATTGCCAGGGATCCGATGTTGACTTGGAATTGGATCTGTCTTTGCTCAAGGCCTAAATTGGCTCCTGAAGATTTTGGTGCAGCAATGATCAGCAATTCCTGCAATGAATTTTAGGTTCTCTTCCAATTTCCCATCATTGCTGGAAGATCTTCAAGAAAAGGAATTTGATGGATAAGACTTTTACCCTGCAAGCTAAGTAGGCATGATCCATCCCTGAAGATACCGTGTTTCCCCCAAAATAAGACCCTGTCTTATATTTTTTTTGAACCCTGAAATAAGCGCTTGGCCTTGTTGCCCTGTGCTCAAAAGCCCGATTGGGCTTATTATCAGGGGGTGACTTATTTTGGGGGAAACAGGGTAGTATTTTCACTTGGGGTAAAAAAGGATCCCGTTATGCCCAAATTTGATTGGCCTGAATCTCCTAGAAAAAAGGAGTAATGCATGACAAACTATAGAAAAAGACTATATAAGTCCTTGATTTATAATCGCTTTTTTTTAAAATTTGATTTATATGCCGCCCTTCTCCGGAGACTCAGGGCGGCTTACAATGCGTTAAGCAATAGCCTTCATACTTTTGTATATTTATACAAAGTCAGCTTATTGCCCCCACAAACTGGCTCCTCAATTTACCCACCTTAGAAAGGATGGAAGGCTGAGTCGACCTTGAGCCTGGCGAGAATTGAACTTGCAGTAATTGCAGGCAGCTGGATGTTAAATGCTGCCTTAGGAGGCTAATGCCTCCTACGCCACTCAGGCTTGTTTAGTGACTGTTTGAAGTTACAACGGCACTCAGAAAGGTGACTTAGGACGGGTTTTTTTACACTCGCATTTTTTGTCACATTGGCAAGGAAAGTCAATGGGGGAAGCCAGATTCGCTGAACGACCAAATCGTTCACTTACACCTGTAGTGATTCGCTTTACAACGGTGACAAGAAAGGTCAATCCGTGGGGCGAAGCTTTACTTAACTACTTAGCAACAGAAAAGTTGGGCTGAACGGTGGCCGTAACTCGAGAACTACCTGTACAGCGAGTCCTCTGCCCAACCTTGCTGTTTGCTAAGTGAGACATCCGTTAAGTGAAAGTTTTGCCCGATCGTACGACGTTTCTTGCCAACGTTGTTAAGGGGATCACTGACGTTGTTAACTTAGTAACCTGGTTGTTAAGTGAATCGGGCTTCCCTATTGACTTCGCTCATCAGAAGGCCGCAAAAGGGGATCGATTACATGACCCCAGAATATTACAACTGTCAGAAGTCCATGCCAGTTGCCAAGCATCTGAAGTTTGATCACATGACCATGGGAATGCTGGAAAGGTGGCATCTGTGAAAACCAGTCCTAAGTCGCTTCATTCAGCACCGTTGCAACTTTGAACGGTCACTCCGTGAACCGTCGTAAGTGGAGGACTACCTGTGTTTATTTTAAAACCCAGCTTCTTCTTCTTGCTTTCCCCACACCAATTCAGGAATGGGTTGCAACGAATGCACCCACCCCAACTGCCAACATTCGCTGAACCTGTTGGGCATCGGCCAGTGCGTCGAGTGCGAAAGTGGGGTGCTGGTGTTGGACCCCATCTCTGGGCCCAAGTGGAAAATGGCCTGCAACAAATGCAACGTGGTGGTGCATTTCTTCGAAAACGCGCACAAGGTGCGGGTATCGGCCGAGACGTGTGACACCTGCGATGCCGCCCTGGTGGACGTGGATTTTAACAAGGCCAAGTCGCCGCTGCCTGGCGGCGAGACCCAGCACGCCGGCTGCGTCTTCTGCGATCCCGTCTTCCAAGACCTGGTGGAATTGAAGCATGCGGCCATGAAACACCCCATGCACCGGGGCGGGCAGGGGAAACGGCAGGGGCGAGGAAGAGGTGGCAAGGGCCGGCGGCTCGGGGGAAGGCAGCCTCCTAAGAAGCCGAAAGACAAGATGGCGGCCCTCGCAGCTTATTTTGTATGATCCGCCGTTGCGCAGAAAGCCTTTCGTAATAAAATCCTCCCCCCCCCCCGGAGAAAGCTTCTTTTGGTTGGTTTTATTGTGTGGGAAGCCCCCTCCCCAGAAGAATGAAATATTTTGAGAATTTTTTTTAAAAAAGAGGCAGAATATTATATTTCCCTAATGGAGAAACATTTTTTTAGAGGCAGAAAGCAACCCCCACCCACCCCCAAGTTTTTCTTAATAGCCCACAGCGGATGCCAGCATTTAAGGAGATAAAAGAGCTTATCAAAAGCGGAAGACAACTATCTAGGTGGCTCTATTCATAAGCAAAGCAAATACTGCAGGCAGAAATCCAGTCAAGACGGGATGTTTCGAAACTCCTTGCAGCCAAGTTTGACAGCTGTTCTGACCTAGGCTTCTCTAGCAGCACGAAGCCGAGCCCTCGTCCTGATAAACCCCTTTTATTTAATTGACAGTGAATTCCTCTCCAGCAAAGTCTTTCCTCTCCCACAGTCTTTCAAGATAGTTCACAATTACCGACCTTTATCAGGCTTGGAGAAGGGCCAGGCCAATATCTTTCAGACGCTGCAATACTTCGTAAGAATGCAGAAAATGATCTTCGCCCAAATGAACTAATTGTCTCCTGCAAACTCCCCTCCCCTTCGCTTCTCTTTATTCCCTATGGGAGGAGCCATTCACCGTCCACCTGTGGCTTTACTCCTGAGTTGACCCTTGTTCCTTAGCTGTTCCCTTTGCCTGGCAGCTCTGCGCATATGCACCTTGGGAACAGGCTCCAGCTGTTCTTCTGCCCCACTGATGTCCGACTCCGAAGGCAGCTGATAACTGTCGGACGGCTCTGGCCCCCTCTCTGCCTCTGATGCAGAGCGCTCATCTGAGCCTTCCCCAGACTCCAGGACTAGCCCATGTTCCTCCCCAACCTCCTCACTGTCCGAATCTGCTGCCAGATCCGCTGGCCACTGGCGGGCCACAACAACAAGGCGTCGGAAAAGACGCCTAGAGAGCATTTGGAGGACTAGTCATTCTGATTCCGACCGGACACAGGTGAGGTCTTATATCAAGACCTACCTAGTGGCGATAAAAGCGGCGAAATCTAACCATTTTTCCGCTCTTATCGCATCTGCAGAGAACTGCCCAGCCGCCCTGTTTAGGGTGACCCACTCCCTTCTTCGGGGGGGAGTGCGGGAGGATCCCTTGCAGGGTCGAGCTGAGGATTTTGTGCAATTCCTGCACGATAAAGTCGCTTGGATTCGGGAAGGCTTGGACTCCGACTGGGCGAGTCCAGGGGAGGAGACGAAGGCAGGCCTTGAGAATATTATCTGGGAGGAGTTTGATCCTGTGGCTCCCGAGGATGTGGACAGGGTTCTGGGTAGGGTTAGTGCCGCCACATGTTTATTGGACCCGTGTCCCTCCTGGTTGGTACTGGCCTCCCGGGAGGTTACACGAGGCTGGCTCCAGGGGATTATAACTGCTTCTCTGAGTGAGGGTGCCTTTCCCGCCACCTTGAAAGAGGCGGTGGTGAGGCCCCTCCTCAAGAAGCCTTCCCTGGACTCGGCTGAATTAGTTAACTACCGTTCGGTCTCCAACCTTCGTTTTGTGGCGAAGGTTGTTGAGAGTGTGGTGGCACGACAACTGCCCAGGCACCTGGATGAAGCTATCTATCTAGACCCGTACCAGTCGGGCTTCAGGCAGGGGCACAGCACAGAAACGGCATTGGTCGCATTGGTGGATGATCTCTGAAGGGCCCGGGACAGGGGTTGCTCCTCTGTCCTAGTCCTATTAGATCTCTCAGCGGCTTTTGATACCATCGACCATGGTATCATGCTGCAGCGGTTGAGAGGGTTAGGAGTAGGGGGCACCGTTTTGCGGTGGTTCTCTTCCTTCCTCTCCGGCCGCTCGCAGTTCGTGTTGGCAGGGGGGCAGAGGTCGACCTCGAGGCATCTCGCTTGGGGAGTGCCACAAGGGTCGGTCCTCTCGCCTCTTCTGTTCAACATTTATGTGAAGCCGCTGGGTGAGATCATCCGTGGTTTTGGAGTGAAGTGTCACCTGTACGCTGATGATACTCAGCTGTACATCTCCACCCCAGACCACCCCAACGATGCCCTTGATGTGATGTCTCGCTGCCTGGAGGCCGTACGGGCCTGGATGGGGAGGAACAGGCTCAGACTCAACCCATCCAAGACCGAGTGGCTGTGGTTGCCGGCGTCCCGATATAGTCAGCAGACACCATCGCTGACTATTGGGGGTGAATCCTTGCCCCCCACAGAGAGGGCTCGCAATCTGTGTGTCCTCCTGGACGCACGGCTGTCTTTAGAAGAGCACTTGACGGCCGTGGCCAGGGGGGCCTTTTATCAGGTTCGCCTGATCCGCCAGTTGCAGCCCTTTCTGGACCGGGACGCCTTGCGCATGGTCACTCATGCCCTTGTCACCTCCCGGCTGGACTATTGTAATGCTCTCTACATGGGGCTCCCCTTGAAGAGCACTCGGAGGCTCCAACTGGTCCAGAATGCGGCCGCGCGGGTGGTTATGGGCACAACCCGTTGTGCCCACGTGACACCCCTCCTGCGCGAGCTGCACTGGCTCCCAGTGGTCTTCCGGGTGCGATTCAAGGTGTTGGTTACCACCTTTAAAGCGCTCCATGGCATAGGACCCGGATACCTTCGAGACCGTCTCCTGCCACCAATAGCCTCCCACCAACCAGTCCGTTCCCACAGAGAGGGTCTCCTCAGGGTGCCATCAGCCAAGTTATGTCGGCTGGCGACACCCAGGGGGAGGGCCTTCTCTGTGGGAGCCCCAGCCCTGTGGAATGAACTGCCCCCGGAAATACGCAAGATCTCCGACCTCCGGGTGTTCCGCTGCGCATTGAAGACCTTGTTGTTCCGCCAGGCAGGGCTGTCAATATAATCATTTTAAATTGCATTTTAATTTTTAGAGCTTTAAATCAGCCAATTCTATTTAATTATTTTAATTTTTAATTATTGTTGTGTCTTGTATTTTTAAACTGGCTGTACACCGCCCTGAGTCCTTCGGGAGAAGGGCGGTATAGAAATAAAATTATTATTATTATTATTATTATTATTATTATTATTATTATTATTATTATTATCTATCTATCTATCTTTGTCTGTCTGTCTTCTGTCTATGCATCATTGTCTGTCATCTATCTATCTATCTATCTCATTGTCTGTCTTCTGTCTATCTATGTATCATTGTCTGTCTGTCTGTCATCTATCTATCAATCTATCTTTGTCTGTCTTCTGTCTATCTATGTATCATTGTCTGTCTGTCATCTATCTATCTATCTATCTATCTATCTATCTATCTATCTATCTATCTATCTATCTATCTATCTATATCATTGTCTGTCTTCCGTCTATCTATGTATCATTGTCTGTCTGTCATCTATCTATCTATCTATCATCTATCTATCTATCTATCTATCTATCTATCTATCTATCTCTATCATTGTCTGTCTGTATCAGTTTGTCTATCATTGTCTGTCTTCTATCATTGTCTCTCTGTCTATCTATCATAGTCAGTCAGTCTGCCTGCCTGCCTGCCTGCCTGCCTATCTATCTATCATCCATCTATCTATCTACCTACCTACCTACCTATCTATCTATCTCTATCATTGTCTGTCTGTATCAGTTTGTCTATCATTGTCTGTCTTCTATCATTGTCTCTCTGTCTATCTATCATAGTCAGTCAGTCTGCCTGCCTGCCTGCCTGCCTATCTATCTATCATCCATCTATCTATCTACCTACCTACCTACCTACCTATCTATCTATCTATTTATTGCCTTAAAGGACACCCCCAAGAAATCCACTGGTCTCTCCTCTCGCCCCAAAACATTTTTGCATGCGATGAGTAGAAAATCGTGCTTTTCTTTCTTTCTTTCTTCTTTCTTTTTCTTTCTTTCTCCCTCCCTCCCTCCCTCTCTTCCCCCATCCCACCCCACTAATAAAAAAACCCCTCAAACTTGGGCTTGGGCTTGTTTGCGCTGCTTTTCCTTCCCCTTGAACGACCCGCCCAGGAAGCCGGCTGGTTTCCCCCTCCCCCTCCCCCCTCCCCCTCCCCCCCTCCAAGTCCAAATAGGAAAAGTTTTGCATGGGGGGGGGAGAGGGAAAAAAAAAGGGGGCTGGTTTTTCTTTGCACAAGAAAGCTGCCCACTTGGGGGGGGGCTGCCCTCTCCCCTTCCCCTTTTTCCCCCTTTTCCCCCCTCCCCATTGAAGGGAAGGAGGGGGGGGTGCAGGAAGGAAGCCAGCCGGGAAGGCGGCCGTTTTTGCACCCGCAGGGCACCGCCTCCAGCCGGCCTCTCTCTCGCTCTCTCTTTTTTCGGCCATGGCTCGGCCGGAGCTGGCTTGGCTGGCCGGTTTCCTGCGCGATTTCCCCGGCCTTTTGGGCCCCGCCGAGCCGCCGCCCTGGACCGCTTCCACCACCGCTTTGCTCCGGCCGGACGAAGCGGTGGGCGAATTGAGCGAACGGGCTCGCGGATTCCTGGGCAGAAGGTGAGCCGGACACGCGTGGGGAAAAAGGGGCCCCGGATTTCTTTGCAAAGAAGCGCGTGGAAGGGATGCATTTGCACGCCTTTCCCTCCTCCACGCGGGCGTTGCAAGGCCCAAGGGGGCGGGTGCAATTTTGTTTCGTTTTTTTTTTTTTGCATGGACACGCGTGGGGGTGGAGGGTGGCAGGTTCGGCCTTCCGAGCCCCCGCGTGGGCCCTTCTTTTTGCAAAATGGGCCCGGGGATCGTTTTTTTTTGCGGGTGGCTTTGGCTAAGTGAGGGGGTGGGGAGTGAGGGAGGCTTGGCGTGGGGACACGCGTGGAGAAAAAAGGGCTTTCCCCCCCTCCTTCCCGCTGGCCCGGATTTCTTTGCAAGGAAGCGCGTGAAAAGCGATGCGTTGCACGCCTTTCCCTCCTCCACGCGGGCGTTGCAAGGCCACAGGGCGGGTGCAATTTTGTTTTGTTTTTTTTTTGTTTTGCATGGACACGCGTGGGGTGTGTGTGTGTGGCAGGTTCGGCTCTCCGATCCCAAGCGTGGGCCCTTTTTGCAAAACGGGCCTGGGGACCGTTTTCTTGCGGGTGGCTTTGGCTAAGTGGGGATGGGGGGAGTGAGGGAGGCTTGGCGTGGGGGGGGGGAAAGCCCCCCCTCCCTCTGCTGGCCCGGATTTCTTTGCAAAGAAGCGCGTGGAAGGCAATGCAAGATTGTTTGCTTCCAGACCTTTCAAGACCGAACTATGGAACATCATCAGTGTGAAAAGGGACTGGGGTGTCCAGAGTCGAAGGGGGAGGAGGAGGAGGAGGAGAATTATGGGGTCCTGAGTGCTCTCTGAGCTTGGTTGTTTCCTTGCAAACATTTCATTACCCTAGGTAACATCATCAGTGTTAGAAGGGAGTGGAGGAAGAGAGGATTGTTAGGTCCTTGGTGCTCTCTGAACTTGTTTTTTGTTTTTTTTTTTGCAGACGTTTCATTACCCAACTAGATAACATTATCAGTGTTAGCTTTGCGTTGAATGCCTGACCTGGTTCCTCAGTTCAAACCTTTCCAGAATCTTTGGTGTCAACTCATGCAATAACCTAGGAGGGAAAAGTCACCTAACCCAGATTAATTCCAGCCAGGTCGATCATTTTGACATACAGTTAGTCGGTTGTTAAGTGAGTCATACCTCATTTTATGGCCTTTTGGGGTTATTGTGATCTACCTTCCCTCCCAGCCTCTCTGTGGTTCATTTTCCGTTGATCAAAATTATGGATGTTTGTTATGGATGGTTGTTACATTTTGGGCATTTGTTTACAAGACTTCCTAACCCCTTGAAGATACCATGGCCAGGAGGCACCTGGAAGATTTTGTAATTTTGCTTTATGCAATCTTCTTCTTCTTCTTCTTCTTCTTCTTTTTTTTTTTTGAACTGGCCTGCCCTCAAACCGTCCTTTCATGTAAGGAAGTGTGCAAGTAAACAGAACAATGGTTAGATAAATACTTCTAAGCCAGAGCTTTGAGGTCTGTTAAATAGCTTTTTAGTTTTATCTCAGAAATTCTCCAAAGGGCTAATCTGGAGGTTGATAAATCCAGAGTCATTGCTGGCTTTAACTCAACTGGTGGACGTTTAGTGAAAAGTGCTCGGGGTTACTTAAATGTTGCAAGTTGGATGCTGATCTTACGATACAGATAATAACAAACAACAGAGTTGGAAGGGACCTTGTAGGTCATCTAGTCCAACCCCCTGCTCAAGCAGGAGCCAGCGATGGCTAACATTTTTGTTGTTGCGTGCCAAAAGTATCCACAGCATGCCCGTGTGCAAGCACCCATAATGCAATCTGCGCACCCGCCCCACATGCCCCACCCCCTGTGCATGCGTGCACGACCCAACTTGTCCCCCCAACCCCACGCATGTGCACACGAATCCCCCGTGCCCCATTTTGGGCCTAGTAGGCCTCACTTCAGCCTCCTAGATGCAAAAACGGGCCATGGGCACGCCACGAACCCCCCGTGCCCCATTTTGGGCCTAGTAGGCCTCACTTCAGCCTTCTAGGCGCAAAAACGGGCCATGGTGGGGGGCACGCCACAAACACCCAAAATATTTCATCCAATATTTTTTAGCTTTTGGGCATGTCCACCACATATGATAGTATGAACCAGAGGATTGATTACTCTCCCAGCATTTAGCAGATCTATCTTTATACATTTTTGCCGATCTTGCCGGTGCAAAATGCCATCTATAAAACATTTTATACACATTTTCTTTACATGCAGTTGACACAGTCAATTTAATATTTCTCTCCCGCGGTTTCTGCCGTTTATCTAATTCTACCGTGTTTTCCCGAAAATAAGACCCTGTCTTATATTTTTTTTGAACCCTGAAATAAGCGCTTGGCCTTATTGCCATGCGCTCAGAAGCCCGATTGGGCTTATTATCAGGGGATGTCTTATTTTGGGGAAAACAGGATATCTATCTATCTATCTATCTATCTATCTATCTATCTATCTATCTATCTATCTGCCTATCTGCCTATCTATCTATCTATCTATCTATTTATTTACTGTGTTTCCCCAAAAATAAGACCCTGTCTTATACTTTTTTGAACCCTGAAATAAGCGCTTGGCCTTATTGCCATGCGCTCAAAAGCCCGATTGGGCTTATTATCAGGGGATGTCTTATTTTGGGGGAAACAGGGTATTGCATATCCAAAATTTTTAGCCCAGGCAGTCATCGTCTCCTTTACCTGCTCACTTTTGACGGTGGAATAATTCTGATCTCACCTAACTGTAATTTTGGCAAGGTTTATCCTTGAAATGGGAAACATTTTGAGCAAGTCAAAACACGCCTGGAATTTTCTTGTCCTGTTTGAATGGAGAAATAACCCTTCCCTGAAAAAAAAACAGCCAGGGGATATGTCATATTTCTGCAGTCTGGGGAAATTAAATTTTAAAATGCAGTCCTTGACTTACAACCGTTTGCTTTAGTGACCGTTCAAAGTTACAACGGCAATGAAAAAAGTGATTTATTACCTTTCTTTCCCCCCCCCCAACCCCCCATTTATAACCGTTGCAGCATCACCGGTGGCTCTATGATCAAAATTTGGATGTTTGGCAAACTGGCATGTACAGAGAGTCCTCGACTTACGACAGCTCATTTAGTGACTATTTGAAGTTACAACAGATTTGGGGCTCCATTGTGGTCATAAATTGAGGACTGCCTGTATTTATGATGGTTGGAGTGTCCCGGGGTCACATGATCCCTTTTTGTGACCTTCTGACCAAGCAAAGTCAACGAGGAAGCCAGATTCACTTAACAACCGTGTTACTAATTGAACAATGGCAATGATTTGTTTAACAACAATGGCAAGAAAGGTCGTAAAACACGGCCAAAACTCGCTTCAAAAACTGTCCTGCCTCTTTTAAGGCTCCATTGCGGTTGTAACTCAAGGACGACCTGTATAGGGTTTTAGCATTTTAATATATTTTTAATTATTTTTCCATTTGTTGTACGATCTATATACGCTGCTCGGAGTTGCGGCATAAAAATTAAACAGACAAGACTGAATTCTTTTTTGGTTTCCACGGTGAACAAATCAGATTCTTTTAGTGCAATCGAATAGCACTGAATAGCATGCCTGACGGGGGTGCAAAATGTTGCTTATCACGGATTTTTGATTTTATCTCATCACGAGCCAGATTCTCGTGATTGGCAAGGGAGTTATATACTGTATGCTGCACGAGTCAAAAAGAGGGCTGTGAAAATATTTACAGACCTCTCGCATCCTGGACATAAACGGTTTCAACTCCTACCCTCAAAACGACGCTATAGGGCACTGCACACCAGAACAACTAGACACAAGGACAGTTTTTTCCCCAAATGCCATCACTCTGCTCAACAAATAATTCCTTCAACACTGTCAAACTATTCACTAAGACTGGTATCATTATTTATATTGGCTGTTTCCCTATGACTATCATTAAGTATTGTACCTTATGATTCTTGACGAATGCATCTTTTATGTACTCCGAGAGCGTATGCACTGAAGACAAATTCCTTGTGTGTCCAATCACACTTGGCCAATAAAGAATTCTATTCTATTCTGTTCTGTTCTGTTCTGTTCTGTTCTGTTCTGTTCTATTCTATTCAACTTCTACCCTCAAAACGACACTATAGAGCACTGCATGCCAAAACAACTAGACACAAGAAAAGTTTTTTCCTGAATGCCATCACTTTGCTAAACAAATAATTCCCTCAATACTGTCAAACTATTCACTAAGTCTGCATTACTATTACTATTAGTCTTCTCATCGTTCCTATCGTCCATCTCCTCCCACTTATCATTGCATGACTGTAACTTGTTGCTGTATCCTTATGATTTATATTGATTGTTTCCTAGTATGATTTGATTGCTTATTTGTACCCTATGACTATCGTTAAGTGTGATTCTTATGATTCTTGATGAACGTGTCTTGTCTTTTTATGTACACGGAGCGCATATGCACCAAAGGCAAATTCCTTGTGTGTCCAATCACACTTGGCCAATAAAGAATTCTAAATCCTAAAGTTATTACATATTCCCCAGGACAAAAGATGCAGAGTGCATCCTTGCACAGGCCTGACATCCGGTAGGAAATTTTGAAAGGAAAAAGGAAGTGAGTGTTTCCAGTTACAGGGCAGAATAGGAATTTGTATTATTTTTAATTTTTTTTTAAAAGGACGAAGAATAACAGGAAATTCCAAGAATTATCTCAGCGCTGAAAATAACCGCCTTGCACTGCAGAGGAAAGGGGTAAACCGTTCGAAGCTGGGATTTGTAAGAAAGTTAGAAACGGAATGGATTGTTTGAAGCCCTCTAGAAGAGTAGAATAGAATAGAACAGAGCTTGGAAGGGGCCTTGGAGGTCTTCTAGTTCAACCCCCTGCTTAGGCAGGAACACCACTTCAGACAAATGATTATTCAACCTCTTCTTAAAAACTTCCAGTGTTGGATGGAGCATTCACAACTTCTGGAGGCAAGTTGTTCCAATGATTAATTGTTCTCACTGTCAGGAAATTCCTCCTTAGTTCTAAGTTGCTTCTCTCCTTGATTAGTTTCCACCCATTGCTTCTTGTCCTGCCTTCAGGTGCTTTGGAGAAGAGCTTGGCTCCCTCTTCTTTGGGGCAGCCCCTGAGATATTAAAACACTCTATCATGTCTCCCCTAGTCCTTCTTTTCACTAAACTAGACACACCCAGTTCCTGCAACCGTTTTTCGTATGTTATTTTGTTTTGTTGTGATTTGCAATTGACATGATCTGTGGAGTTCATGTGGAGTTTGTAGGAACTTAAAAGGTCTCCCATAAATAGGAGCCACAACCTTTGTGTTTGCTCTCAGTTTATATAAACCCCCACTCCTTACTACCACTGATGATGTAACCTAGTTTGGCAACGAAATGTCTGCAAGAAAGCAGCCAAGCTCAGGGAGCACCAAGGACTCCTCCTCTTCCTCTCTTGATGATATTCCTTAGTTGGGTCATGAAATGTCTGCAAGCAAACAGCCAAACAGTCCTCCTTCTACCCCTACCCTTCCTCCTCTGCACAATCCCCACTTCCCTCTAGCACTGATGATGTTACCTAGTTGGGTAATAAAACTTCAGCAAGAAAACAACCAAGCTCAGAGAGCACCAAGCCAAGGACCCTACGGTCCTCTTTCTCTCTCTCTCTCTCTCTCCCTCCCTCCCTCCCTCCCTCCCTTTCTCTGTCTGTCTCTATCTTTCTATCTCTCAATCTCCAAACCCACTCCCTTCTAACTGATGATACTCCCTAGTTGAGTCATGAAACGTCTGCAAGAAAATAACCAAGCTCAAAAATCACCAAGGACCACACAGTCCTCCTTCTCCTCTCTGCAAACCCTTCTCCCTTAAGCACTGATGATGTTACCTAGTTGGGTAATGAAATGTCTGCAAGAAACAAGCTCAGAGACACCAAGGACCCCATAATCTTCCTCCTCCTCCTCTTCCTCCTCCTCCCTGCAAACCTCCCTCCCCTCTAGTCCTGATGATGTTACCTAGTTTGGTAATAAAATGTCTGTAAGAAAACCACCAACCTCAGAGAGCATCAAGGACCCCACAGTCCTCCTCCTTCCCCCTCCTCCATCCCTCCATCCCTTCTCCACATCACTTCCTGCTCCTCCTCCCTGCAAACCTCCCTCCCCTCTAGCACTGATGATGTTACCTAGTTGGGTAATAAAACTTCTTCAAGAAAATAACTAACCGCAAAGAGCACCAAGCACCCCTTGTTCCAACCTCGAGATACAAATATTCTCCTTTCTGGAAACTCTTTTGTTTTGCCTGTTTTCTCTGCATGGCTCTTTCATTCACCCCATCTTTTTTTTCTTTTTTCCTTAGGGGTGCCCCTCCTCTTCTTGCAGCCTCCTTAATTCACGCCGCGGTCAGCGGGATTCTGCAGAGTGACCTCAGTGATTTTAAAAAACAGAACCAGGATGAGGCTGGTGAGAGCGAAACCCGTAAGCATTTGCCCTCCTTTGGTTCACAATCTCTTCTTACAAAAAGCTCCTTATTTTGGCTCCCAGGTGGTTTATCTCCTTTCTCTCTAATTAATTGAAAAAAAAATCATTTAAAATTGGTACATCGTCGTTTGCACAGGTCGCCCTCGGCTTACAACAGTTGGAAGTTTACAGAGGCACCGAAAAAGGGACTTACGACGCTTTTTCACATTTAAGATCGTTGCAGCATCTCCCATGCTCCCGTGATTTACATTTGGAGGCTTGGCAACTGATTCAAATTTATGACAGTCGCAGAATCCCGGATCCCCTTTTGTGCTCTTCAGTGGGGAAGCCAGATTCACTCAACTGCCGTGTTACTAACTTAACGTTGTAAAATGGGGCAAAATTCACTTCTTAAGAAATGTCTCGCTTAGCAACAGAAATGTTCGACTTCGTTGTGGTTCTAAGTCAAGGGTTACCTATAAAGTTCATGTTGAAGAGCCTTGGTAGTACAGTGGTCCAAAGCACCCTGTTATTAAGAACAGCTGCCTGCAATTATTGCAGGTTCGAATCTCGCCAGGCTCAAGGTTGACTCAGCCTTCCATCCTTTCTAAGGTAGGTGAAATGAGGACCCAGTTTGTGGGGGCAATAAGCTGACTTTGTATAAATATACAAAAGGATGAAGGCTATTGCTTAGCGCATTGTAAGCTGCCCTGAGTCTCCGGAGAAGGGCGGCATATAAAATCAAATTAAAAAAAAAAAAAACTTTCAGGGTTCCGACGAGCCAAGCTTCAAAAGAAACCCAGTTATTTATTAGGAGCTTCATGTCAGCACGTTCCAGGTGAAGCCAACTCTGACCCCACATAATTTACGCCCCAATCGTGACCCTGTTTCCCCCCCCCTCCCTCCAGGGTATGTCATCAGTCACATTCGCCAACGGAGCAATTTTGTGGGTTGTAGAGATCACTCCCCTCTGGCCACTGTAGGTAACCCTGGGAGACAGCCTTGAGAAAGCTATGTCTGGAATGTGCTTCTGTTTTTGGCTGCCATGCTGCTTTGTCGGTTTCCCACCCCCCTTGCCTTTGGCAACTCAAGAGCAGGCCAGGGATGCTTTCCGAGTTGACAATAACCAGGTGAGGCTGTGAAAGTTTCCAAATACTTATTTCAGTGAATTCTTTTTTAATTCACCCGCAGTGTTGGTAGCTGCTCCTTTGCACCGCCATTTCTTTAACAAACTCTTGGAGATCTGCGGCGAATGGCAGAAAGAGCTTCCCGCCTTGAAGCCGTCCAAGCGCTACCTTCAGATTTCGATCCACGCAACTCGTAATACTCGACGGAAGATGGAAGATAGACATGTTTCCCTGCCGGAATTTAACCAACTCTTTGGCCTGGAGGTGAGTTTCTAGAAGAAGCTAAGAGAGGACACACTGATAGAAAAATTGCCCTCCGTGATCATGCTAACCTATTTTGGAATTGCAGCTTCTGACTGTTCAGTTTCCTCGATGCTCTCTTGAGCTTGGTTGTTTTCTTGCAGACGTTTCATAATCCAAATAGGTAACATCATCAGTACATTGATGGTAGCTTGGTAATGAAATCTCTACAAGAAAAGCTCAGAGATCATACAAAGTGATGAAAATTTAATTAAACAAATTAGAGACCAAAGTCCAATGCACATAAAAAGATTGTATAATATATTGATAGAGATGGACTCGGAAACAGAGTTAGTTAAGGACTGTATGATAAAATGGGCGCAGAATTTTGAACAGCCAATAATGATGGAAACTTGGGAAAAAATATGGGTGACAAATGTGAAATTTACTAAAGCGCAAAATTTAAGGGAGAACTTTTATAAAATGTTTTACAGATGGCATCTAGATCCAAAAAAGTTATCTCGTATGTATCTGAATGTACAACCAAAATGTTGGAGATGTAATTGTGATGATGCCACTTATTTTCACATTTGGTGGACATGTAAAAAGGTTAAAGCATTTTGGATAAACATTTGGTGGATTTTACAAAATATTCTGAAAAAGAGGTTGAAATTTACACCACAGCTGTTTCTGCTGGGTATAGTTACGGATTGTACAGTTATAGAGACTAAATTGATTTTGAATTTAATAACTGCAGCAAGACTGTTGGTGGCACAATATTGGAAGAAGCAAGATTTACCTACAATCCAAGAGTGGACAATGAAAGTCACAAATCTAGCGGAAATGGCAAAAATCTCGGCATACTTGAAGGATCATTCAAATGAAAGATATTTAAGAGATTGGAGAAGATGGATAGATTATATTCAAAATAAATACCGGAATAAGAAATTGCAGATAGGTTATGAATGACTATATAGATATTTGGTGTGTCTTTAAGTAATTAAGTTAGGTGTGTAATTAGGGAATTGAAGGAACAAGAGATGTGGAATGTTATAATTATTTAAACTAGGATTGATCATGATTGTTGAAGGTTATACCCTGTAATTTGTTCTGGGAAGGGGAGGGGGGAGGGGGGAGGTTGGAGTAGGGAAGGGGGGGGGGCAAATATGTAAACTTCTTGTAAAACTTTTCAATAAAAAAAAGAAAAGAAAAGCTCAGAGAGCACCAAGGACCCCACAGTCCATCCGTCCTTCCTTCCTTCCTTCCTTCCTTCCTTCCTTCCTTCCTTCCTTCCTTCCTTCCTTCCTTCCTTCCTTTCACCCTTCCACAAACTTCATTCCCTTCTAATACTGATGATGTTATCTAGTTGAGTAATAAAACATGTACAAGAAAACAACCAAGCTCAGAGAGCACCAGGGACCCCACAATCCTCCTCCTCCTCCTCTCCTCCGCAAGTCCCACTCTCTTCTACCACTGATAATGTTACCTAGTTGGGTAATCAAACATCTGTAAGGAAGCAGCCAAGCTCAGAGAGTACCAAGGACCTCACAGTTCATCTGAATTACAGATATTCTCTTCTCTCGCCACTTCTGTCCTTCCTTATCTTTGTCCTAGTTAACCATCTCTGATGGGCTTTGCTGTTGGGAAACATCTGTGTGTGTGTGTGTGTGTGTGTGTGTGTGTGTGTGTGTGTCAGACACACATTTCAATTCTCTCCAAAAGAGACTATTTCTTGTAAACTTGGGTCAACATACCTGTTTTGTATTTTTCTTCTGTCTTTACTCACCCTGGCCACCGAAAGGATGACGTAGATCGAGCCTACTTTGCCATCTACGATGGTCATGGAGGGATCGAGGCCGCTAATTATGCCGCGGCCCATTTGCACGTCAACTTGGCGCATCACAAGAAGCTTCTAGAAAGCCCAGCGGAAGCTCTGAGAGATTCCTTTCAGAAGACGGATGACATGTTTCTCTCAAGAGCCAGGAGAGAGGTGAGTGGGGTAGAAGGGTTGAAGGCAGGGATGGGATTCAGCCGGTTCGTACCGGTTTGGGTGAATTTTAATCTGGTTCGCCGAACCGGTTGTTCCAAGGACTGGTTGACCCTGCCCCTCCCAGGAGTCTCCACGCGGCCCATTTTGGATGCCAGGTAAGTGCAGGGTGCACGCGGAGGCTCTGGAGGGGCAAAAAACGGGCCTATAGGAAGTCCGGAAACAGGTCTGTTTTCGGCCTCAGGAGGGCCTCTGGTACCCGGAGAGGCCATTTTCGCCCTCCTGGAGGCTCGAGGAAAGCCTCCGGAGCCTGGGGAGGGTGAAAACACCTCTCCCCTGCCATCGTGCTGGAGGCCGAGTAGGTCGTGCCCCCATGGCCACAAAGATCAGACTTCAGGATCCGCTGCAAAAGTTTTTGTTTACTAATGGATTTGCAGCGTGCTTTGTAAAGTATTTTATATACCAACATAAAGGTTTTGTGTGTGCAGAGAATACGGGGGTATTTTTGGTCACAGTTTCGATATTAGCGATCACCGATCTGTGGTTGGTTATTCAGTTGGAAACAGAACTCGGCGCGACTAACAAAGATCTCTTTGTTTTCTTGTTTTCTTTCTTTTAAAAAAAAAAAACAACCCACACACATTTGGTTTTTGTTCCAGTTCCCGTATGGTTTGCACAGTTTTAAAACCGGAAGCTCAGAAGGGAAATTGTCATAGATAATAATGGGCCTTGTGCAAAGGCTGAAATGAAATCTCCAGGGGGGAAAAATGCGGTTTTCCTCACAATTATGCATATCTTAGTTATAAAATTTGAAGAAAGAGAGAGAAGAAAGAAGTAACGTGCATGCATTTCTGAGTGGCAGTTATTATTTAATAATCACTGAGGAGAAGACATTGTGGGTGGTGCACAACTTGTGGTGTCAATTCAGTGTCATCTCATATCTTTTAAGAGAATATATAGGTCAGTGATGGCTAACCTTTTTGCCATCATGTGCCAAAAGCGGGGGGAATGTGGAGGGTCGCATGTGTGTGTGCCCAGGCCCATAATTCTATGCACTCCGCCCCATTGTGCATGCGTGCACGACCCCATGCTTCCCCCGCTTTTGGCATGCAATGGCAATTTCAACCAAACTTGGTACATAGGTGACTTTCTCTGTGGAAAAAAACACTGTGGGGGTAAGATACCCCTAACACCCCTCGGGGTCTGTGTTCTGTTAAGATACAGCCTGTTGTGCCTTAAAACGGCTTCGACTGGACTGCCTTAAAATGGCTTCTACTGTACAGCACAGTGGAGTTGCCATGGTAACGGTTTCACAGTACTCCACAAGGGGGCTCCCCCCTGGTAATGTTGGTAAAAATCCAACATTAGACGTTGGATTTTTCCCCATCCGACGTTTGGTCCGGACATTTTCAACAAGGTTTTGATGATCAATAAAAACATTACTGCCTGCAGGGAAAGCATTTTTAACTAATTTAATTCTCGCCAAAATCAGGGCTCGGGGTGAAGTTGCTCTTACTGTCTAATACAGGATTGGGATAAATAAATACCCGGACAACTATCAGCTAGTTTGTTATAAATTGAGGATTACCTGTATCCTTTAGCAGAATATTCATACAAGATCTCTCTTTGCCCTGTGGTTAATCAACAGGTGTGACTTTTTCTCATGTGTTATATTTCAGTCTTGGGAGGGGCAAACTAACTTTTTCTGCTTTTTTGAAACCTGTCTGCAGAAGCTTCGGAGTGGCACGACAGGGGTGTCTTGTCTCCTGGTTGACGACAAACTACACATAGCGTGGCTGGGGGACTCACAAGTGATCCTGGTCCAGCAAGGAAAAGTTATAACTCTGATGGAACCTCACAAACCAGAACGAGAGGTAAATGTAGTTCTTTGCAATTTGTACTCTGTGTTTATTTTGGCTCACCTTGGTATAAAAAACAGTAATTGACCTACTTGGAAGATCTCGCGCCCCACCCCCATTGTCCGAAAATCTGATTTTGTGTATCCTTGATTTATTTTTTTAATTGAAGAATAACATAGTTGGAAGGGACCTTAGAGGTCTTCTAGTCCAAGCCCCTGCTCAAAGGTGATGGCCAACCTATGGCATGTGTGCCACAGGTGGCACGCAGTGCCATATCGGTGGGCATGCGAGCATTGCTCTAGCTCAGCTCCAGCACGCATGTACGCGCTGGCCAGCTGATTTTTGGGCCTTCCGGGCCCACCGGAAGTCGGGAAACAGGCACAGATGGCCTCTGGGGGAAGGCCTGAAAGCTCCAGAGGCTTTCTAGACCTCCGGGGGTGGGTGGGGAAGGCCATTTTTGCCCTCCCCAGGCTCCTAGAAAGCCTCTGGAGCCTGGGGAGGGCGAAAAATGGGCCTTCCTGTCCCATCGTGTGCCAAAAACGGGGGGAGTGCGGGGAGGGGGTCGGGGCACATTGAAGCTGTTTTCGCCCTCCCGGAGGCTCGTGGAAAGCCTCCAGAGTTTGGGGGGGGCGAAACACCCCTCCCCCCCCCTGCCATGGTGCAGGAGGCTGAGTAGGCCACGCCCCCATGGCCACGCCCACCCATCAACCAGGCAGAGAACCAGTTGCTAAAATTTTTCAATCCCACCCTTGGTTAAAATGAACCACAATCTGCGTGTGAGTTCAGCAGTAAGAAAAAGTGAAATAGATATTTCGAAAAAGGTTTTAAAGGAGATCTTGTTTTCCCTGAACTGTATGAGAAGGTTTTAGGAGCCTGAATGAAAACGAAAAGGGATGCGATTTTTCCCTCATCGCGTTTCCCAAATCTCTCCTTTCTTTGTTGCGTTGTCGCACAACGGAAGCTTAGGGGTGTGTGTGCTTCCTTGCCTTTATAGGATGAACGACAGCGCATAGAGGATTTGGGAGGCTGTATAACATACATGGACTGTTGGCGTGTAAACGGCACCCTGGCTGTTTCCAGAGCAATTGGTAAGCGTGTTTTCTAAAGCCAGTTGGAGAACATTGCACAGGTGGTCCTCAGCTTAACAACCACAATTGAATCCAAACTTGTCAGTCAAGGACTGAAAATTGCTGAAAATTAGCTCAAATGATACAGCCAGGTGATCAGGGCACTGGGAGATCGGTGGCAACTATTCGTTTTCGATCGAGCAGGATTGATTCAGATTGTTAGTTCAGATTCCACAAATAGAAACTACCAACAAAAAATAAAAATAGTTTCTATGAGAAAAACTGTGGCAGTAAAGTGAAGGGTTTTTGGGCAAGAAACTGATAAAAGAATGAGATTGTTACCAAACAGAAGAGCCAGACATATTCCAATTTCTAAATCCTAAATTCTTTGTGTGTCTAATCACATTGGGCCAAATAAAGCCATTCTAGCGTATCCTATCTTCTTATTATTTCTGTCATTCTTCTTTCCCCTCCCCTATTTTCTTTTCTATTCTATTCTATTCTATTCTATTCTATTCTGTTCTGTTCTGTTCTGTTCTGTTCTGTTCTGTTCTGTTCTGTTCTGTTCTGTTCTGTTCTGTTCTGTTCTGTTCTATTCTATTCTATTCCATTCCATTCCATTCCATTCCACTCCACTCCACTCCACTCCCTTCTCTTCTCTTCTCTTCTCTTCTCTTCTCCTCTCCTCTCCTCTCCTCTCCTCTCCTCTCCTCTCCTCTCCTCTCCTCTCCTCTCCCCTCCCCTCCCCTCCCCTCCCCTTCCACTCCACTCCACTCCACTCCCTTCTCTTCTCTTCTCTTCTCTTCTCTTCTTTTCTCTTATTCTATTCTATTCTATTCTATTCTATTCTATTCTATTCTATTCTATTCTATTCTATTCTATTCTATTCTATTCTATTCTATTCTATTCTATTCTATTCTATTCTATTCCATTCCATTCCATTCCACTCCACTCCACTCCACTCCACTCCACTCCACTCCACTCCACTCCACTCTTATTATCTCTGTCATTATTCTATTCTATTCTACAATCTATTCCCGTGATGGCGAACCTATGGCACGCATGCCACAGGTGGCACGCGGAGCCATGTTGCCTGTCACACCAGCTCAGCTCTGTCAGCTGTTTTTCGGCCCTTTTGGGCCCACCAGAAGAGGGCCTGGGGGGGGGGAGGCCCGCTTTTCTTTCTCCCTGGCTTCAGATCCTTTCTATGCATCTGGGGAGGGTGAAAACAGCCTTCCCCACCTCCTCGGAGGTCCGAAACAGCCCATTTCTCAACTTCCGGCCTCTGAGAGGGTGGGGACCATACTGGGCCATCGCGTGCCAGGAGTGGGGGGGGGAGGGGGGTCGTGCTCGCATGCATGTGGCAGGGCACATAGAATTATGGGTGTGGGCACACGCATGCACAAACCTCCCCCGCCCCCCCCCCCCCCTTCCTGGCACACGATGGCAAAAAGGTTAGCCATCACTGGTCTATTCTATTCTGTTCTTTTCCATTCCACTCCACCCCATCCCATCTCATCCCCAAGGCTGCCTGTTTTTAATATTCACGGAAACACTGGCATCTCAGAAAACCTTGGCATGTTGGCTGCCATTGAGGCGCTCACGTTAAAAACTGCTCCGTACAGCGCATTGCCATAGTAACTCAAACCTGACACAGTGCAGATTGAGGAATGAAGTTCGTGCTGTTTGCTCCCAAAGCATCTGCGGTGATATTTTTAATATTTTAAATAGGCGCCCAGAAGCCCACGTTAATATTCAAGGCTAACGCTCAGATTATTAGGTAATGTTCCTGTTCGCTCAGATTATTAAGTAATGCAAATTCAGGTAGTCCTCAGTATACCACTATTCATTTAATGATCGAGTGAAAAAAGTGACTTATCACCGGTCCTCACACTTACAACCTCAGGAACCACAAACTCAGCAACCACAAGGTCATGTGATCAGAATTCGACTGATGGCCCCCAGGGGGAGAGCCTTTTCTGTGGGGGCACCTACCATCTGGAACGGGCTTCCCCCGGAGTTACGAAACATCCAAGACTTACGCATATTCCGCCGTGCCCTGAAAAAGTTTCTATTCCAACAAGCTGGTCTGGCCTAACTCTCCCTTTTAAATTGGCTTTTAAATCAGGTTTTAGACCTCTTTTAGATAAATTTGGATGTTTTAATCTTTGAGCCAAATTACTTAATCTGTTTTTTAATAGTTTTTTTAACTTCTATATGTATTTGTAATTTATTGTGGCTGTTCACCGCCCTGAGCCCTTCGGGAGTAGGGCGGTATACAAATATGAAAAATAAATAAATAAATAAATAAATAAATAAATTCGGGAGTACTTAGCAGCCATGTTGATTCCCTAAACGGCAGAGGTTTGCATAACAGCTGTGGCCAAAATGGCGTAAAATGGGGCACAACTCTCTCTTAACAATCACCTTGCTTTGTAATCAATCGATACAGAAATGGACTTCAATCTTCAATTTCAATCGACAATTGTGTTGATCTTATGATTCTTTTTATGTACACTGAGAGCATATGCACCAAAGACAAATTCCTTGAAATCTTATCTGTGGTTTGTGAGACCATTCACTTTTTGCATTCTTTCTTTTGCTGCTTCTCTTTCCTTGACATCAATAGAATTAAAATTAGAATTAGAATTAATTAGAATGGAATAGAACGGAACGGAACGGAATGGAACATAACATAGAATTCTTTATTGGCCAAGTGTGAATGGACACACAAGGAATTTGTCTTTGGTGCATACGCTCTCGGAGTACATAAAAGAAAAGATACATTCGACAAGAATCATAAGGTACAACACTTAATGATAGTCATAGGATACTAATAAGCAATCAAATCATTCTAGGAAACAATAAAAACAGTATGAATTGTAAAGATACAAGCAACATGGATATAGCCATAAGTGGGAAGAGATAGATACTAGTAAGGATGAGAAGAAGAATAGTAATAGTCTTAGTAGTTATTAAGTTATTAAGGAGAAAGAGAAACAATGTTCGGTGTATAACAGGGGAAACGACAATTTACCTCGAGTTGCGGTCAAATCTGAATTTGTTCTGTTGGCTGTGGACCGAAGGAAGTGGAACCTGTCCTCCTTTTATGAATAAAAGTAGTCCTCGACTTACAACCACAATTGAGCCCAACATTTCTGTTGTTAAACTGGACAACTGATCAGTGAGCTTTGCCCCATGTTACTATTTTTCTTGCCACAGTTGTTAAGGAAATCACTGCAGCCCTTGTAACACGGTTGTTAAGTGAATCTGGCTTCGCCATTGACTTTGCTCGTCAGAGGTCGCAAAAGGGGATTACGTGACTCCGAGACACTGCGACTCGTCATAAGTCTGAGTCCGTTGCCAAGCGTCTGAATTTTGATCGAGAACTGCCTGTATTTTATCTCCTGTTTCTCGTCCTCTTTTTTAAATCATTTACAGGGGATCTCCTGCAAAAACCGTACGTCTCCGGCTGCGCGGATGGCGCATCGTTTGAGCTGACGGGGACGGAGGATTACGTCCTCCTCGCCTGCGACGGGTTCTTCGATGCCATCCAGCCAGTTGAGGTGGTGGACCACGTCTTGGAGCACTTGACGCAAAACCACGGAGATGGCCTTCGGACCGCGGAGAAGCTGGTGGCCGCAGCGAAGGAGAGCGGTTCTACCGACAACATCACCGTCCTGGTGCTCTTTCTACGCCAGCCCAAGGACATTGTGGCCGACTGTCTCAGAGACCCCAAAACCAGCCTTACGGATGAGGGCACACCAGGTTCCTTCTTCAGCTTCTTCAGTTCTGGAGCAAACAACTGAAAGATCATTCACCTTAAAAGCAACATCTGCAACTCTGCCAAAGGCCCATCGTCAACAAGATGTCAACAAGTTTTTTTAAGATCGACTCTTCTACGTCGGAAAACTAAAATATGGCGCTTGGAATGGATTTGACATTGGGGAGAAAAAAAATCCATCCAGCTGTTCCTTAGCCCAGGGCCACGCATGGGGTGGTATAACATCAGACTCTACAGCTGGAGAAAGGGTAGGATGCAAGCTCTAAGCTTCTCTTGAAGACCTCATCGGGAGGTGAAAGGGCAGGCTTAAATTTCTTGCCAACTTTGGTTTTCCACCAAAGAATGAGAAAGGATGAGATTTGAGCAGAGAAGGTGTCGGTCAGGCTGAAGCGATAATATAGCTCAAGCATATCGTTAAAAAGGGGGGGGGGGTTGTATGGGCTGGTGGTTGAAGGCCTTGCTTCTTGAGAAGTTCCTATGTGTCTTTGCATCTTCTGCTTGGTTTCCCACCTGAGCAAGAGAGGGTTGGACTAGAAGACCTCCAAGGTCCCTTCCAGCTCTTCGTTATTCTGTAGTCTCGGACCAGAGCCAAAAATTATGTTTTCATCGAGGAGGTGTCATTGGAAACCGTGTAAATCTCCTTGGGCTGAAAAGGGGGCTACGTTGGGGGTGGGTGGGGTCTTTTGGAAATGAACCACTGAATAAGCTATGGCTTATTTTTCAGAGAGAAATTCAGTATTAAGTTCAGGATTGGGGTGCCCAACCTTCTTGTTCTTCGTCTTGTGTTTGTGCTTTTGTATACCAAAGAAAATATTAGCCAAGAATGTCAGCTACGAGATCGGACATGATCATAATCTACTGCCCCCCTCTTCCCTTTCCCCAATTATTTAATATGTCAAACCTGCATCAAACTCATATATGGTCATACAGTATCCATAAGCTAAACTGAGATAACCTAAGTTGCAGTTAAATTGCCAAACATGGGGTGTTCTGTGTGTAATTGTCATCTGTGTCATTTTTTTTAAAAAAAAATAACTTTTATTACTTCTCTGCTCAATTGTATGTTCAGCCTTTTTTAAAAAAAAAAAAAAATCTCCCAGTGGGTTTATTTTAATTAGATTTTTAGATGTGTGCACGTTTACTGTTATTTTATCACTGGTATTTTGAAATGGGCTGCTGTCAGATGTCATTCACCCGCTGACGACGAAATAGAATACAGGTAGCTCTCGACTTAACGACCACAATTGAGCCCAAAATTCCTGTTGCTAAACGAGACGTTTGGGAAATGAGTTCTGTCCCGTTTTACGAACCTTTCTTACTGCAGTCGTTAAGGGAACCACTGTGGTTGTTAAGGTAAGAACCCGGTTGTTAAGTGAATCTGGCTTCCCCTCTGACTTTGCTTGTCAGAATGTCGCAAAAGGGGATTGCACAAACCTATGCAACCGTCATAAATATGGGTCAGTTGCCAAGCTTCTGAATTTTTGATCAAACGATCTTGGGGATGGTGCCACAGGCATAAGTATGAAAATGGTCGTAATTCACTTTTTTCAGTGCTGTCATAACTTTGGACCGTCACTAATTGAACTTGTAAGTGGAGAACTACCTGTGTTCTGTTTTATCTTTGTGGGAGTTTATTTCAAGACGTTTAAAAAGCTGCTCAAACCCTCGAGGCCTTTTTAGAAAGGTATGCCGAGATCTCTAGAATTCAGGAATGCTTTTTCCCCCTGTTAAAACGGTGACTGGAAATGACTGGAAATTTTCCAAAACACAAGAGGCTTTGAATTAAACAATCCGGTGGTTTTTTTTAATTGCCAGCGCTGTTACAAGAATGCACTTTTTTTTTTTTGAGGCTTAAAGTCGAAACGGTGTCGGATAGGTTTAAACTTGAATCTGACGATAAAGGGGAAAAAAGAAAACTTGGCAATGAAGAGCAATGGGAAAAGCAACTAGGATAGAATCCTTCAAAATCTGCTGTCATTCTCTGCTTTATAATTTCCTTTTTCCTTATTACTGTGCTGGGAAGTGGCAGGGAAAAACTAGCTAGAATTGGGGTTTTTTTTCCCTACAGCATCCAGCTCATAGGTGATTTGAACCAGGGTTAAACCTCAGCTCGTCTCTTAATCAGGTGGGCTGCTGGGGGTTCGGGAGAACCTCTAGCTAAAATTCTGTGCAGTTCGGAGAATCCCCCTAATCCCACTCCTGGCTGGCCCCACCTACCCCACCCCTCCCCTCACAAGAGTCCCCATGTGGTCTGTTTTGGATGCACATAAGTGCAGGGCGCACAAGGAGGCTCAGGGAGGCCAGAAAATGGGCCTACTGGAAGTTCAGGAAGATTGGAAATAGACCCGTTTCTGGCCTCCAGAGGGCCTCTGGAGCCTGGGGAGGACGTTTTCGCTTTCCCGGAGGCTCGAGAAATGCCTCGGGAGCTTGGGGAGGGCAAAAACGCCCCCCTGCCATGGTGCAGGAGGCCGACTAGGCCACACCCACCATGGCCACGCCCACCCAGCAACCAGGCAGAGAACCCCTTGCTAAAAATTTTGAAGCCTACCCCTGCTCTTAATCCACGTAAGTTGCGATTCCAGGTTCATTTGCTAATGCAGGTAAACCTCTACTTAACGACCGCAAAGGGAGTTCGAAATTTTCACTGCTAAACAAGGCCGTCGTTTAGTGTGTTTTGCCCCCTTTTGCGACCTGCCTCGATAACCGTTGTTAAGTGAATCTGCAGATGTTAAATTAGGAACACGGTGGTTCGGCGAATCGGGCTCGCCCATCCATTTTGCTTGTCAGAAGGTCAGAAAAGGGGTTTGCGTGAACCCCCCCCCCCCCCCCCCGGGGACACAGCAACCGTCATAAATACGAGTCAGCTTGCCAATCGTCCGAATTTTGATCCCATGACCCCCGGGGGAATGTTGTAGGCGTCATGAATACGAGTCAGTTTGCCAAGTGTCTGAAGTTTGATCACATTGACCCCCCCTCCCTGTCCCCCCCGGGATGTTGCAACAGTCCTTAAGTGAGCAAACTGGTCATCGGCCTTTTTCTTCAGTAGCCTTGTCATTTTGGTCACTAAACGAACAATGGTTGTAGGTTGAGAACTATCTTTAGAGCAAATTGCTCAGCAGTGGCGTGAAATGGTCTCTTTTAAGACTGGGATGACAAGCTAACAGTCTGTACGTCTAAACGATTGGCTTTTTTTGGAGATTGTTCTCCTTACCTTTTTCCCCTATTCTTTCTCGAACCTTCAAAAAACTACAGAACGGGCCAGAAATCTCGAAAACGAGAAAGGTTGCAGAGTGGTTTTTCCCTGCTTGATAATCAGGTTGACACACGTTGCATTATGCAGAAAGCGCCATTTTTAGAAACAATGGGAGGAGGTGGTAATTTTAAGTAAATCCACCCTCTGACAGTGGTAATGGAGGGTGAGGGAGTAATGAGAAAGCGTTTAGGAATTATTAACGCCTGGAGGAAGGGAAAGCTACAGATGCCTGCTACTTTTTTAAAAAGAGGCATAGTTCTGGATAATGGCTAGCAAATACACACAGAGAGAGAGAGATTAGCAGAGTTGGAAGGGACTTTGTGGGTCATCTAGTCCAACCCCCCACCCAAGCAGGAGACCCTACACCATTTCTGACAGATGGCAGTCCAGTCTCTTCTTGAAAGCTTCCAGTGATGAGGCTCCCACAACTTCTGAAGGTAACTTCTGTTCTATGGGTTGACTGTCAGAAAATTCCTCCTTATTTCTACATTGAAACTCTCCTTGTTCAGTTTCCACCCATTATTCCTCCTTTGATCATCTTAGGTTCAGGTTAACAGAGTTGGAAGGTATCTTGTAGGTCATCTAGTGGAACCCCCCCCGCCCAAAAGCAGGAGATCCTACACCATTTCTGACAGATGGCAGTCCAGTCTCTTCTTGAAAGCTTCCAGGGATGAAGCTCCCACAACTTCTGAAGGCAACTTCTCTGTTCCATTAGTCGATTGCTCTCACTGTCAGAAAATTCCTTCTTATTTCCAGGTTGAATCTCTCCTTGGTCAGTTTCCATCCATTATTCCTCATCTGGGCTTCAGGTGCTTTGGAAAATAGCTTGATCTTTCCTCCTCTCTGTGTCAGCCCCTCAAATATTGGAAGACGGCTATCCTGTCTCCCCTGGTCTTTCTCTTCACTAGACCAGCCAGGCCCAGTTCCTGCAACCGTTTATCGTAGGTTGAGAAACACTGGTATAGAGTCTCCTGCTTGAGCAGGGGGTTGGACTAGAAGACCTCCAAGGTTCCTTTCAACTCTTGTTATTCTGTAGGGAGAAAAAAGAATGGATCCAGATTTATTTTGGGTGGGTGGGTTAGTTGGTTGATTGTTCCAGTATCGTTTCTCCTCCTTGGCAAGTAACCGTCTGCCTTAACACACCTGCTGTTATTGTGAAACTTTCTCCAGGTTTCTGGGACTTGACAGACCTTGACAGAATGAATGACTTCATTGTTAAAGCAGAACTGGCAGCTCGGATGGTTAATTACCGCATCGGGTTTAATAATTGACACTTAACAGAGCTCAAAAGTAAGACAGCGGGTTCCGTCTTCCTCCTTTTAACGTGCTGCCAGCGATTGGAATCTTTTTATTATAAGAGTTCTGCCTGGTAGGAATGGACTTTGGTCTCGGATTTGGTCTTCTTGCAGTTCCTTAGGACAATATCAACGAGCCTGGTAGCTCAGCAGACTAAAAGCATTGTGATTAACACCAGCTGTCTGCAATTACTGTAAGTTTGAATCTCCCCAGGCTCAAGGTTGACTCAGCCTTCCATCCTTTCTAAGGTAGGTAAATTGTGGACCCAGTTTGTGGGGGCAATAAGCTGACTTTGTATAAATATACAAAAGTATGAAAGCTATTGCTTAACCTTGAGCCTGGTGAGATTTGAACTCGCAGTAATTGCAGGCAGCTAAGCGCTACTTTAACAGCACTTTAGTCCGCTGCGCCACCAAGGCTCCTTAAATCAACTCGATTTAAATCATAATTTTTAAAGAGCAACGCAGTAGCTAACCTGCTGTTGCCTCACCAAACAGTCCCAATATTGCAGAATATACAGCCTTCATACGACATAACTAACCGCCATTTCATGCCGAATAAATTAAATTAATGTATCTTAAATAGAAAACTAGATAGATTTTACTCCAAAAGCATTTTATTAAAATAAATTTGATAAAAATAAAAAAAAATCTGATTTAAAATTTAAAAATACCTAATATGGGAAATGGACGTCTGCAAGAAAGCAGCCCAAGCTCAAGAGAGCACCAAGGACCCCTCAGAAACATCTGCTCTGGGAAACAGAAGCGAAATCTGGCTGAAAGCAGAGAAGGAACAGAAGATGGCAGTTGGAGAAGTAGGGCTGTGTTGTTGTGTAGATAATTCTGGAGCTGGCAGTCCTTCTATGGAAAACAGTGTAGGCGGACATATCGTAGGATACACAGAAGATGTCTCCGTTCGGTATATAACATCTTGTCCTCCCCGATAGTTGCTATTTGAAAAGGATTTGGGCTCAGGATTTTATTTTTTTTTTAATCTACCTGCAGTGTCATCAGGAATTGCCTTTTGGAGAAGAATTTATCACTCACCTGAGTTTCATTCCTTGAAGCCCAGTTTTTCCTAGGGAAGTCTTAACTTTGAAGTCTTTGGAGCAGTGATTGGGAACCTATGGCCCACGTGATGGAAGTGGCACACACAGCCATCTCTCTGGGCACACCAGCTGTCACCTGTTGCTCTTCTGAGTTCCATGCGCGCCAGCCAGCTGGTCTTCACGTGCCAAACTCTGCATATCCGCGCCAGGAAGCTGAGCTTCTGGATTCCGGCCAGCTGGTCTTTGCATAAGCATGTGCATCAGAAACCGGAAGATCAGCACGCCGGAAAACGGAAGCTTAGCTTCCCAGCATGCACATGCGTGCTGGGGAACTGTTCTTCCAGTTTTTGGTGCTTTGGTGCATACATGACGGGGAGCTGCTCTTCCAGTTTCCGTTGCTCCCCCAAGCATGTGTTTGTTCCCATTTCAGTGCTCGGTGCCGAAAAGGTTCACCAACACACTGCTTTGGAGTCTCGTGTCTTACGATTTGAGGATGTTTATTTGAGCTTCCCTTGATTTCACACCTAAAAGAAGGAAATGAGATGCAGGTTGTTCTTGAGTTACGACCGCCGTTGGGAGAGAAGAATTGTCCTCGCTAAGCGAGGCGGTTGCTAAGTGAGTCGCGCCAGAATTCGGGGTCTTTTTTTTTTTTTGGCTAAGGGAAAATCGCTGCAGATGTTCAGTGTATCATCTTAGTCATTAAGCGAATCTAACTAAGGGAGCCGCGTACCCAATTTTATGACTTTGTTAGCCATGGTGGTTAAATGAATCGCTGCGGTTGTTAAGGGACTCAAGCGGTCGTTGAGTGAATCCAGCTTTCCCCCATTGTCTTTGCTTGTCGGAAACTGGCTGGGAAGGTCTCAAATGAAGATCACATGACCCCAAGATGCTACATGCTGGCTGCCAACCGCCTACATTTTGATCACATGACTGGGAGGCGGCAATGGTCATAAATGCGAGGACTGGTTGTAAGCCACCTTTTTTCAGTCCTGTAGTAACATCGGTGAGAATTTCTTCTTCCCCTCCTCCTCTTGTGCCTTCCTTGAACACATCTTGTGATAAATTTCTGATTATTCCTTTAGAATACATCCTTATACTCGTCTTATTGCATCCATCGATATATGTTACATCACTATAATATTTAGGAAATGTATATTAAACTTCCTGCTTTGGAAAGACGGTTGTATATAAGCTAGCCTGGCACAGCTCAGCACCCACCTTCTGTGCCACAAAACCCAGAATTCTGCGCCCTGAATGACGGATAACCCTGGATTTTAGAAACTGCCATGTGTGGGCAGGACAAGAAGCAACGGATGGAAACTAACCAAGGAGAGGAGCAACCAAGAACCAAGGAGAAATTTCCTGACAATTAGAACAATTAATCAATAGAACATGTTGCCTCCTGAAGTTGTGGATACCCCAAGGTTTTTAAGAAGAGATTGGACAGCCAATTGTCTGGAATGGTATAGGTGTGCCAAAAGCGGGGGGAGCATGGGGGTGGGTGGGCCGCGCGGGTGCGTGCCCACACCATAATTCTATGCACCTTGCCCCCCATGCATGCGCGTGTGACCCGCCCCCTGCTTTTGGCACGCGTTGGCACGGTGGGCCCAGTAGGCCTGTTTTTTTGCTCTCCCCAGGCTCCAGAGCCTCTCTAGGAAACGGGAGGGTGGAAATGACCGTCCATATACCCCCGGAGGCCGGAAACGGTCCATTTGCCGACTTCCGATGGGACCGGAAGGCCGGTTTTTTTGCTCTCCCAAGGCCTCAGAGCCTCTCTAGGAGCCTGGGGAGGGCAAAAACGGCCTCCCCCCCCCCCCCGCTGGAGACCCTCCGGAGGCAGGAAACAGTGTGTTTCCTTACTTCCGGTGGGCCCAGAACTCCTGAAGAAGCTGAGCTCGCGTGCCCACCGATATGGCTCCGCATGCCATAGGTTCGCCATCACGGGTATAGGGTTTCTTGCTTGAGCAGGGGTTGGACTAGAAGACCTCCAAGGTCCCTTCCAACTCTTTTATTATTCCGTTATTCTATTAATGGTGAACTGGGCATTGAAGGGAAGCAATATGTCTTTAACGCATTAAACAAGGGCTGTTTTGCCATATGCCTTTTTCAAATGCATGTCTTTTCAGCGCCAAGGACTAGAAACTTCGGTGTTTTGTTTTGTTTTGTTTTGACAAAGAATAACAAACCGGATTCTCAGGAGAGACATATAATTGTTCATTTCACAGTATGTTTCCATAACTGCAAGAGGACAAAAGGCTTCCGTCTGAACTCACCAGAAAATGAAGCTCAACCTGGAGACTTGGGACTTTAGATCCAGGTGGTTCTCGACTTATGGAATTTGGAGCACACACACCTGCATTTCTGTTGTTAAGTGAGACATTTTGTTAAGTGAGCTTTGTCCCGTTTGACCCCCTTTTTTTCGCCACAGCTGTTAAGCGAATCTCTGCCGGGAATAAAGTTAGCAACATGATTATTAAGTGGAATTGGCTTCCTCATTGACTTTGCTTGTCAGAAGGTCGCCGAAAGGACGGAGTTTACGACTGTCGTAAATTGGAACCAGTGGCCAAGTGTCTGAATTTTGATCACGTGACTGACCACGGAGCTGCTGCAGTGGCCGTAAAGTGTGAAAAATGGGTCATAAGTCGTCTTTTCCAGTGCCGTTGTAACTTCGAACGGTCACTAAACAAACTGTCGTAAGTGGAGGACTACCTGTACAAGGGTGCCTAGAGCCATGATGGCGAACCTATGGCACGCGTGCCACAGGTGTCACGCGGAGCCATGTCGCCTGGCACGCCAGTTTAGCTCCGGCGCGCAGGCATGCGCCGGCCAGCTGATTTTGGGGCCTTCTGGGCCCACCAGAAGTAGGGAAACAGGCTGTTTCCTGCCTCCGGTGGGCGGGGGTGTCTGTGGGGAGTCTCTGGAGGCTGGGGACAGCACAAAAAAGTCACTTCCTGTCCATCCGGAAGTTGGGAAACGGGCCATTTCGGGCCTCCGAGGGGGTGGGGAAGGCTGTTTTCGCCCTCCCCAGATGCATAGAGAGGATCTGGAGCCAGGTGAGAAAGAAAAACGGGCCTACCGGGCCATCGCATGCCAGGAGCGGGGAGGGGGGGAGGGGGGTCGTATGTGCGGGGCGGGGCGCATAGAATTATAGGTGTGGGCACACATGCGCATGCCCCCCCCGGCACACAATGGCAAAAAGGTTAGCCTAGAGTCTTGTTTATGATCATATGTTTTTTGCCTGGAAGTCAAACCAGAGACCATCCAGTTAGCTGTGATTAATCATATCTTTGCATCAAGCCATTTATATCCAGCTTTTGGCATATATTATATAACTCCAGAAGTACAGGCAGTCATGTTCTATTTCTGTAACCACGTCTACTGATCTTTTCTTCTTTTTTATATATATATATATAAAAAATACTTGTCAGTATTAACCACTTCGAGCATTGGAAAAGGAAAAAAAAAACTATAGTTTTATCTTGGCCCCCTATAAAATTCTGACTCTTGTGTTGTTCCATTGACCTTGAAAGAAAACAACACAAGTGACAATGTTGGGTTTTTTTTGGGTTTTTTTTTTTTTCCAGTGAGGCTTTGTCGGCTGTGCCATTTTAACATTTAAAACAAATCGTCCTTTATTTATTTTGTAGAGAACGGTCCTCGTAATCAACAGTTCTGGAATAGAGTGGGGTTTTACAGACGGTGAGGTCTGGAATTTGGGCCAGCTAATTTGAAGTGGGTTTTTTTTTTCACTTTGCAGAAGATAGAATCTGTGCATTTAAGTGTAGCTTGGTTTTGAATCATATGCTTTATACAGCTGTTATACTGTATGTATGTAGGGCCCTTTCCTTTCTTTTCCTTTCTTTTCCTTTCCTTTCCTTTCCTTTCCTTTCCTTTCCTTTCCTTTCCTTCCCTTCCCTTCCCTTCCCTTCCCTTCTTTCCTTTCCCTTCCCTTTCCTCCTTCCCTTTCCTCCTTCCCTTCCCTTCCTTTTCCTTTCTTTTCCTTTCCTTTCCTTTCTTTTCCTTTCCTTTCCTTTCCTTTCCTTTCCTTTCCTTTTTCCTTTCCTTTCCTTTTTCTCTCCCTCTCCCTCCCTCCCTCCCTCCTCATATACACTAGTGGCCAAAATTGTGGAAACCTTTTGAGAAATGTGCATTTTCTAAAACTAGCTAATAACACAACTTTTTTTTTTTTTTGGACATTATATGCCAGTGGAAAGATAATTTAATCAAGAATGTAATGCAATAACTTTTATGAAGGATTTCCTATTAGAATAGCCGTTACAGTATAAAGAAGAAAAGTGAAACACGTAGAAAAACCGAGATATACAAAAATTGTCACCAATACTTAGTTGGGTAACCTTTAACATGAATGACGGCCTTACAACCTCTTCCCATGGAGTGAACCAAGTCTTTGAGTTCTGCAGCTGTTCTCATGTGAAACCAAGATTGAATGATGGCTTCTATTAACTGGGTTTTAATGCTGGGTCATTACTGACTAACAAGTTCCTTTAGTCGGCTCCATAGATTTTTCAATTGGATGAAGGTCTGGGCTATTCCCAGGCCATTCCAGCAGTGGAATAGGATGATCTTGAAACTCCAAAAAAAAAAAAAAAAAAAAGAAAGAAAAAAAAAAAGGAAGAAAGAAAGAAAGAAAAAGTGGTGTTATTAGCCATCAAACCTCAAAAATACACTTTCCCCAATAGGTTTCCACAATTTTGACCACTACTGTACATCCTGCAATATTTATGCTGAAATTGAGTGGATTTGCTTGAAAAGGTGTCAGTTCATATTTTCTGCTCGGTATTTGCAGAGGGCCTCACATCCCTTTTTGTGTAAGTGGGGGGGAGACCCCCACCCCTACTTGTTCGTAAGTGTTATTAATAAAGAACCACAGATTTCACTTGAAGCTTCCTTCGCTTTGTTGTTTGAGAGGCTGCAAAATTTGAAGCCCAGTTTTTCTCTCTTCCTCAAGACGGCTGCAAAGATTTAAAGGTCGTGGCTAACCCCTGCATGCTTGTGTATGTTTGTGTGTGTTTTTCTGTGTGTTTGTGTTTCCCACCCCTCTGGTTGACACTTCAGCAAGCCTGCCTTCTCGATAAACTGTCAAAACACTTCACCCCAACAAAAGAAACAACAGGAGAACGATAAGGCATTTAATAGCCTGGGTTTGGGCAGTTAAGATTCGGTTCCATTGTCTTACAGTGCCACAATCACACACACACAACCTGTTTCCAGTAAAAAAAAAAAAACATGTGAGAAGGCATAAAATCCTTGGACTTAAATCTGAGGAGAATTCTGGAAAGGCCGTTCTGTGGCTGTTTGCAACACAATTTATGTGTGAGTAACTGTTCTTGGCTCGGAAGGATAAGTGATAATTTATTCTTCCATTACCTGATGCTGCTATGTTGTATATTGAAGCTGTGTGTGTGTGAGAGAGAGAAAGATAGGAAAGAAAGTGATAGGAAGAGATGGAGAGGGAAAAAGATGAGGGGAAGAGACAGGAAGAGAAAAGGATGAGAAGAGGAAGGGAAAGAGGAAGAGGAAGAGATGAGAAAGACAGGAAGAGGAGAGAGATGGAGAAGAGAGGAAGAGGCGAGAACTGACAGGAAGAGATGGAGAAGGGAAGAGAGGTGAGGGGAAGAGAAAAGAGGATGAGAAGAGGAAGGGACAGAAGAGAGGAAGATACGAGAGACAGGAAGAGAGGAGAGAAAGATGGAGAGAGGAAAAGAGACAGAAAAGAGGAAGAGATGAGGGGAAGAGACAGGAAGAGAAAAGATGAGAAAGGGACAGGAGAGAGGAGAAAGACAGGAAGAGAGAAAGATGGAGAGGAAAAGAAGAGAGGAAGAGACGAGAACTGACAGGAAGAGATGGAGAGGGGAAAAGAGGATGAGAAGAAGGGACAATCACAGAAGAGAGAAAAAGATGAGAAAGGAAGAGGAGGAAAAGAGATGGAAAGAGGAAAAGAAGAGAGGAAGAGACGAGAACTGACAGGAAGAGATGGGGAGGGGAAGATAGGTAAGGGAAAGGCAGGAAGAGAAAAGAGGATGAGAAGAGGAAGATATGAGAAAGGAAGAGAGATGGAGAGAGGAAAAGAGGAAAAGAATGAGGAAGAGATGGGGAGGGGAAGAGGCAGGAAGAGAAAAGAGGATGAGGAGGAAGGAACAGAAGAGGAAGATATGAGAAAGACAGGAAGAGAGGAGAGAAAGATGGAGAGAGGAAGAGACAACTGACAGGAAGAGATGGGGAGGGGAAGAGAGATAAGGGAAAGAGGCAGGAAGAGAAAAGAGGATGAGAACAGGAAGATATGAGAAAGACAGGAAGAGAGATGGAGAGAGGAAAAGAAAAGAACTGACAGGAAGAGATGGGGAGGGGAAGAGGCAGGAAGAGAAAAGATGAGGAAGGGACAGAAGAGAGGAAGAGAGAGGAGAGAAAAGAAATGAAGAGGCAGAGTGGAGAGAGAGTCAACAGCAGCTAAAAACAGAATTATCTTCCTATTTTGCTTCTATCTCCTTTCGGCAACCAATTCCTCCTGGCACCTCCAAAGGGGAAAGAGAAGACATCCAATTCCCTCTCGCCCAACACTCACTAACCTACTGAGTTTATTTATTTATTATGAAATTTATTTGCCACCCATCTCGTATCCAACCTCTCTGGGCGGCCTACAACATAAAAGGGATAGGAAGGAATGGATAGCTTTGTGTTTCCCAAAATACTTTGTATTTTGAGTGTCGAGCCTTCCCAAAAACCCTACGTGGGGTTTCTCCTCTTTGCCACGTAACATCTTGCCTGCAATGGGAGAAAACTAATCTCTTCCCGGCCCCAATATCTCTCTATTTCAGATCCTAGGGGGAGGAAGGATCGCAAGATCGTAGATCCCCAACAGTTGCATACTATTCCCCAGATATGGATCTCAGATCCATCGCTCCAATTAAGGAGGGCAGATCTGCCAGCTGACAAGACTGTTGATTCCTCATCTTTGCCTTAGACCAGTGATGGCTAAACTTTTTGTCATTGTGTGCTGAATAATGCAATGCGTGCATGGCCCGTGTCTCACCCCCCACCCCCACGCATGCGCTTGTGCCCCTGCCCTTGCACACGTAACCCCCGTGTTTCCCCCAGCACCCTGCACATGCGTGTGTGGCCCCCCCCACTGCTCTATTTTGGGCCTAGAAGGCCTCCCTGCAGCCTCCTGGGACCAAAAATGGGCCGTGGGGGGGCACCCCACCCCCACATGACCCCCACCGCCCCCGGGCATGCACCTGTGACCCCCCCCCCCGTTACCCCAGGCATATATGTGCATCTACCGCATGCACCCTGCCCCCCTGAACATGCGTGGCAGAGACCTGAAAATTGCCCGCAGAGAGGGCTCTGTGGCACGCGTGCCAAGGGTTCACCATCACAGCCTTAGACAGTGTCTTAATCTCTTTCCTAGCTTTGTGTAGAAATGTTCAGTCTGCTGTTATACCCATGCAGAAGCAAAATCAATATTGCAAGTCTCGGGAGCCTGGCCGCTTAATACAGCTGAAGCGTAGCTATAGCTCCAAAACATTTTTATTCTTCTTAAAGATTCCCTCGTGCAATAAAACATAGCAATGTTTTGAACCCTGTATTCACGACTAGCACACAGGTGCAAGGGGAACCTTTACCTTTTCCTTTAGGTAAATTCTATTTACATCAGGTATATGCATACTCACCGACTCTCTATTAAAAATGGCAGAAAAGTATACCCCCCCCCCCCAAACCTAGTGACTGCCAGCAGTAGAATCTGGGTGGAACTTTCCTTGCTGTAAACTACTACAGGTTTACTCCTTGGCTTATGACAAGTGGGACCAGAATGTCAGTTGCTAAGCTAAGAGCGCTGGCTCTTCGGCTTTGAAACGGAGATGAGCACCGCCCCCTAGAATCTGGAACGAGTAGCACGTATATGCGAGGGGAAACAGGGGTGAAATCAGGTTCTGACAGGTTCTGGAGAACCGGTAGCGGACATTTTGAGCAGTTTGGAGAACTGGTAGTGGAAATTTTGATTAGTTTGGAGGACCTGCAAACACCAACTCTGGCTGGGCCCAGAGTGGGGTGGGAATGGGGATTTTGCAGTATCCTTCCCCTGCCATGCCCACCAAGCCACACCACACCCACCAAGCCACGCCCACAGAACAGGTAGTAAAAAAAAATTGGATTTCACCACTGGAGAGGGAACCTTTACCTTTACTTAATTGATTCCTACTCTGAGCATCTTTTAGAACGGGGCTAGTTTGTAGGATTGCAAAAATCTTGCACTTTCTTTTTTTAAAAAAACAACAACAAATCTAGTGGTGTGGACAGAACATAATCCAAGCATTTTAACCGCATCCTACATTAATTATGGCCCATGCGTCGAACTCCAATCACACCTAACAGGGTACACGTGCTTTAATAACATACGAAGTCATCGGCCATCTGTTCTTCCCTCTCCTTGTGAAAAATTGTGATTATGTAAAGGAGGAGATGGAAAAATATTTTTGTTGCAAGCCGCATTGTCATCTGTGGTTTCTCTGGTGTTCCTGAGCAATTAAAAAATATATATATTTTTTTTAACAGGGGGGACATGGAGAAGAAATGGTTTCACCGTGTTCCTCCATGTGGCGCGGAAAGCTGTCATAAAAGAAACAGGTGTTTGGCACGATTGCGGGTGTTTAAATCCATCTCGATTTTAAATTCTGCACTGTATAGCTCACGTTGGATGGCAGTGCAATGAAAAAGTTGGGGAGCAGTCCGGGTCGCCTCTTCAGGAAATCTGGAAGAAGCAAAAGGAGATACAGATCCTACATTAAAATATCTGGAAATGACTTGCTGGGCAACCCAAAATTAGCAAGTCAAAAAGAACTAAATGTGTGTTGTTGTTGTTTTTTTTTACTCTTAAACTGCCTTACCGTAGATTTTATAGTAGAGTAGAATTCTTTATTGGCCAAGTGTGATTGGACACACAAGGAATTTGTCTTCGGTGCATAAGCTCTTGGTGTGCGTAAAAGAAAAAAAATAAAATTATTCGTCAAGAATCATAAGATCCAATTTTAAGATTATAGAAGGAGACTTTAAAAACAAACCTGTGAAATAGTGATTCCTGTTTACGGTTTGGAATTGGTTCATATATATATATCTTGAACTAACACTGATGGTGTACCTACTTTGGGTAATGAAACGTCTGCATTGCAAGAAAAGAACTTAGAGAGTACCAAGGACCCCACAGTCTTCTTCTTCTCCTTCTCCTCCTTCCTCTTCTCCCCTTCTTCTCCTCTTCCTTCTTCTTCCCCCTCCTCCTCCCCTTCTCCTCCTTCCTTTCCCCTTCCTCCTCCTCCTCCTCTTCTCCTCCTCTCCCTTCTCCTTCCTCTTTCCCCCTTCTCTTCCTTCTTCTTCCCCCTCCCCCTCCTCCTTCCTTTCCCCTTCCTCCTCTTCTTCTCCTCCTCCTCTTCCTTCTCCTCCTCCCTCCTTCTTCTCCGCCTTCCCTTCCCTCTCCTCCTCCCCCCCCCCAAATTCCACTCTCTTTTAGCACTGATGATGTTACTTAATTTGGGTAATGAAACGTCTGCAAGAAAACGAAGAGAGGCAGCATAAACATTTAATAAATGTTAAATATAAATAAAAAGATATCGATTTATTTATTAATGCATTGCTTGGAGCAGGGGCTAGCCTTCTTTTTTTTTTAAAAAAAAAATTCTTAAACCGAAAAATTATTCTTCCTCAACTCTGCAGATATCTCACCCTCTTAGGGTGCTTCGAAAATTTTAAGATTATAGAAGGAGACTTTAAAAACAAACCTGTAAAATAGTGATTCCGACCTAAACTTTTCCTCTTTTTAAAATGGAATTTTAAATTTGGTTTTAATTTATTGGGGTTTTAAAATGTTTCAGCCAAATTTATTTAATTAGTTTTACCTCCATTTTAAATTTTGTATCTATATGTTTTATTTTTATGGCTGTTCACCGCCCTGAGTCCTTCGGGAGTAGGGCGGTATACAAATTTAATAAAATAAAATAAATAAATAATAAATAAAATGCACATCTGGAGCTCCCTCTTTCTCAGAGCAGCACCACATTTCCAGAAAAGCAAACTCATTCATGGGAGGCCAATGCAATTTCGGAGGTAAAAATAAGAAATAAAATTGCAAATTACGAAATTACGGCAAGGGGGAAAAAAAATAAATAAATAAAAGGGAAACCACGTGATTTACAGATTCTCCTCCTCCTCCCCACCTTTTCCTTCTGCAAAACCCCGCCTTCGTGGCCACGCCCCCTTCGTTCCACGTCCTCGGCCGCTTTTCCCCTAGGCCACGCCCCTCGGGCTGCGGCACCCTCGCCACCCTATCAAACCCCGCCTTCATCCAATCCTCTAAACCCCTCCCTTCCCGCGCGCCCGCGCGCGCGCGCGCGCCACGCCTCTCTCTCTCTCTCTCTCTCTCTCTCTCTCTCTCTCTCTCTTCCCCCCCCTCAGCTCAACCAATCACAGAGCGCGAGCCTGGCCCGCTCTCCCAACCCACCCACCCCTCCCGGCGAGTGCGCGTGCGCGGTTCGTCAAGTTTCCAGCCCCGCCCCGTTTTCCCTCAGAAGCTTCTCTCAGAGGGCGGTTGGCGGGGTTGCGCGTCGGCCGTGTTTTTTTCGGGGGGACTTGGGGCGTCTCTGCGTCGCCTTTCCCTTGGCAGCCTTTCCTCCTTCGCTTCGTCTGGCCGGAGCGAGCCGCGGAAAGGCGAAGGGTGGGCTTCCCGCCTCCTTTTCTCCCCGCCCGCCGGCCGGTCGGCGCCCCTTTCCCCTCAGCCTCGCCTCCCCTCACGGATACCAACATGGCGGCTGTGTCGGGGGCCGCCGCGGGCAGCTGTGGGAGCCCTGCCGGGGTCCCGGAGATGGTGCGCGGGCAGGTCTTCGACGTGGGGCCTCGCTACACCAACCTCTCCTATATCGGGGAAGGGGCTTACGGGATGGTCTGGTAAGGAAGGCGGGGGGTGGGTGGGGATGATGGGGGTGGGAGTCCGGCTGCAGGCGGGGCGGGGCGCACTGCAGATGGGGGACCACTGCTCCCATCAACTGGGGGTGGATGATGGGGATGGTGGTCCAGGCGGGTGGGGGGTGGGGGAAGGAGATGGGGAGCCATCCAGACAGGTTGGACCATGACTACCAGCCTTGCCCCATCTGGTAGTGGATGATGGGTATCTAGGAGGAGCCTGGGCGCATTGCTTTCCAGACTTGTCGGGTCTTAGTGGTGGATGATGGAGAGGGTGGTCCAGGCAGGGGAAGAGATGGGGAGCCGTCTAGACAGGTTGGACCATGACTCCCAGCGCTGTCCCAGCCTTCCCCCATCTGGTAGTGGATGATGGGTATCTAGGTGGAGGCTGGGTGCGTTGCTTTGCAGACAGGGACTGCAAGTGCTTTTCTGGGGAGCCATCCAGACAGATTGGACCATGACTCCCAGCCTTGTCCCATCTGGTAGTGGATGATGGGTATCTAGGAGGAGCCTGGGCGCATTGCTTTCCAGACTTGTCGGGTCTTAGTGGTGGATGATGGAGAGGGTGGTCCAGGCAGGGGAAGAGAGGGGGAGCCATCTAGACAGGTTGGACCATGACTCCCAGCGCTGTCCCAGCCTTCCCCCATCTGGTAGTGGATGATGGGTATCTAGGAAGAGTATGGGTGCATTGCTTTCCAGACCTGTCGGTCTTCATAGTGGATGATGAGGATGGTCCAGCAGAGGAAGGGTGGGGAGCCCTATGTTCCAGACATATTGGATCACAACTCCCAGCTTTCTCAAGCTGATAGTGGTTGATGGGAATCGGGGGGGGGGGGGGGGGGGGAGGGAGGGGCTGGGTGCGTTACTTGCCAGACAGGGACTGGAGAGCACTCCTCCTTCCAGACACATTGGACCACAATTCCCATCGCTTTCCCAGCCTTCTCATGCTACGTAGCAGTGGATGATGGGGCTGTAGGTTGAGGCTGGACGATGCATTGCCTTCCAGACAGGTGGGAGCATAGCCCTCATTTCTGACCCAGGGACTTGAGGGCCTTTCTGTCCTAGTGATGGTTGATGGGGCTGGGGGTCCAGGCAGGGGAAGGCTGGAGAGCCCTGTGTTCCACCTACCAGACAGATTGGATCACAATTCCCATTGCTATCCTAGCCTCATTGCTCTAGATTGGGGGCTGTGCGTTCACGCTGCCTTGCAGACAAGTCAGACCACAAGAACCATCACTACCCCAAGGACCAGAGGTCCTTCTTATTTTGTCAGTGGATGATGGGGATGGGGATTCAAATTGAGAGATTGGAGGCCAAGAGTGCTGCCTTCCAGATGCATTGGACCTCAGCTCCCATCAATTGCCCCAAAGAGCAGAGAACCTTCCAGTACAGGCAGTGGATGATGAGGATGGTGGTCCATCCTTGGAGAGAGGATCGGGGCCTTGACTGCTGCCTTCTAGCCAGGTTGGACCACAATTCCCATCGCTGCCCACGGAATCGAAGGGCCTTCCCATGGTGGTGGTAGATGATGAGAATGGAGTCTGAAGGCCACCAGGATTTGCTAGATCTGCTTCTCCACTTTCATATTTTAAGTGACAAGGGCAGCAGCAGCCCACACCGACTTCAAAGGATCCCAGCTTCTTTGGGGCTGTGACCCATCCTGACAAACTCTAGTTGTGGTTGCCGCAGTCTTTTTTAATTGCAAACCTGTCGCCTGTTTGTGGATTTCTGTTTTGTTCTGTATCTCCCACAGAAGCAAAAGGCAGCCTAGACCCAGCTCCCCCCCCCCTTTGCAATCACCCAGTGAGCTGGGCTGAGAAAGAAAGAACATCTGGTCCCGAGTCACCCCAACAGTTTTCATGGCTGAGTGTGCAACAGGGTCTCACTATTCAAAAGTCAACACATTCACTGTCACACCAGGCTAATGTTCTGTTCTTGGCTATCCAAGACGCTCTACATACATCAAATGCAAATGTAGTTGGGTGCCTAGATTGCATTTAAAATCTATTAAGGTTGAAGTCAAGAGCTTGGAGACTGCAGAGCAATTTTGCGCATTTTTATTTGGGAATGAAACCAACCAGGTTCAAACTTGTTAATTCCTGGTTAAAATATCCTTAAGATTGCAGCTTTGTCTGTTTAAAAAAAAACAACGCATTTGTTTTGCCTATTCTCCCTCAATGAGGCATTCAGGGTGCCTCATAATATTATGTAAAGCAGTCAAAATAGGTGTGCATTGATGTATATCAGTGATATATTTATTTAAAGCAGTCATTTCTTCTGTTTTCTCTCCCGAGTTCCCATTATTTTCCAAAGGAATTGATATCTGACATTTCATTATGACGTTTATGTACCCAGAATACATTTTATGCCTTATATTTTAATTGTGCCAAATTCCTTGGGGAAGCATTTTTTTTAGGCAATCGTAACCTAAAATAGTGAGGCTTGCCTCGGGATGCATATATTTCAAATTCTCATTTTGATCCTATGCGCATTTTCCCAAAATTTAATGAGACTTTGCTGCCACAAATAAAATATAATGCCTATTATTGGTATTATAACAGCTACAAAGATTTAAGTTATTATCTCCTCTACCGGATTACTTAATAAAACACCCACATGCCCAAGTTTCTTTGCCTGCTATAGTTTCAGCAAATCATATTATGCTGTTGCCGTCTATACAATCTAAATATGATATTTAATGTCAGATATTAATTATTAACCATACAGTTCATAGCAAAGGTGAAACTGAGTACAGTCTGTCTGTATAAAGGTGCCTGTGTATGTAGAGTAAATGTATGCCAGGTATTATTTAATATACTTCATGTGTGAGTTTTCTGGGGTGTCCAGGAAGATACCAGAAGAACATCTGATCCTTCACTACATACTAAGCTAAGGGGTGTGTGGGAGCAAAGACCCAGAGCTCAGCTATTCTTAAGTCTATTTTACTGTTTGTTGCTCATGGGGGTATCATCTTTTGTCTTTTCCTTAAATCGCTGTTTGCCATGCCTGTGCTTGATGAAATCAGATAGTTTCTTCAGTTGGGTTTGGACGAAAACATATTGTATATTGTTTGAATTACAGTAGGAGACTAGGCCAAATACGAAAAACGGCAATTTTTTTTTGTAGGGGGCTTTGATGGATAGCTTGTTGGGTCTTATATAATTTTAAAAATTTGGGTACAGGAAGCTGCGAGAGCCTTTTCTAGCTACCAGAGCCAGCGAGGGGGCAAGTGATATATTACAGGTTTGTGTTGTGAAGGCTTTGTGCTGAATGCAGCTGGTGCTGCTCCTTTTCAACTGACATTCAGCAAGGCTCTGTTCCTCTGTTGGGGTCTCCTGTGTTGTATGGACTAGCCAGTCTGAAGTCAGAATTTAACGCCTGTCAATCAAGTGCCTGCCGTCACATGGTGCAGGATCTATCACACCAATATCAGTTCAGAGGGGTAGGCAGGAAAGTGTTCTGTTCATAGTGTATGCAGAGCCTACTTTACATTAAGGTCTTTTTAGTTAATTGTTTTCCTCTTGAAAAAGACTGCTCAGCTCTTAACTTTTTTTTTTTTTAAATCAATGCAAGCTGGCATAAGTGCTCAGATCTTCCACTGGGGATTTGCCTTTTTCCGATCCAGCATAATGAGCTAGACGGTAATTCATTTTTAAAATTCTAACGTCTGTTTGACTACTTGACTAACCCATGGATAGTTTTGTCTTACTAAAATTTCAAATCAGGTAACAGAAATGTTGAAGAAAATTCAGCATTAATAACAGTTAACTGAAAGAATTGTGATTCTATTATATAAACAATTCTTTGTGTTATAGGTATTGTACTTTATTTCTGTGAAAACTCTGAGATTTAGTTTAAAACCTGAAGTATAGGTATGTGGCAGTCAGCTGCGACTGTTAGCTGATGCTAAGACAGGAATTTAAGAAAAGTTCTGTGTATGCAGATTAGTGAGAATTTAAGACAGCTGTGGTTTGTACACTTTTCAGCAGATTATAAGCATGTGAACATCCTGATTCGGAGTCTAATGCTTCCATTCCATGAAAAAGTGTTCAGAATGTTGAACATCTTTGCTAGAATCACATCTGAGACCTCTCACTTGTGAGGTTGCCAGTGTATGCTAAAAACAGTGACCAAAGGTTTCTCTTACCCAGATCCCTGTCCAGGTTTGTATGTCCATTTCAATGTCAAATGAACATGCTAGTCCAGGCAGACCAAAAAGATTTCACTAAAGCTGGAAAACACTGCTGGTTTGGATACTAAATTTATCCTCTGGTTTTCTCTATAATTTCTTTCCTCAACACACAGATTCCTTCCTTTACCGTGGCTAGATTCATCTAACATTGCAAAGCCAAAAGTTTTTTTTCTTCTTCTTAGCATGTTGTGCAAACCCAATCACTTGTGGTTTAATAATAAGTCGTGGTTAAGCGAATCGTGGCTTAATAGGAAAAAAACGCAGCCTTTGATGATTTTTCCTTTCCCTTTGGGCAGTCTTTACAATCTTACCTGACTGATAGCAGAGTTCCCTGGCAAAGTCTTGCCAGGCTCAGCCTTAAGTGGTTATCTTTTCCCACTGCTGAAACTTTAATCTGTATTTTTTTCTTCTGCGTAGTTACTGGCACATTGCCAGATTCAACTTTCATTCTAGACCTCTTGTGGCTTTCTCTCTTTCTCTCTCTCTGACTTACTTTCCATTCTTGTGCCTTGGTGATTCAGTATTAACATTCACCTTTTTGAACCATCTTCTTCCAGTTTTCTCTGGGACACATTTTTTAAAAAATATACTTCGGCAAACCATATTCTGATATTCCACCCTAATGACTTTCCTAGAATCCCTTCTACAAAATTCTGTCTTCTTGTAGTCCTTTTTTTATAGCCTGGTCACCATTTCATTCCTTCCTTCAATGTCTGTTTTTTCGAGGTGCAGTGTACTGATTCTGCAGTCATCTTTAATATGTTATTTCTCCTGTCACTTCTGCCTACGCTTTGGGGCTTGTAACTTAGGAACATAGGAAACTGCCTTCTCTGGATTGTCTTGCAGAAAATACCAAGCCATAATTCTTCAGAATCCTGGCCTAACGTTCACCAACGACCTTGCCAGCGTTCTCTATCTGATTTTTTTCAAGCTTATCTTGGGATTTTAATTTTTTTTTCTCTCAAGTGGGAAACACTGAATCTTTTAGGATTGAAAAAGCTTAATGTTGCTTCGGAACACAGATCTCACCTTATCCCTTGACCAGCAATGCGAAACTAGAATTTGAAGTTGGCTGCTCCCTGCTTCATTTAAAGAAGGAAATGGCAGGTGTAATTCTGGCTTTTTTTTTTTTTTTAAGAACGGTAAGTGCTTATATAGGTTCCTACCTGCAGGAAGAGTGAAGAGGAAGTCTGCAGTCTTGAGAACAATCAGTCGGATTTTCAAACATTAATGCTTTTGAGCATGGCCACTGAAATAATACAGTAGTATCAAGACTTCTGTCTTTAACTCATCCTTTTCTTTGGCTCTGGATTCAGGAAATCATGATTACAGGTAGTCCTCGACTTAACAGCAGTTCATTTAGTGACCGTTCAAAGCTACAACAACGTTGAGAAAAGTGACTTATGGCCGTTTTTCACAGTTACAACCTTTGTAGCCTCCCCACGATCATGTGATCAAAATTAAGATGCTTGGCAACTGGTTCATACTTAAGACCGTTGCTGTGTCCCAAGGTCATATGATCCCCCTTTGCAACCTTCTCACCAGCAAAGTCAAGGGGGAAGCCAGATTCACTTAACAACAGGGTTACTAACTTAAGTACAGCGATTCACTTAACAACTGTGGCAAGAAAGGTCATAAAATGGGGCAAAGCTCCCTTAACAAATGCCTCGCTTGACAACAGAAACGTTGGGCTCAAGTGTGGTCGTAAATCGAGGACTGCCTGTACTGCTCATCCCTTCTATTTGCAAAGGCTGAGATTCCTGAGCTTCTGAATTTCTTTGAAAGAAATGTGATTGAAGCTGCCCGCTTGTGTCCCTTTTTCCTCTGTTACATTCCAGACACCGTCTGGTCTCCGCTCGCTCTAATAATAGTCGTTTCTTTGTCTTCTTTCTGCCAAAACCTATATTTGCTCCACCTCTGCTCTCAGTTTATGCTCTGAGTTTGTTTTTGTTTTGTTCTTTTCTCTTTCTAAGAATAAAGTTGATGACGAGCGCTTCTCACAGGCTACCCTATTTCCTAGTTAGGTGAAAAGGATAAAAATATGTTCTTTTAAACTTTTCAGTAGCCTGGAAGACAGAGAAACCCCATCTCTCTCAAATAGCCACCATAGCCTTAAAATTCTGATTTGCCCTATGGGATCCATTCTTACTGTGATGAAGAATTAAAACAATCCAGTGGGAATTCTTCCAATTCCTAGTGCGGTCTTCCTGAAATAGGGCACTCCACAGATGTCTTGACCAACTCTCACGCAGGGCTATTGAAATAATCTTTGGGATATCCTATGAAGACCTTAATGTTTTCAGGTTAATGGGCAAATCATAAATTGTGAAGCAAGAATGATCATTTACCTGGGATCCCGAGAAGGTTGTGATCCTGAACCTTTTAAAGCAGAATCACTCCTTGACACAGGTGCACTGCCAAACCAGTGATTTGTTGCTCAGCGACAAAGAGAATGAATTTCTTTCCTAACCAGTCAAACAGATTGTACTCCGATCTTTGATCTAGGTAATACCTTTGGCCGCCTTTCCAAGGAATTCTGGGAATCAGATCCCTGTACACTGGTTTGGAGAGAGTATCTGTTTGAGAAAGGTTATGAAACATTAATTTCTTTGCTTGGTTGTTATGACCCACCCAAAGTCAACAAGAGTTGGGCACCATGCAGGTTTAATTATTATTATCCTCTTCCCCTTCGACAGGAATATAAAAATTAATTATTCTTAAGTGTCAGCCTTTTATTTCACGTCAGTGTGTGATCCACCTGATTTGCACACACATCATAGACATCTAAAGTTCTTGTTTCCTAATAACTTTCTTTAGCTTTTGATAATGGATTTCTTATTCCATTAGTTTTCTCTTCCAGATTATCACTTATAAATCTGTTGCTAGACAGTTCTCTGAAAATCTTCCTTTTAATTGGGTTAACTTCATGGGGAAATATTCTTTATCTCTAAAGAGTAAAAGTGGAGGATAAAACCAGGCTTGGTTTAATCCTTCCTGAATTCCTCCAGGGTTAAATTTTTGTTGTTGTTTTGTTTTTGTTGTTGTTAGTTGCATGTCCGACCCATCGTGACCCCATGGACAAGATTCCTCCAGGCCTTCCTGTCCCCTACCATCCCCCGGAGACCATTGAAGCTCACACCGACTGCTTCAGTGACTCCATCCAGCCCCCTCGTTCTCTGCCGTCCCCTTCTTCTTTTGCCCTCCGTCTTTCCGTGCATTAGGCTCTTCTCCAGGGAGTCCTTCCTTCTCATTAGGTGGCCAAAGTATTTGAGTTTCCTCTTCAGGATCTGGCCTTCTAAAGAGCAGTCAGGGTTGATCTCCTCTGGGACTGACCCGTTGGATGGCCTTGCAGTCCAAGGGACTCGCAGGAGTCTTCTCCAGCACCAGAGTTCAAAGGCCTCCATTCTTTGGCGCTCAGCCTTCCTTATGGTCCAACTTTCCCAGCCATCCATTGCAACTGGGAAAACCATCGCCTTGACTATACACACACTTGTTGGCAGGGTGATGTCTCTGCTTTATAGTATGCTGTCTCGATTTGCCATGGCTTTCCTCCCCAGGAGCAAGCGTCTTTTAATTTCTTGGCTGCAGTTGTTTTGTTTACTCAAAGCATTTTTAACCTCTTTAATCAGAAAGGTTGCCTGCAAACTCACAAAGATCCTTGCAAAGAAAGTGCCTGGCTCCAGACTTATATCTGTAATAGGTGATACAGGAGGAAAAGGCAATCTGATTTACAATTGGTATAATGGTTATCTAGAAATAGTTCATTTAGCCTGTTTGAATAGCTCCTGCTGAATGACCCTGCTGGGAAGAAGAACAGAGACGGAGAATCTCAGCCAAATTTTGCTTCAATTCCTTTTTGTCTTCTGCGTTATTGGAATGGTTCTGTTAGACTATAGGAGTTGTCTTTCCGTTGAAAACCGAATCAGTAATCATCTATTATTAGGCTTGAAATCTGGAGTGAAATTTAAACTAAATTAAGTGTGGTTGCCAAGCAACAGCAAGAACTGGGTCGACAAAGCAATAATCTTGCTCTTTTTCTAAGAACACATTCCTTAAACTTTTCAAGATTCAGATAAGCTTACATATTGGTGCTTGTCAGTGTTGAAAAACAATCAGAGCAGAAAATGAGCCATTGTCAACAGAACAACAAGGAAGGCAAATGGGGGGAGCGGGGGCTGGATTAATGTATCCAGATCCACAGGAAAAGTCCCACTTGTTTATTACTATCCTTTGCTAAATAGAATAGAATAGAATAGAATTCTTTCTTAGCCAAGTGTAATTGGACACACAAGGAATTTGTCTTGGTGCATACACGGTGTACATAAAAGAAAAGATACATTCGTCAAGAATCATAAGGTACAACATTTAATGATAGACATAGGGAACAAATAAGCGATCAAATCACATTAGGAAAACAGTCAATATAAAACTTAAGGATACCAGCATCAAGGTTACAGTCATACAGTCATAAGTGGGAGGAGATGGGTGATAGGAACGATGAGAAGATTAATAGTAGTGCAGACTTAGTAACTGGTTTGACAGTGTTGGGGGAATTATTTGTTTAGCAGAGTGATGGCGTTCGGGAAAAAAACTGTTCTTGTGTCTAGTTGTTCTGGTGTGCAGGGCTCTATAGCGTTGTTTTGAGGGTAGGAGTTGAAACCGTTTTATGTCCAGAATGTGAGGGGTCTGTAAATAAAAATTGTAGCACTTTTTTTAAAAAAATCTCTTTACCATTGTATCCCATAATAGCAGTATATTTACAGAGATGGGCAACATTGTCTAAATTATCTTAAGTTTTGCAACAGACATTAAAGTGAATATTTCGGTGCGTTTGATTCATGTTACATGTGCTGGAGATAATAGCGTCCAAATTAGTTAGAATCTTCTTCCTCCTAACAGCCCCCTCTGCCTTAAAAATGGTGAATGGGTATTGGGATCTCCTGATTTGGAGGACCCCAAGTCCCCTCTTGTGTCCTTAGTCCACAACCCACCCCTTTAACACAACCCTACAATCCTTACTGTCTCTGAAATTAGGGAAGATCCTGTGAAAAGAAATGGGTGGACAACTTTGCAATCTCAGTGTCTATAATGCTGGAGCCTACTCTTTGTTTTAAGCAACATTTCTTTTGGGACCAACCATTTCTATCTCTTATATTGCTGAGAAGAAAGCCATATGACGATATAGAGAAGGAACAAAATATGGGCAAAGATTTAGAGGAGAAACCGGGGTGCTCAGCAATTTTTGTGGTCGTCAGCATCAAAGGAAGCTTTTTAATGTTGAAACTTAACCAAACCTTGGTTGGAAGACAAGGTGGTCTCTTGTTTTGTCGATTGTTGAGTTTATTTTATCACATTTTCCCCCTCCCAGTTCAGCCTATGATAATTTGAACAGAGTTCGGGTGGCGATCAAGAAAATCAGCCCTTTCGAACACCAGACTTACTGTCAGAGAACCCTGAGAGAGATCAAAATCCTGTTGCGTTTCAAGCATGAAAATATTATTGGGATCAACGACATCATTAGGGCTTCAACTATTGATCAAATGAAAGACGTGTATCCTTTTAAAAACCCTACCTCCCCACATTCTCATTGCTGTCCTCTTTTCCTCTTTGTGTTAAAAGTAAAATGATTTATTCTGGTTATTATTATATGCATTGCTTGTGCTCGCCTTACAACAGTTCGCTTACTTGACCGTTTGAAGTTAACAACGGCACTGAAAAAAGTGACTTAGAACCATTTTCCACACTGATGACCGTTGCAGCATCCCCTTGGCCACGTAATTTAAACATCTCGAAAGCTCGGCCAAATTACATTATCCGATATAAAACATGTGTTGGTTTTGTTGCCTTAATTCAATTTTCAGCTACATTGTGCAAGATCTCATGGAAACAGATCTTTACAAACTCTTAAAGACACAACATCTCAGCAACGATCACATTTGTTACTTCCTTTACCAAATTTTGAGAGGACTGAAATACATCCATTCAGCCAACGTATTGCACAGGGACCTCAAACCGTCCAACTTGCTGCTAAATACTACTTGTGATCTCAAGGTCTGTATTTAGCTTTTTGGAGACAGCTCAACGGGTTACAGAATACAAAATAACAAGAGTTGGAAGGGGGACCCTGGAGGTCTTCTAGTCCAGCCCCCTGCTCAAGCAGGAGACCCTATACCAGTGATGGTGAACCTTTTTGGTGCTGAGTGCCCAAGGCGTGTGCGAACCCCCAAAATGCATTGTGAGCACCCCCTGTGCATGCGTGTGCATCCCCCATGCATTTGCGCGCATGCACCCTGCCCTCCTACGCCCCGTGTTGGCTTCTAGGTTGGTGCAGGAGGCTTTCCAGGCCCAAAACGGGGCATGGGGGGGGCCCTCAAGTGGTGCCCCCGTACCCCATTTTGGCTTTCAGGTTGCTGCAGGAGATTTTCCAGGCCCAAAATGGGGCATGGTGGGGGGGGCTCGTGTGGTGCCCTTCGCCATTTTGGCTTCCATTTTGAACCCCCAAAATGCAATGCGAGCAGCCCCCATGCATGCGTCCCCCACATGCCCCCTGCGCTTGCGCGGCAGAGACCCAAAGACATACACGGTGGAGCTGGGCTGGGGCGACGGCTGGCGTGCCCACAGAGAAGGGGTCTGCGTGCCACCTGTGGCACATGTGCCATAGGTTTGCCATCACGGCCCTATACCATTTCAGACAAATGGCTGTCCAGTCTCTTCTTAAAAGCTTCCAGTGTTGGAGCGCCCACAACTTCTGGAGGCAAGCTGTTCCATTGGTTGATTGCTCTCACAGTTAGGAAACCTCTCCTTAGTTCTAGGCTGCTTCTCCCCTTGGTTAGTTTCCATCCATTGTTTCCCGTCTTGCATTCTGGGGCTTTGGAAAATAGGTTGACCCCCCACCAACCCCTCTCTTCTTTGTACAGCTGCTCAGATATTGTAACACTGCCATCTCTGAAGCCTTTTCCCCCTTGTGGAAGATATCCCCCTAAAATTTACCTTTTTTTTTTAATTTTTCTGACTTGAAAGAAAAACCCCTACTCTTTCTAAAAACAACAACAATCTTTTCTTCTATCCCATAATAGATATGTGACTTTGGTTTGGCTCGTGTGGCAGATCCAGATCATGACCACACTGGTTTCCTAACAGAATACGTAGCTACGCGTTGGTACAGAGCTCCTGAAATCATGCTGAATTCTAAGGTGAGGACCCAGTTTGTGGGGGCAATAAGCTGATTTTGTATAAAATATACAAAAGTATGAAGGCTATTGCTTAACGCACTGTAAGCCGCCCTGAGTCTCCGGAGAAGGGCGGCATATAAATAAATAAATAAAAAAATTATAGCAGAGTTGTTCGATCCAAATCAGTCAACCATGGAAATCCATTATTAGTCCTGTTTAACTGAGTGAGCCTAGTTCAGTAATGATGAACCTTTTCAGCAGTGAGTGCCCAAACTGGAACACGCGTGCATGTGCGAGTGCCGGAAATCCAAAGACCAGCTGGCCGGCGGACACATGCCTGTTTTTGGGTCGTTTTCAAGCCATTTTTCGGACTGTTTTCAGGTCGTTTGGGGGGCTGTTTTTGGCCAGAAAATAGCCTGTTTTGGGGCCATGTTTCGGTGCCTGCAAAGACTAGCCGGCAGGCGCTCATTTGCATGCCAGAAACCAGAAGAGCAGCTGGCGACGGCATGCGTGCCCACAGAGGACTACGTGCCACCTCTGGCACGCATGCTATAGGTTCGCCATCACAGGCCTAGTTTATGTAAAATATTAGTTTAACTTTACAGATCGTAAAATGGTGCTTCCTGTTTTATAAACAGTACTTTTTTTCTAGAATATTGTTGGGTTTTTGTGTGTGTGTGTGTGCATATACGTGTTTGTAGGCTCAAAGCTGGATAACATATTATCCATTTAAAGTTGTTATTTAATATCTTACGTGTTGAAACAAGTCCTCTGGATTCCAAGTAATTTAACTTTAGGTATAGCGGTTTATGGAGTTGTATAAACAAATATTTTTTATAGTGAATTTTTGTAATGCTTCAAGAAATCCTAAGTGTAAAGTCTAAAATATTCTCCAAATGGTAGTAGTAGTGACATGTGCTAGAAAACGATCATTTTTGAAAACTCCAGAACTGTAAAATATACAACATTGTAGCAAATGTTTTTTCCCCATTTTGTCTGTAGGGATATACCAAATCTATTGATATTTGGTCTGTAGGCTGTATTCTGGCGGAGATGCTATCAAACAGACCCATCTTCCCAGGAAAACACTACCTTGATCAGCTCAACCACATTCTTGGTAATTTTTTTCCCCTTTTTACATCTAAATAATACAGGCAAAAGACTCTTAACATGTCTAATTGGTGTTTCTTCCTTTTTCTTTGTTTACTTGTTGGAACTAGGAAGTTGAGCAAACGATAGCAAATTTAAGTTGCCCATAGACAGATCTACTTTATTTTTGCAGTAATTTCTCTTCCTTTTTTCCCTCTTCATGTTGCAGGAATTCTTGGCTCTCCTTCCCAAGAAGACTTGAACTGTATAATCAACGCGAAAGCGAGAAATTACTTGCTTTCTCTACCGTATAAAAATAAAGTTCCCTGGAACAGATTATTTCCAAATGCTGATCCCAAAGGTAATTTAAAAGAATAAGATTCTGACATTTCGCAAAAACCATGGCATGGGTTATAGGAAAAGTTGGAAGAGCTGACATTTGTAACAGTCCCTACTCTTTCTCTTTCTTCATTAATGCTCATATTAAAAGAATTAGCCCTCCATATTTACGCTCTTCCAAATAAATACGTTGAAAAACATGCAAACATTTCCTATTTTCTTCTCAGTAAATGATTTTATTGTAGATGAAGTCTTGCTTGGACTAGAGCTCTCCTTTTGTGGTGGTTCTGTGAAATTATTTTACGTCCCCCAAAGGAAAAAATTTAAACGTCATTCAACATGTTCTGTATAAGGATGGACATTGGGATGAATAGAATGCAAGCCAAACTAATTCTAAAAATTGTCTTTCTAGCTCTTGATCTGTTGGATAAAATGTTGACTTTCAACCCTCACAAGAGAATTGAAGTGGAAGAAGCTTTGGCTCACCCCTACCTAGAACAGTATTACGACCCCAGTGATGAGGTATGGAGGCTATTTGACCCTGTAAAACACTTTTAATTCAATGCTTTGAATAGGTTTGGCAGCCAGAGAGGGTAATACGTACTTACAGCTTAAATCTTGTTTTATATATAGATAGTTCTCAACTTACGGCCACAATTGAGCCCAGAATTTATGTTGCTAAGTGAGAAATTTGTTAAGTGAGTTTTGTCCCATTTTATGACTTTTCTTGCCACAGTTGTTAAGTGAATCACTGCAGTTGATAAGTTAGTAACCTGGTTGTTAAGTTCCCAAGCATCTGAATTTGATCATGTGACCATGGGGATGCCGCAATAGTCGTAACTATGAAAAACGGTCATAAGTCACATTTTTTAGTGCTGTTGTAACTTTGAACAGTCACTAAACAGACTGTGGTAAGTTGAGGACTATCTGTATTTTCCTTAGCATATATCAATAAATGTGTGAAAAATCTTAACTCACCAGCTCTCCAAACCATATCATAGTAAATGTTAACCAAGTAAAACTTCCGTAACTGTATATTTATAGAATAACTACTAGTGCAGGTAATTTTAGTATGCATTATTTTCTAAGATTCATATTTTAATTTTGACCACAAAGTCTTCTGCGCAGCTTTGGAACACTTAAAAAGTCAAAAACTTTCTGATTTGCATATTCCTTTTGTGCCTCAATATCATTCATGTTTCATTCATGTTTCTGATGGCCTGTTCTTTATTTTTTTTTAAAGCCTGTAGCTGAAGCGCCTTTCAAATTTGATATGGAGCTGGATGACTTGCCGAAGGAAAAACTGAAAGAACTAATTTTTGAGGAAACTGCCAGATTCCAACCAGGATACAGATCCTAAATGGCATAAGGGTACATTAAGTGTTTTAATCGAACTACGTGAAACGGGCAACTTCTTTTGCATCTAATGTAATCATTTGATAAATATTAAATTATTTTATATCATCACAGTTAAGATTTGCCAATCGTTAAGCCTTTCCAAAAAAGCTTTTGAAAAATTTACTTAGGAATTTACTTTGGAGTAGCTCCAAGTGGCTATTCCAAAATTCACGTAAAATATCTGAAAGAATTCAGAAAAACAGCCCAAAAGTCTGTGATGGCTTCAGTTGGTTTTCCTAAAATGCCCATTGATTTCTCTCCCCCCCCCCCCCCCCAGTAAGAATGTAGCCTTCCTTTCTTTGCTGTTAATTTGCTGTTTCGTCCAGTATTCAGTTCAATTCATACACCTAGAAAACAGCACCTTTAATATTCTGTATTAATCTTTGTACAGCAAAAGCTAAAATACCAAAATTTTGCTTTAAATTAAAAAAAAATGCTTTGTGGGTCTACCTTCAGAGCTTGTCGATCGAAAGGTTGGCAGTTCAGCGGTTCGAATCCCTAGTGCTGCGTAACAGGTGAGCTCCCATTACTTGTCCCAGTTTCTGCCAACCTAGCAGTTCGAAAGCAGGTAAAAAATGCAGGTAGAAAAATAGGGTCCACCTTTGGTGGGAAGGGAACAACATTCCGTGCGCCTTTGGTGTTGAGTCATGCCGGCCACATGACCAACGCTTCGGACAGCGTTGGCTCTTCGGCTTTGAAATGGAGATGAGCACCGCCCCCTAGAGTTGGGAACGACTAGCACATATGTGCGAAGGGAACCTTTACCTATATATAAATTGTTGTAAGCCAACCAGAGTCTCTCAACAGTAAGATGGGCAGCATACAAATTTAATAAATATATGAAGTTCAGGAGCCATGGTGGCACAGTGGTTAGAATGCAGAATTGCAGTCTAATTCTGCTGACTGCCGGCTGCCAGCAATTCAGCAGTTCAGTCCTGACATCCTTCTGAGTTTGGTAAAATGAGGACCCAGATTGTTGGGGGCCAATAGGCTGACTCTGTAAACCGCTTAGAGAGGACTGTAAAGCACTGTGAAGCGGTATATAAGTCTAATGCTATTGCTAGTGGTATATTCTACTCAGCTTCCGGAGATAATTGTATATTATATTTTAGTCTCCAGTACACTGTACAGATATTCATCAACTTAAAACCGTTTGTTTAGTGAACGTCTGAAGTTAACAACGTAACTTATTAGTTTTGTAACTAATAAGTTACAAAAAGTAATTTATGACCAGTGCAGCATCCCCACTCATCCCCCATGATTAAAATCCAGATGCTTGGCAACTAGCTCGTATTTATGACGGTTCCAGTGTCCCGGGGAATCACCTGATCCCCTTTTGCAATCTTCTGACAAGCGAAGTCAACGGGGAAGCCAGATTCACTCAACAGTCATGTTACCGACTTAACAACTGCAGGGATTCACTTAACGGTGGCAAGAAAGGTCATAAAGTGGAGCAAAACTAGTTCGACAACCATCTTGCTTAGAACAGAAATTTTGGGCTCCATTGCGGTCGTAAGTCGACTACCTGTACGGTGTGATCTCTCTGTACTCTGTCCATTAATAGAATAACAGAGTTGGAAGGGACCTTGGAGGTCTTCTAGTCCAACCCCCTGCTCAAGCAGGAAACCCTACACCATTCAGGGCAAATGGTAAATCCGATGTGTATCCTCCATTTTCCAATAAAACGTTCCCGCTTTGTCTTTTTTTTCCCCCTTTCTTGTAGGATAAAGGAATTAAAGGGCTGGGCACACTCTTCGTAGACATTCTCTTCCTGGATCTTTCTCTATGATCATATGACGTGGCCTCCTAAACATTTCAAGCCATTCAGGAGGACCATTTCTATGGCCGTCCTGGCTTTCTATGTCTTCAACCGATTCTCTCTCTTATGCCTGAAGAAACGTTATCAATACTCCTGCGTGTAAAACCCCAACTTCCCCTCCCCACCGATCTTTTGCAGGTACTGTCTTTCTCTATAAACACACCACCCTTCGATCATGCCGACATGGTTTTAAGAGTAGACCATGTCCCCTTTCTGGTTTGAAAGATGCAGTGTTGGCTTCTGACCTTGAGGAGGGCGGACTATTTTGTACCTTGGATCATTTTCCTTTTCTAGATTTTTGTAACGGCATTTGAGAGGGAAAAAATAATAATAATAATAATAATTAAGGAACATTGAGGGCACTTTAAGTCAGGGGCATTTGCCACAACTTTTGCACTTCTTTAAGCTTGCCATGTTTACTGACATACACAGTACGAGAGGACAGATCCAGGCATACACTGTATTTATACTTTTTACTCCCCCCCCCCCCTTCCTCTGGGCATAAATTAAGGCAGGTCACTTCAATGCTGAAACGTCTCGGTAAACGATGCAGGGGGGAAAAAATCTCTTTTCCCCTTCTTTCCCCCTCACTTTAAGAGGTCGTAGGTACTTGTGCAATTTTAACTTTGAATGGTACACCTGGGATTTCCAACGCCACATTTGCCAGGCGCATCTGCTTACCCAGAAGCCAATCTGGTTGATTTGAACAGGACATAATCCCCGCCGACCTTAGAATTTCGGTCGTTTTTCAACCCAGCAAAAATGAACTTTCATACAAAATCTTAACATTCGATGGGTTTCTTTTTCTGGAAACGCATCCAGGGGGATTAGCAGAGAAATTTTTGTGAACACCTTAAACTCCACCCAAATACGAAGAATCCTCACTCGGTACCTTTCTTTTGAATGTATGTGGTGGGCTCTGGGGGAAAAAAAAAAAGGAACACTGCATCTTTAAAATAAGAAAGTGAGAACAACTGTATTTCTGCAGCATGTCGCCATCTCGCCTTTTATTTCCTGTAACATCCCCCCCCCCTTCCTATAATGCTTCCAGAATTTATAACTCTGAACCTCTTGTTCAGTCAGCTGATTTAAATTGCATTATCGAGACACCCCCTCCCCCCAACCCGGGGCCCATGAAATGAACAGAACCCTTGGTTCTGTTTCATCAATATTCTGCCTTTTTTTTTTTTTAATGATAGCTCTTCAAGTATTTGTTTCTGAAACTGTACAGTGTGGAGTTTACTAGATGTTCTGTTCCAGTGCGGTGCCTCATTGACACTTTCCCCTCTTCCCCCAAACCCCTCCCCCACTGCCCTTGGTGAGAAATTTTACCTTGTTCTAAAATGACAACTGTGTCTCTTCCTCGCATGACTGTTAAAAGCTTTCTGTGCACAAATGATTGTCTTAAGTGCCACATAGCTGGAGCTGAAACAACAACAAAAAAAAGTTACCTCTAATTATGCTCAATGAAATTCTCCCCAGCAAAGAGAACATTTCATTGGGGGAGAATAAAGCGTGTTCTTAGCTGTTCCATCTTTTTTCTTTTTCTTTTTTGCTCTGTTGTATTTTGGCAGCAGTGCCCTTGTTAACGAATCAAACATTAAAATTTCGTTTTGGTATATTTCCCTTTACTTTTTTCCAAATAATTTTTGTTTGCCTTTTGAAGCATTTTTGATGGGAGTCTTGCTATCTTAGTCTTGGGGTGACTTGCGTTTAATTTTTATTTCCTGCAAGGGCGAGAAAGTCTTTTGGGTGGATTCTTAATGGGCCAATCTTTATATATATATATATATATGCTAAAACAAGTAAGATTTCTTTTCTGTTAAGGATGTGGCATTATGGTCTCCACTTGATCCATAGTTAGTTAATTTGTTTCTCTGATCCAAAATTCCATTGAGCTTGGTAAGACTGTTCATTAGGAAATGAGAATTACAGTTTTGGACACTTTAAGTGCATCCGAAGTTGCGTATTGTGTATATCAAAGTTTATATTAGGTGTTTACAGATGACAGCATTCTACATTAATACATAAGCAATCAGCCTGCTCAACCAAACTTAATAAATGTTTGTCTCTGAAAGTTGATCTCTGTTAACTCTCGTGGAACCTGCAAAAAGCATATATTGAATATTATGTACTGTTGGAATATTGTTGGAAAAGGTTTGACGCGTCTCAAGTTCTCTGCAATTTCCTATGACTGTTCAGATCTGTCTTAATTCTTTTTTTTTTTTAAACAGTTTTACCATAATGCCAGCCGTTAAGTTGAGCTGTTCTTGGGGGCTTGGCTTGCATCATTATTGCAACATTATTTTGGTGATTTTTAGACTGTTACGAGTCTCTCAAGTGAAACAACACAGCAGCAGTTTTTGTTACAAGAATGGAAAGTTGTGTTGACTTTGTTTATTATGTTTTGTACTATCCTACTCACCTGCAATTTACAATTGGACAAAGGAAGCTACAGACAAAACATACTAAAACAGTGCTGCCCCCAACATTTTGGGTACCAGGGACCGGTTCAGTTGAGAGAGGTTTTTCCATGGACCGGAAGGGATCTGGTTTTGCATGCTGCCTGCATCCCATGGATAGGGCTTAGCTTGTTTGTGCGGCCCGGTTTCTGGCATGCTGCAGCCCGGTAGGCAGGCGTTGGGGACCTCTGTACTAAAATCAGCTTTGAGATATTCATTCATTCTGTCTGTCAATTGACTTCTGGCCATTAACTGTTCATTAAAGGCACATCTTTTGACAGAATAGAATTTCTTGGTGAAAAAAGTAAGGCTCTACATTTAGGCAAGAAAAACCAAATGCAAAGCTATAGTATATAGATGGTATAGATAGATGGTACCCAGCTCAACAGTAGTGAGAGGGACTTTGGAGTCCTAGTGGACAACCATTTAAATATGAGCCAGCCATGTGCAGCAGCTGCCAAAAAAGCCAACACAGTTCTAGGCTGCATTAACAGAGAGATAGAATCAAGATCACGTGAAGTGTTAATACCACTTTATAAGGCCTTGGTCAGGCCACACCTGGAATGCTGTATCCAGTTTTGGTCACCACGATGTAAAAAAGATGTGGAGACTCTAGAAAGAGTGCAGAGAAGAGCAACAAAGATGATTAGGGGACTGGAGGATAAAATATCCATGAAGAACGGTTGCAGGAACTGGGTATGTCTAGTTTGATGAAAAGAAGGACCAGGGGAGACATGATAGCGGTGTTCCGATATCTCAGGGGCTGCCCCAAAGAAGAGGGAGTCAAGCTATTCTTCAAAGCTCCTGAAGGCAGGACAAGAAGCAACGGATGGAAACTAATCAAGGAGAGAAACAACCTAGAACTAAAGAGAAATTTCCTGACAGTTAGAACATTTAATCAGTGGAACAACTTGCCTCCAGAAGTTGTAAATGCTCCAACACTGGAACTTTTTAAGAAGAGGTTGGACAACCATTTGTCTGAAATAGTATAGGGTTTCCTGCCTGAGGAGGTGATTGGACTAGTCACTAGAAGACCTCCCAGGCCTCTTCCAATTCTGTTATTCTGTTATCATATTCTGTCTTTTTTAAAGAAATACTTCTTTCGGTACAGTTTTAATACATTATTCCTTATGCCATATATTCTAGAAATTACACATTCGATAAAGAATATGCAATCATATTCATGCCTATTCAAAAAAGCTTTGATATATGTAAATATGGAATATATGGATATATTGGACCTAATATGAATTGAATGAACCTCTGCTGGCCATTTACAAAATACTTTGGATATCACGTTTGAGACTATGCAGATCAATTGGGCAAAATGGAAAATCCTTTGGTCCAGATCCATCATGGAACTCCCCCAGCCACTTGATATTTAAGCAGTCCAAACAATCCAGTTTTAAAAGTAAGCTCATAATTTACAAAACTGGTGGATATGAGATGACTGCCTAACCCCCTCCCCCCAGAGGTTCAAAACCACAAACCCCAGAGTTCCCTGCAAGCGTGTTCACCCTTCTGGGAGTTCTGGTTGTCCCACAGTGTCAGGGATACGGCTGGGTGTACCTTAAGTCAGGAGTCTCCAAACTTGGCAACTTTTAAGACTGGTGGACTTCCAACTCCCAGAATTCCCCAGCCAGCAATTCTGGGAGTTGAAGTCCACGAGTCTTAAAGTTGTCAAGTTTGGAGACCCTTGCCTTAACTGATTACGATTGATTGCGTTTTAGTAATGGAAAGCAATATGTAAGGCAAGTGAAACCCCTAACTGATAGTAAATTACCCCAAAGGCTTGTGCAGAAATCATTCTCATCCTGGTTGATTCTAGAGTCTAAACGTAGGTACTTTGAAATATGCACACCTTGTATATTGCCAGGAAGCTATAGCACTGTGATGGCAAACCTATGCCACGCGTGCCACAGGTGGCACACGGAGCCATATCGGTGGGCACGCGAGCTCAGCTCCGACGTGCATGTGCGTGCATGCCAGCTGATTTTCAGGCCTTTTGGGCCCACCGGAAGTCAGGAAAAAGGCTGTTTCTGGCCTCCGGAGGGCCTCTGGGGGAGTGGGGAAGGCCATTTTGGCCCTCCCCAGCCTCCTAGAAAGGCTCTGGAGCCTGGAGAGAGCGAAAAAACGGGCCTACCTTGCCATCACATGCCAAAAGTGGGGGGAGCGTGGGGTGAGGGTTGTCGCACACACATGCACGGGGGGGGGGGGGTTTGGGACGCATAGAATTATGGGTGTGGGCATGTACAAGAGCGACCCCCCCTGCACTCCCCCCCCCCCCCACTTTTGGCACTCAATGGCAAAAAGGTTAGCCATCACTGCTATAGCACATCCTTACATCACATACTTTGCTATAACATACTCCAATCCCTGCAAGAAGGAATCACAGGGATATATGTTCAGTCTCTTCAGGCTAAATTGGTTCCTGCAGACGAAACCTTAACTTGAAATGAGCTCAGGTGAGTTAGACCTAAGAGAATACTTCCAGCCAACAACGTTTGGACGCAGTTCTCATTTGAACGGTAAATTATTTTTGTTTAGGGTCAAAGGATCACGTTCAAGGAAAGCCTCAAAGTTCAGGTTTAGATTTTGAGCAATCTGTTTGTTCGGTTGTCATCGCCCGAAATTCTCCAGCCAGCTTAGGTTGCTGCCAAGGATCTGAAGAAACACCCACGTTAGGAAAATTGGGATTGAATTTCTGAAGTCTTGAGGAAGCCCGTCACCATATTCGTTTGGATGAAACCCGGAAGAAACGGTTCTACCCGAGAACGAACGCGCAAAGGTTACGACAAGTTGGTTTACTCTTTTTGCCTTTTCTCGTGGCGTGTCGGTGTGTAACGCACTCCTAAGGAAAAAAACGTTTTGCTTTTATATTGCTTTGTACTGTCGGTGCCTTAGTCATGTACCCCAGCCCCCCCCCCCCCCCCCCCGCATAGCTATTTTTTAGTTAATGGTTAATTTAAAACCGGAAACAAAAGCGGAATTTTATAAAGGGTTTTCCGTCTGTTTACCTGATAACACAAAACATTTCTATCGTGTGACAAAATTTGTGATTTGGTTGTTATGCTATGTATAAGATTATTGTAAGTAGAAAAAGTTTATATTTTTGTCTTCTGTTGTAAGCGTAAATGCTTTTTTTTTTTTTTAAAGGAAATGGAACAGTTAATGTCTTGTTACTACATGCCATCCGATTCTTGTAAAAACAATTGTGAAGGAACTCATTAAATTTGATCCTGGATTACTAAAGCAACAAAGTAGTTGTGGATATTTGGAATGAGGGAGAAGCTGGGTCTTTTTTCAAAGCTTTTCCATCTCAGAGCGCACGCATTTTCCCACACAATGCAGGTGGGTCCTCGACTTACAACCACAATTGAGTCCAACATTTTGTAACGTGGGGCAGAGTTTTGCCCCACGTTACGACTTTTCTTGCCGCATTTGTTAAGCGAATCACTGCGGTCGTTAAGTTGACAACACGGTGGTTGAGTGAATCTGGCTTCCCCATTGATTTTGCTTGTCAGAAGGTTGCAAAAGGGGAATTGCATGATTCCGGGATGCTGCAACCATCATAAATATGAGTCGGTTGCCAAGCGTCCAAATTTTGATCCCATTCCCATGGGGATGCTGCAACGGTTGAAATATGAAAAACGGCCATAAGTCTCTTCTCTTCCATGATGTTGAAACTCTGGTCACTAAATGGAACTGTTGGAAGTCAAGGACTTACCTGTATGTCGTTAGAGCAAATTGTAAAGCCGCTAAGAGCAGGGAAACGGGGCTAATTCAGGCATTGGTTGTTCCGCTTGGGATCAATGGCATGAAAATGGCCCAGGTGTAAAATAAATGATTAAAATAAATACCTGCTACCTTGGCGATGGTTTGGAAGAATCCAACCACCGATACCTCAAGAACACCAGGTGGCCTCCTTTCTCCCCCCCCCACCCCCCTTGCACTGTCCTTTAATCTCTTGCAACATCCATCCTCTTTATCTGACATAAGTGATTCACACACTCTCTCTCCAGATGCCCTTGAAACAAGTTAATCCGTCTGGCAAACAAAAACCTCCCTTTGCTGGAGCTGCCGCTAGATGTCAGCAACGTTTTAGAGATCCCCGTGTCTCTTTTCCTGCTGTCACAAAGCCCCCCCTGATCTCTGTGGGCCTGTTCTTTGCGCCTTCACGTAGCTATGTCACCAGAGCCAAGCTTGCTAGGGATCATTGGGGATGACACCGCTCAGAGACCCTTCTCGAGGGAGCTGGGGTGGTGGTGGTCTAGAAACATAAAGATAGACCCCTGGGGTGGGGGTCTCCAACCTTGGCCATTTTAAAACCTGTGGACTTCCAACTCCCAGAATTCCTCAGCCAGAAAAGGTTTTTTTTTTTTAAATTCACTTTACGACGGATCCGTTGGGGGCTGCTTTGCTGATGATCTCGCGCTGCAACGCAAGGAAATCCTGATGTAAAAGCATTGTGCATCAGTCGAACAGAAAATCGGTTGCGAACTCCAGTCCCTGGGCAAGTGGAGGACGACAACGCCCATCATCCCCAGCTGTCCTCCCATCAGGACCTCAGTCGCAGAGTGAGCGAAGCAGTGGGAAAAAATGAATGGCCGCTTCGAACGATTCCCAGCATCCAGAGTGGAATTGTAATAGTAATAATATAATAGTAATAGTAAGTAATAATAGTAATAACAACAAAACAAAACAATAGCAACAATATAATTAATAAAAGTATTAAATTATAATAAAACAATAATATAACAATAGCAAAACAAAACAGCAGTAACAATACATTCATAAATCCCCCCCCCCCAGCCACTAACTCAGCCGAGGCGACTCCGTGCGGGCGCTAAGACCCAGCGGAGGCGGCATCGGCGGGCGGGAGCGCTCTGCGCCACGATTGGCCGTCGCCCGCGGCAACGCCGGACGACGGCGCGCGCCTCTTCCTCGGCGCTTGGGCTCAACGGCCACCGGGCGGCGGGCTGCTGCAGCGCATGCGCCGGGGCCGCGAGCCCACCCAGGGGGCGGGGCCGAGGAAGCCCCAAGCAAAACAAAGCCCGAGGCCAGCCGGGCGGTCGCGGCGGCGGCGGCAGCGGCGGGATGAGTCGCCGGCTGTCCGGGCTGAGGAGAAAGCGCGCAGCGGTGGCGGCGTCGGCGACCTGAGACGAGGCGGCGCGCGGCGCTCTCTATGCCCCCCCCGCCGCGACCCCCCGCCCAGCTTCGCCCGCCGGCCGTTGGGGGCGTGAGGGAAGCCCCGCCCACCGCCCCGCCCCCACAGGTACGGCTCCCCCTCCCCCCGGCCCAGGTGGGTAAGTGGGTGGACGGGCCCATCATCCCCGGCCGGGTGGGGGAAGGACATGCTGGGGCTGGACTACAGAGCCCATCCTCCTTTGGGTGTGCCTAGATGGGTTGGGACTACACAACCCATCCTTCTCACCTGGGGTTGGTCCACTGTTAAAGAGGCACATGATCCCCAGCTGGCTTCCCTGGGGATTGGGGAGCCAGGAGGGATGGGGAAGATGGGACTAGGTTCCTGGTTCTGGGTGGCTTGGACTACACATCCCATTAACTCTTGGCTGGGTCCCTGCTAAGAGGCCCATGATCCCCAGCCGGCCTCCTTGGGGATTGGGGAGCCAGGAGGGATGGGGAAGATGGGACTAGGTTCCTCTGGCGTTGGGGGTTCTGGGTGGATTGGACTACACATCCCATTCTTCTCTTGGCTGGGTCCCCGCTAGAGGCCCATGATCCCCAGCCTGCCTCCCTGGAGAGAGGGGAGCTAGGAGGGATGGGGAAGATGGGACTAGGTTCCTCTGGTGTTGGGGGTTCTGGGTGGATTGGACTACACATCCCATTCTTCTCTTGGCTGGGTCCCCGCTAGAGGCCCATGATCCCCAGCCTGCCTCCCTGGAGAGAGGGGAGCTAGGAGGGATGGGGAAGATGGGACTAGGTTCCTCTGGCGTTGGGGGTTCTGGGTGGATTGGACTACACATCCCATTCTTCTCTTGGCTGGGTCCCTGCTAAGAGGCCCATGATTCCCAGCCTGCCTCTTTGAAGACTGCAGAACCGGGAGGGATGAGGAAGACGGGACTTGGTTCCCTTGCCATTGTTGGTTCTTAGATGGATTGGACTAAAGATCCCATCGTGCTCAGTGGAGGATTGGGGAGGTTAGGGTTTCATTCCCCTGCCCCTGAAAGTTCTATGGTTTGGACTCCAAATCCCATCCTCCGGCCTCTTTGCCTGCTCCCCAACAAAACCCATTCTCCCCAGCAGATACCTCCCTAAGGATTGGAGAACCTGGTGCTGGGAGGGCTGGAGAAGTTTGGGATTGACTCTCTTACTGCTGGGAGTTCTAAATGGCTTGGACTACAAATCCCATTCTCTCTTTCTTGGCCTGCCTGCGCAGCCGCCCAGGTCTCATCCCATTTGCTGGAGATTGGGGAACCAATTGCTGTGATGGCTGGGGAAGCCATTTTTCCTGTTTTCCGTGTGCGCGCGCGTATGTTCTAGATGGACTACAAATCCAATTCCCTCACATATTTGGGGCTGTCCCCCACCAACAAAGACTTATTGTCCCCCACCAATGCATCACTGGAGGAAACCAAATGCAACGATCAGGAAAGGCTAGATGAGATTGGACTACAACTCCCATCTGCTTCCAATCGGCTGGCATCCCAATGCATCTGGAAGGCCCTGGATGGAATCCCAGGCCCACCAACTCACTTAGAGCTGCGTTCAGGTGGGTGGCGCTATAAATCCCATCGCGCCCACTGGGTTATATCCGGGCTGGGTGCGATGGGATTTATAGCGCAAACCCACCTGAACGCAGAATGAGCTGCACCACGAAAATATCCGTGCACAAATGGCCTGTGAGAAGACGTTAATGGCCCTCTTGCTCGCGCGGGTACGCCTGAAACGTGCCCCCCCCATACACACTGAGCCTTCCCCCTCCCAAAGGAAGAATAATCTGGAAAGAGGGTTAGATCTAAAGATCTAAAAGATCTTTAAGACCTAAAATGCACTGTGTTGTAAATACAGCCCTGTATGATAAATGCCCTGTATTATAAATATAAAATCTTCAGCCTCTTGCAAATTTCACACACACAAAGCTTCATCAGCCTGTCTTTTTTCTGACAACTATCTTTGCCAATAATCAATGATTTCCTAATGCTTTTTAAAAAAAATATTGAACCCCCCCCCCCCGTTCCTTCCTTTGGAAGCTCAGGTGGCTTCAAGCGATGCCACACCAATCTCCAATGATGCAATTCACGATCCGGAGTCTCGCTTTGTGGAGGAGGAAGCGAGAACCGTCCGTCTTAAGAATGAAACCCGTCTTAAATAAGAGCGACCCTCCAAATTCATCAAAGGCTTGTGAAATTCCTGGTGGGACTTTAGAGCCGGGGCCCCATCTCGCCTTCTAAGGCTGCGGAGAGGAATTGCAGGGCAGTTGGGAGAGCTGGGATACCGGAGGCTTGGAAAGGCCGGTAGTGACACAACACGCAATATACAATAACAAACGAAACAGCTGAAAAGGCCCTCCTTAAGAGCGTGGTTCCTGCTCCGGAAGGCAAAAAAGTGGTTTCCCCCCTTTCGGAAAACTGGTTGCAGGCCAGGGAAAAACATCCCATGTGCGAAAGAAAAGAGGGATTGGGTGAAATGGAAGAGAGGAGGCCGGGGACTTGGCTTGGGGTCCCCAAGACTTTGATTGACGCATGGTTGGAATTGGGATGAACTGGAATTGAGGATGGGGCTTTTCCTGAAGCCAGGAGTGCAACTGTGCAGTGCGTTCTGGTTTGGCAAGGCCTTCTTCACCTCTAAATGTGAGTTTTTATTGGTGAGGATGCTTCTGCCTAACCTCTCCTCTTTTTTCCTGTTTTTCTCCCTTAATGGGTTTATTGGGAAGAAAAAGATTCAAATTAATGGAGTTGCAGTTGTTGGTGTTTATTTTTTTTAAAAAAAATCCAGTCCTGTTTTGAAAGACTTGCAAATTTTGAAACTCCGTCCTGGGCTTTTAAGGATGCAGATGAGAGCTGGTCTCAACAGGGTCTCCTTTCCAGCTTCTTAGATGGAGCTCTGAACTGTGTACCCTTGCAGAAAAGGGGAGGGGGGGCTTAACCCACCCACCCCTCCAGCTGCTTTCCTGAGAAATACAGGTGGTTTTATTTTTTATTTTATTTTTTTGAGCATGTGGCCTGGAGCGGTAGAGTCAAAATCCTCCCCTGCTCCTGCCTCTGCCCCATTGTCTTTGTGAGTTTGCAGTTTGGGGGCAGTCTGAGTGATGAGGTTGGTACTACTCAGATCTGTGCATGTTCCTATGACGATCACGGTAAGGCACGGACGGACTTGGGGTGGGGTGGGGGGGCTCTTTCTACGTGCCGTCCCTTGTCCACTTGCTAATCGGGTCGGAGGCTTCTAGACCGGCTGTTATTTGTGCCCCCAAGTCAAAACAAGGAGTCCAAAACAAGGCAGCCCCAGAGGTAAGGGGGGGGGGGAAACTGTCACTCCGGGGCGGGCAGCCGATGATCTCTCTTCTGCGTTTTGCGTCGCAGGGGGTTTTCGACTCCTTGCCACTTTGCCTGGTTTTCATTTGAGGTTGGGTTTTGTTTTTTGTTTTTTGGATGGCTTTCAAGCTTTTTGGTGACGGAAGCCCTTTGTTGTTTTTCTTCGTTGCAGTTGTGCACGCCGGTTGGGAATATAACAAGAGGGGCACGCTTTACATAATAAGGTTGCAAAAAAACAGCCCTCTTCATTCCCCCCCTCTTTTCCCCTCCCCAGCTCTGTTTCTTCACTTTATATCTGAACAGTAAACCCCCCTCCCCTGCCAGTGGCAAATTGTGGCAAGCGGCTTCCTGCCAGCGAGATCAGCCCTGTTGTAGCTGTTTGTCAACACTGTAGAAAAAAACAGCATCTCGTTTGCCTTATTATTATTATTATTATTATTATTATTATTATTATTATTATTATTATTTTATTTCTCCCCCCCCCCCCCCTCTCACTTGGATCCAGCAGGTGCTGGCTGGCTACAGGAAGGTCTGAACACTGTCTGGGACTCGGTTGCTGCACGTTCGCCTCCTTCCCCAGGTGCTGTGTTGTCTAAACCAGGCTGGAGGTGTCTTGTCTATTTTTAGCAAGCTGCCTCTTGCAACGGCGGCGGCTGCGGGGAAGGCGGGGGGGGGGGTGGGAAAAAAAGAAAAAAGTCAGATTCTCCTGCAAAGCTCTCGATTTCCTGCTGCCCACCGAAGATCAGGAGAAAAAGGAGAAAGGAGATGCTTGGGTGAAAAAATTCAAAGGGGGCAAGCTTGACTTTTATTTTATTTTTTTTTGCTTGGAGTCTCTGCCGATGCGGGATTGCTTAGGAGACTCCTGACGTTCCGGGATTTTGGCTTTGTTTGGGTTGCAGCCCGGGTGAGACCCATTGTTCGGTTCTTCTCCTGGGGCACGGGGGCTCTGTGTTTTCAATGGAAAAGGCTTGGGCTTGTTTTGAACGCAGTGCCTTTTCTCTTCTATGCCTTGACAGGCTCTGAAATGACTGTGGATGTTTGCAGTGTGTACCCTGAATGGTAGTTTGGAGGCTTAGAGGCCACTTCGTCGTGATGAATAAAAAGAAGGAAATGACTTGGCTCCCAATGAATGGTCCTTTATCCGTCTTGATTTAATAACTCGGGGCGCCTTTTAACGTTCAACAAAGATGAAATATTAAGTTCCCGTTGATTAATCCTGAACATAACAAGGGATCACCGACCCGATTGTAAGAGCTCTTTTTTTTTTTTAACCTGGAGCGGCCAGCAGTAGCTTGCCAGTTGCGCTTAGCGTATTTTTATCAATGAAAGAAAGGGCTTTTAATACTAAACGGCGGTGAAATGCATATTTATGACGGCGTGGTACGTGTGCGGCGAGGCAGTTCGAATTGACTTGTTGCTTGCGGGATTGTCCAATCCTTCGCTGGGTTTATATTTTGTGCAATCTTGTTTTTTTTGTGGCAGGTAACATGCTTAAATATTTGTTTATACATCCGGGTGCGAAGGAAAGACAGCCCTCTGTGTTTGAAGATTGGCTGCTGCTTGGTTACCAGCGGCTCTTATTTTCTTTAAATGATGTCATGCCAGCAAGCAGAATCGCACAGGGTGCCCGGCTGGTGAGTTCTTTGGAGAATTGGAACGGTGCGCCTCAAAATATTGGGGGCACAGGGCTCCTTTTCTACTGGGAGGCAAGAGATCGGCAAGCGGTTAGCTCGATGTAAATTCAATCTGTGCCTCAACTCCAAGAATTTTTTTTTTTTTTAAAAAAAAGCTTTCGAGCTCTTGAACTGAATCTTGGTTGGCTTAAAATAGGTTTTCTAGAAAGCCAAGCCAGTCACTTGAATTTTCTCTCGCTTTTGAAGCAGTGCTTAGCTGCCATGGCTTTTTTTTTCTTCTTTTTTTTTGTGTGTGCAAATGTTTAGGTCATGTTCTTTGCTTTGTTGGATGGCTCTTTTGTTCAAGAAAATTTGCATCGGTCAGGCAGTTAGAAGCAACCCGCCATTGATAACCAGCGTGCTTAACTTACGTGGTTTTTACTGGAACGGAATTCGTCTGCCATGGGGGTTGGGTGCCCTATCTGAATCGAACCACTTGTGAAATTGTGGTATGGAAAAGGTAGGAATTGCAGGTACATGCAAATGCCTTCCCGCTTTGCAAACCTTCCCAGGGCCCACCATCTTAAAAGGATGTTCTTAGTTGACCAACACGTCATAATCCAGTCCTGAAAGTCTTCATCCCAAACAATTGCGCAATGCTTTCTTTTTTCTATATATCTCCACTTAATTCTTACATTTAATAGACTTGATTCATTCCAGTAGGATTTCTGAGCATGGAGTCCTTGCTATTCTCTGAACTTGTTTTCTTTCTGACGTTTCATGACCCAATTGGGTAACATCATCAGTGGTAGCAGAAGAAAACAACCAAGCTCAGAGAATACCAAGAACCCCACAGTTCAAACCTGAGCTGCAAACATTGTCTCCTATATTTCTGGACGTTGCAAGATCAAGCTGTCCCCTTCAGCTTTTGAGTCTATCCTAAATGATGGCCTTTTTTTTTTTTGCTTTACAGCACGGAGTTGTTCACCATCCTTCAGTTCTGCCACTAAGACCCAGTGGGATTTGTCAATGAACGCACTGTACCACAACTTCAACGCTTGCTTGAGGCACAACTCTTTCTTGTGGCACTTCCTCCCTGGTCTGGGCCTAGAGACCCCCCCCCTTCCAAACTTCCCATGATTATGCATTTAGATTAGATTAGAATTCTTTCTTGGCCAAGAGTGATTGGACACACAAGGAATTTGTCTTTGGTGCATACGCTCTCAGTGTACATTAAAAGAAAAGATACATTCGTCAAGAATCATGATAGTCATAGGGTACAAATAAGCAATCGAATCATACTAGGAAACAATATAAATCTTAAGGATACCAGCAACAAGGTTACAGTCACACAGTCATTAGTAGGAGGAGATGGGTGATAGGAACGATGAGAAGACTAATAGTAATAGTAATGCAGACTTAGTGAATAGTTGAGGAAATTGTGAATAGTTAGTTAAGCAGAGTGATGGCATTTGGGGAAAAAACTGTCCTTGTGTCTAGTTGTTCTGGTGTGCGATGCTTTATAGCGTCGTTTTGAGGGTAGGAGTTGAAACAGTTTATGTCCAGGATGTGAGGGGTCTGTAGATATTTTCACAGCCCTCTTTTTGACTCATGCAATATACAGATCCTCAATGGAAGGCAGGTTGGTAGCCATGGTTTTTTCTGCAGTTCTAATGATCCTCTGAAGTCTCTGTCTCTCTTGTTGGGTTGCAGAACCAAACCAGACTAGATATAGAGATGATTTTTGGCCACCCGAGATAATTTGGGGCAGGGAGGGCCCAAGAAAACTTGCATGCCTTTGGACGTTGCCTTCTTCCAAAGCGAGATAAAACAGATGGGCTTTAAATCTCTTGCCACTCCATCATTGCTGTTGTGCTGCCATTTTCCTGCCGGTTTAATTTTTCTCCTCTTTTTTTTTTTGGTGGCAGATGGATTTTTCAGATGTGTTTCCAGAATGGATGGGGAAGCGGCAGGGATCTTGATAACTCTTTCTCTGGTGAGGCCTCCTTGGTAATTGGGCCCGAGAGCTGAAGACTCGGCAAAGCCCATCGTCATTTCTCACGGCCTCCTCTTCCCTCCCACCCACCCCGGCTGAATGCATCACAACAAAACACCAGCTGTCTTTTTCTCTCCCCCCCCCCCGCCAATCGTGTCACTGGTAGTGTCAAATCTACGTCTTATTTATACTAGAAATTAAAGGTGAAGAAGCGTACGAAGGGAGGTGGGTTACGAAGACCAGAACTTGGATAAACTCTGTGATGTCAACAGCAGATCTGCATGAGCACCTTTCTCTTTCAACAGAGTCTCAGCCCAAATCCGATACCGTGGAAAGGCATATGGGGTAGCTCAGGGTTGAACTGTGGGGGTCCTTGGTGATCTTTGAGGTTGGTTGTTTTCTTGTAGACATTTCATGACCCAGCTAAGTAACATCATCAGTGCTGAGTGAGGGGTGGAGGAGGAGGAGGAGGAGGATGGTGGGGTCCTTGGTGCTCTTTGAGCTTCCTTGCAGAAAGTGCATTGACGATTTTTTCCAAATCACCTATTTTGCAAAGCCCCGGAGGGCAGGACAAGAAACTATGGATAGAAACTAATCGAGGAGTGAAGCAACCTAGAACTAAGGAGAGATTTCCTAACAGTGAAAGCAATTAATCCGTGGAACGCTTCCAGAAGTTGTGGGTGTTGGAGAAGGGATTGGGTGACCACTTGTCTGACATAGTACAAGATCATCTGCTTGAGGGGAGGGTTGGGCTAGAAGACCTCCCAAGGTCCCCTCCAAGTCTGTTATTCTGTTATATTACATCATTTGGTAATGAAATATGTGCAAAAAAAAAATAAAACCCTCCACCGAGCTCAAAAGACCACCAAGGACCTCACATCAGAGGTAATCCTCACCTTACAACCACATTTGGGGACCTGTTGCTACGCAATGCAGTCATTAAGTGACTCATCCCTGATTTCACCTCTTTGCCATTAAACGAATCTAACCTCCCCCCATTAATTTTGCTTGACGGAAGCTAGGAAGGTGGCCAACGACCCCGGGATGCTGCAAACTATTGTCAATGCATGCCGGTTGCCAAGGGCCCGGATTTCGAGCACGTGACTGCCGTTGTAAATGTGAGGCGCGTTGGTAACTCCACTTTTTGCATTTGCAAAAAAAATTACCATTCAAAGTGATGGACCACGGCCATCCGTTAGGTCATGAATATTTTTTTTAAAAAAATGGGCATAGGTTGGGTATCATGGTCTCAAAATTCCCCTCCATCCTTTCATTTCGAACAGGTGCTCCTGTCTCCCCTTGGCCTCCTCTGTCAAAAACCATGTCAATCAAAAAAGAAGGGGAAAAAAAACCACGGTACTTCACTGGGGAAAAAAAGTACATTTTGCAGCGAGCGAGCAAGCTGGAGAGTTTCGTGGCTGTTGCAACATACGGGCGAGCCCAGGGACGTCCAACTTTTAAAAACCTGTGGACATCAACTCCCAGAAACTCCCCAGGGCTAGCTGGGGAATTCTGAGAGTTGAAGTCCACAAGTCTTAAAGATGCCAAGGTTGGACATCCCCGAGCCAGGCGTAAGGGAGTTTTAGTAGCATTCTACTCAGCTCATTCATGACCCTCTTCTCCAGTTTCCTAACTTTTTTTTGTCTTTACACCCTGCCTTTTACTGCATTGGGTTCCCGATGGCCTGAAGGAAGGTGTGTGCAGAGATCTGTTTAGATCAGGAGTTGGCAACCCGTGGCTCTGGAGCCACATGTGGCTCTTTCATCCCTCGGCTGCGGCTCCGTCGATCAAAATATGCGTCACAACCGCCAATGTGCGACAGACGCCGGCACACGATTTATTGAGCTTTTCGACCTCCGGTAGGCCAACCATGGATAAATCCAAAAAAAGAAAAGTTTCAGAAGAAAACAGAATGTTTAATTGAACTACATATGCTAGCTTTGTGGCCGCTCAAGAAATAGTCAGGCACGGGAAGGGTTTTTGTGGCTCCCGGTGTTTTCTTTTCTGTGGGAAATGGGTCCAAATGGCTCTTTTATGAATGTTTTAAGGTTGCAGATCCCTGGTTTAGATCCTTTTCGGGTAGGATCTGGTGACTGCATGAAATACGCAGATGAGACTCCCCCTTCCTTTATTAAGCGAGGAGTGACTAGGCACGCGACAGGTGGATGGTGAACGTCTGGACCGGCTGACACCCGTTTTCCTTCCCTTGCAGGTTTTAACAGTTTCTTCGGTAGCGTCTGTGTGGAAAGGGCCACACAACCTCCACAACAACGACGGCTTTTGCCTGCCTTTTCCAGTGTTTCTTTTGTCAGCAAGTTCAGCAAAATTGTTTCTCCAGTGCCAGCTCTGCTCAGACCGAGGAGCCAGCGACAGAAATGGTCAAAATGACAAAATCCAAAACGTTCCAGGCGTACCTGCCAAATTGTCACCGAACCTACAGTTGTATCCACTGCAGAGCCCACCTGGCCAATCACGACGAGCTCATTTCCAAGGCAAGTCGCTAGACCTCATGCATTTGCCGTTTTTGTGACGCCCTTACTGTTCGAAGGGCCTTAAGCCAGACAGGAAGTTAAGACCGGCGTTTACATCACGGAATCCTCCGCGGAGAATACGGTGAATTAAAAATGCATAACGGGGAAAAGGTTATGGAGAGGTGTTTTTCAAACTTGGCAAACTTTAAGATGTGTGGACTTCAGTTCCCAGAATTCCTCAGCCGGCATTCTGGGAGTTGGAGTCCAGACACTTTAAAGCATGCTGGCTGGGGAATTCTGTGGGAAACGGGTCCAAATGGCTCTTTGAGTGTTTAAGGTTGCAGACCCCTGGCTTAGCATCTACCTTGTTGGAATAGTTACAAGTATGACAGCTGATCTGCTGTGCATTTCAAGTGTACAGGTAGTCCTCGACTTACGACGACAGCGGAGCCCCAAATTTCTGTGGCTAAGCGAGACGTCTCTCGAGTGAGCTTTGCCCCATTTTACGACCTTTCTCGCCCCCGTTGTTAAGGGAATTCCTGCGGTGGTTAAGTCAGCCACAAAGTCGGTTAAGTGAATCCGGCTTCCCCCACTGACTTTGCCTGACAGGAGGTCGCAAAAGGGGATCACGTGATCCGGGGAAGACCGCAACCGTCATAAATATGAGCCGGTTGCCAAGCCGACTGACTTTTGAAGTGTGATCACGTGACCATGGGGATGCTGGAAAGGTAACTCTGAAAAATGGTCACATGTCAAGGAAGATTGTAAAACGGGACAAAATTCACTTAACAACTGTCTTGTTTCGCTATGGTCATTTTAGGCTCAGTTGTGGTCGTAAGTTGAAGCTTCTATATTTTTTTTTTCTTTTAGCGCCGTTAAAAACTCTTTACTCCTTTGCGTTTCTGACTTAAAAATAAAACCTCATCACGCATAACTGCTACACGAACCGGTCCTGTTTTTTTCAAAAAATAAAACTCTTCTCATGAAAATGCATAAAATATTAGTCTCTCTAAAGTAAAGAAATCATGAAACACTCTGAAAAGCAAAAGTTGCCACTTAGCATTCAACTCTGAAACATCATGTCCCAAAGCTGCTTTTTCAGGAGGCAACTGGACTTGTGTTTTTTTTTTTTCTTTTGAAGACGTTTCGCTTCTCCTCCAAGTAGCTTCTTCAGCTCTGACTGCATGGTGGGGAAATGGAAGGATTTATATTCCTTGCAGACAGCTGGTCCTTTGCATCCGTTTAGCAGGTCATTAAGGTGGCTCAGTGGCTTAAGACGCTAAGCTTGTCGATCGAAAGGTCGGCAGTTCAGCAGTTCGAATCCCTAGTGCCGTGTAACAGGGTGAGCTCCCGTGACTTGTCCCAGCTTCTGCCAACCTAGCAGTTCAAAAGCAGGTAAAAAATGCAAGTAGAAAAATAGGGACCACCTTTGGTGGGAAGGGAACAGCGTTCCGTGCGCCTTTGGCGTTGAGTCATGCCGGCCACGTGACCACGGAGACACCTTCGGACAGCGCTGGCTCTTCGGCTTTGAAACGGAGATGAGCCCTGCCCTCTAGAGTCGGGAACGACTAGCACATATGCGAGGGGAATCTTTACCGTTACCATTTAGCAGATCATTGAAGCACTTGGAGGCTTATCTGTGTCCTCAGAGTCACCTGAGTGGGGCTCCTGGTTCTTGTCTTGTAGTCTTGTAGTAATTTTTCCTCTGGAAACCCATTCCTACTCCCACACCATCCCAAGGGGCTTCATCCCAAATTGTACAGATTTCTAGACATCGTAATATCATTTCTGGAAAAAAAATAACCCTAGTTACACGCTTCATCTAGTCCGATCACCTTCCTCCTACTCCACATAACAACATCAGTACACACTGCTTGATATAAACCTAATCCTGGTTGTCGCTAAAATAAATCCCATTTATTTTAGCCAGTGTATGTCAACTCTAAGGCAACTAGCAACATTCTGGACATTTTAAAAGCGCTTCTAAGCTACACATAATGTATTGTAATCTGCTTTTCAGGAAGCCTCCTGATAGTATGAGAATAAAATCTAAATAAACTCTTCAAATCTGCTGCTCTGTCTGTGCATGGGTGTGTTTGTGTGTGTTTGTACACACCCACCCACACACCCATAACTGTGTGAGGTCTGTTTTCCCTTTAGCCTATTACTGATCACAGCAAAGAAGCTCAAAATGCATCAAAGTTCAGGTAGTCTTTGACTTACGACCACAATTGAGCCCGAAATGGATGTGGCTAAGCGAGGCATTTTTTAAGTGGGTTTTGTCCCATTTTACGACCTTCCTTGCCACCGCTGCTAAGGGAATCGCTGCTGTTGTTAAGTTAGTGACATCGTTGTTAAGTGAGTCTGGCTTGTCAGAAGGTCGCAAAAGGAGATTGCGTGGCCGCAGGACACTGCGACCGTCATACGTGCGAACCAGTTGCCAAGCATCTGAATTTTGTTCATGTGACCATAGGGAGGCCGCAACGATCGTTCAGTGTGAAAAACGGTCCTAAGTCACTTTTTTCAGTGCCGTTCTAACTTCGGTCACTAAATGAACTGTTGGAAGTCGAGGACTGTAATATATTTTCAGAGATTCTAGAAATGTGCCTTGATAAGAATCAGGAATGGGTTTCAATTTCGGTCGCTACCAGTTCGCTCACACATTCGCAGAGACATCCGGGTGGGTGGGCGGAGTCTCCCGCCACCGCCGCTACTGATTCGCCCGATCCGGGCTGAACCAGTAGCAACCCACCACAGATAAGAATGTCTGGTAGATTAAAGCGTTATCATCAGTTTCTTGAACATAATGGATAACCAGTGCAAAAATCTGATCCTTTGTCATTCATTTCCAAGTACCGTGTTTCCCCGAAAATAAGACCCTGTCTTATATTTTTTGAGCCCAGAAATAAGCGCTTGGCCTTATTTTTGGGGAGGTTTTATTATTTTGGGGCGCGTGGAGCAAGATGGGGCTCCTCTTGCCGTTTTACCTGATTTCCAGCTCTGTGTTTAAATATTTTCGGGGAAGACTTATTTTAGCGCATGCACTCAAAAGCCCGATTGGACTTATTATCAGGGGAGGTCTTATTTTCGGGGAAACAGGGTAGCTGAGGTCAAAGGAAGGACATTTAAACCCTTGAGTGAAAATATCAGGAACACACCTTTATTTTTTAGTCACTTTGTGTTTGTGAAGGGGATGCAGTAACAAATACAGGAATGTATTTGTATATACAGGAATGAAAATACAGAATGAGCCGAGGTGGCGCAGTGGTTAGAGTGCAGTACCGCAGCTACTTCAGCTGACTGCTAGTTCAGCAGATCAGCGGATCAAATCTCACCGGCTCAAGGTTGACTCAGCCTTCCATCCTTCCGAGGTGGGTAAAATGAGGACCCAGATTGTTGGGGACAATATGCTATTTAGTATACTGTCTTTGGTGTAAGCCGCCCAGAGTCCTTGGAGAGTGGGCGGCATAGAAATATGACTAATAATAATAATAATAATAATGATGATGATGATGATGATGTTAGTTACCCTTCTCTTCCGCTACTTTTTCTTTTTTTAATTTTGCACCTCTATAATTTATTCTTTCCATGTACATAGAAGATTTGCAACATTTCTGCCACTGAACCGGTGCCACAAGGCTTAGTATCCGTGTCTGTCAGATGGTCCAGTCTACAGCAGTGGCCAAAATTGTGGAAACCTTTTGGGAAAAGTGTATTTTCTAAAACTATATAATATCACCACTTTTTGGGGGGAGTAGTACCATAAAATTATATATAAATGGGAAGATAATTTAATCAAGAATGTCATGCAATCACTTTTATGAAGGATTTGCTATTAGAATAGCCGTTACAGTACAAAGAAGAAAAGTGAAACACATAGAAAAAATACACAAAAATATACAGAAATATACAAAAATGATCACCATGTCAGTTAATCCTTAGCTGGCTAACCTTTAGCGTGAATGACGGCCTTACAATGTCTTCCCATGGAGTGAACCAAGTCTTTGAGTTCTGCAGCTGTTCTAATGTGAAACTAAGATTGAAGGATTGCTTCTCTTAACTGGGTTTGATTGCTGGGTTGCTTCTGACTAACAAGTTTCTTTAGTCAGCTCCATAGATTTTTCAATTGGGTGAAGGTCTGGGCTATTCCCAGACCATTCCAGCAGTGGAATAGGATTATCTTGAAACTCCCCAAAAAAAGTGGTGTTATTAGCCATCAAACCTCAAAAATACACTTTTCCCAAAAGGCTTCTACAATGTTGGTCACATATGTTCTAGGCAATGCCCCTTTCAAAGTTACCCCTGAAGCTTCGTTGAAAGAATGCAGTGACATGATTTTACAACAGTTGTTTCTTTTTTAAATATAAGATTCATTTCCCTTCTCTCTATCTTACAGTCTTTTCAGGGAAGCCAGGGACGAGCCTACCTCTTTAATTCTGTGTAAGTACCATTAAATTTCTGCTTTTCTGTGGCACTAAGAAATATTTTGGTATTGCTAGTTTGTTTGTGTGGTGAGGTGGGTTGGAGAGAGAAAGGGGGAGAGAGAGGGAGGGAGGGAGAAAGAAAGGAAAGAAGGAAGGAAGGAAAGAGGGAGGGAGGGAGGAAAAGAGAAAGAAAGAAAAGAGGGAGGGAGACTAAGAAAGAAGAAAAAAGAATGGGAGAGGGAGGGAAGAAGAGAAAGAAAAGAGAGAGAAGAAAAGGAAGAGAAAAGGGAAGAAAAAAGAAGGAAAAGGAGGGAGAAAAAGAGAGAGAAAGAAAAGAGGGAGGGAGAGCGAGAAAGAATAAAAGAAAAGAAAAGAGGGAGGGAAGAAGAGAAAGAAAAAGAGAAGAAAAGGAAGAGAAAAAGGAAGGAAGGAAAGGGAGGGAGAAAAGAGAGAGAAAGAAAGAAAGAAAAAAGTGAGGGGGAACGAGAAAGAATGAAAAAAAGAAAGAGAAAGGGAAGGAGGGAGGGAGGGAAGAAGAGAAAGAGAGAAAGGAAGAAAGAATCAAAGGAAGGAAGAGGGGAGAGGGAGGAAGAAAAAGAAAGCAAAGGAAGAACAAGAAGAAGTTGAAGAGAAGAAAAAGAAAGGAAGGAAGAAGGAAAGAAACAAAGAAAAAGGAAGGAAGGTTGAATTATAACTTCCAGACAGCAACATCACACTGTTAGGATAATGCTAAACAATGACAGAAAAGATGGATATTGTTGGACATCAGACAGGTCATAGGGTCTTCTCTCTACCTTCCTAAGGTCCATTTAGTTGAGCCTCTGGGAAGCTCCAAGACCACTGTCCCCCGTCCTTACTGTCACTCTTCAGTGACAGTATATCGACTGCCCCACGAGAAATTCCAAAGAGGCGCATTGAAACTTTGGACCCAGCTGGACAATTCCGCCTTGGATTGAGGCAACACATCCATTTAAGCTGTTTTGACTTTCTTTCATGCCGAGAAGCAAATTGCACGAGCTCCCTCTTATTTTATAATCGGCAAAATCCATCGATTGGGAGGATGAAAACAACGCCGCCTTGGTCTTCAAAAGAAGAAAACCTTCAGTTTTTTTCTATTTTCCCCGTAGATGGGCATCATGTGTTCGATGACGCCATCTGTGTTTCTCCCGTCCCTCTCTTGCAGGGTGAATGTGGGCTGTGGACCTGCGGAAGAGCGGGTTCTTCTGACGGGCTTGCACGCCGTAGCCGATATTTATTGTGAAAACTGCAAAACCACCCTCGGATGGAAATACGTAAGCCTCCGCGCTGGGCGTGGCCTTGGTTAGCTTGGGTTGATGCGAAAGTGGGAGCCCACCATCCCTGCCAGTCATTTACGCTTTGGGTCAGTTGATTGGTTGAGCTGGCATTTGGAGGAGGACTCAAGCCAGTCACACACAAGCCACACTTGAGTACCAATTGCGTTAGTTAGTTTCGATTCTCAATCACTATAGAGCTGGAAGGGACCTTGGAGGACTTCTAGTCCAGCCTTCTGCTCAAGCAGGAGAAACTATACTATTCCAGACAGGTGGCTGTCCAGTCTCTTCTTAAAAACCTCCAGTGATGAAGCACCTATGATTTCTGAAGGCAAGTCGTTCCACTGGTTAATTGTTCTCGCTGTTAGGAAGTTTCTCCTTAATTCCAAGTTGCTTCTCTCCTTGATTAATTTCCATCCATTGCTTCTTGTCCTGCCTTCTGGTGCTTTGGAGAATAATTTGACCCCCTCTTCTTTGTAGCAGACCCTCAAATTCTGGAATACGGCCTTCATTAAGCAGGCCAACTCCAGGTTTCGAAGGGCAGAGAATACAGACAGTCCTCGACTTACGACCACAATTGCTCCCCAAATCTCTGTTGCTAAGCGAGACAGTTGTTAAATGAATTTTGCCCCATTTTACAAACCTTCCCTACCACGGTGAAACGGTTGAGAAGTGAACCTGGTTTCCCCCCCTGGTCGAAAAAGGGTCACGTGGACGGGTGGTATTCATTTACCTTTCCTATCGGTTCGCAAATGTGAGTGCGTCCACGCATGCCTTTGGCGCATGTGGTTTGCTCGCGCGCGCGGCTAAAAAACGTGTCTAAATAGGATGGTATAGAGCTGATTACCGCTACCGGTACGGGCAAACCGGTCCGAACCGGCTGAATATCCAGCCCCCCCGATCACGTGACCCCCCCCCCCGGGACACTGCAACCGTCATAAATATGAACCCGTCGCCAAGCATCCAAATTTTGATCACGCGACCAACGGGGACGGCTGCAACGGTCATCGGTGCGAGAAAAGGTCTTAAGTTGCTTTCTCTGGGGCTGTGGCAACTTCGGTCCCTAAACGCACCGTTTTAAGTCGAGGACTAAGCTGGCAATCCATAAAATACCCTGATCGGAGAGGGATGGATGGATGGATGGATGGATGGATGGATGGGAGAGCTAAGCTGTGCTTTCTTCCCTTAGGAACACGCGTTTGAGAGCAGTCAGAAATACAAAGAAGGGAAATTCATCATTGAACTCGCTCACATGATCAAAGACAATGGCTGGGAATGAACTGCAATACGATTCCTTGTTTCTGGACAACGCATCTAAGGAACAGGCTTTATTTTATATTAAAAAAAAAGACTCATTGAGGGGGGGGGAAGAAAGGAAAAAAACAAAAAACAAAAACCGGTGGCTGGGCGGTTGAGAAAATCCCAACCACTCAGTGATGTGATGTTGTGGTCCTTCCCCTTCTCTCCAGAACATCTCTTCCCTGTTTTTGTTTCTTTTTCCCTCCCTCCCTCCCTTCCTCCCTGTGTAAATCCCCTCTTTTTTCTATCTGTATTCCCGTGCAAAACACCTTATTTTGAACGAACCTTTTTTTCTATGCGCTCAAGGAAGAAGAATTCCATCATTCCAACTCACCTGTGCTAAGGTAGCCTTTCTCTCTCTCTCTCTCTCTCTCTCTCTCTCTTTCGACCGACACCTTCAGTTGCTCCTTTTGTGCTGCGCGTGCTTTTTCTTTTTGGCCGATTGTCTGATCCGGGGTTTTGAAGGAGCGCCCCCCCCCCCCCCCCAATATGGACAGTCCTTGGGAATGTATAGGTTGAAGTATGCATCTTTATTGGATCTCCCTCCCCCCTGTACTTAGCCATTTCTGTGGTCTCTTTGAAGTGAGAAAGATTGCAGTATTGTACTACTCATTATTATTTTTTAAAAGCGTACCACAGCCCTTTAAGATATTATTTTGGCTAAGTTTGCGAGAGATTCAGGATTTGTTTGTCCGTTTGTTTTCTTTTGTTTAAAAAAAAAAAGAGAGAAGCTGTCGGAAAAGAGATCGAGTGATAATTTACAAGGCTAACTTCCAAACTGTAGATCCAAATCAGATACAATCTGAAAGAAAAGCTTTAAAAGCTTTTTTTTTTTTTGGCCTGTTTTAAAGAGAAAGGAAGAAAAAAAAAAATAGAATGTATGGCAGGGTCTTTTAAGATCAAAGGGCTGAAAAACAAAAAGACGCAGCTCTTTTATTTTTAATACGTCGGTTTAAAATGTTTTTTGGTACTGTACCTTTGGGAACGGGAAAAGGGGGGTACCGGAGGGAGATTTTTTTTATGGCTGGTTCCATGTCGTTTTAAACCTAGTTTTAATGCACTGGATGCGAGGAGGGCTGGTTCACGATCATCAAAAGTCTCCGGCTTTGGCAGTACCGAAGCACACCAAAAGTGTGCATGTATGTGTGTTTGTGTGTGCGAGTTGTGTGTGCGTGAGCGTGTCGCTAATCCATCTGGAGTAGGTCGTTTAAAAAAAGTTTCGCAAGCGAATAAAAAGCGACAACTTGGCGTTAAAAAAAAAAAAAGGAACGAAAGAATGCACAGAGATAAGTTTTGTTTGTTTTTGTTTTTAAAAGGGGGTGCGTGATTTGCTGGCTGAATCGTCCCTAAGCACAATTTTTTATAATAAAAACTGTTAAATGTAAAAAGAAACATCACCTGGGAATTTTTAAACAACCCCCCCCCGTCCCCCCTCCATAGTCAAGGGGGGGCTGGGTCACAAAGGACCACAATACGTGTGTAAAAGTGTGTAGCGTTTCTCTACAGGAACTTTTTGTGCATACCATTTCAAGAGAGGTGAAAACTTGGGGTGGGGGGAGGGAAAAAGCTGTTTTTTTTGGGGGGGGGTTTGCAATTTTCCTCCCAAAATAATTCCAAGAAGAGGTGGGGGGGGGAGAAATATATAAGAGAACATTTTATCAGAATCATACCAAACTGCTAACAGCATGAGTAACAATAACTATATTACTACTACTAATAATAATATAGGGAGCTTTACAATGGGAACGCTAATGTACTTCTTAACCTGTTGCATTGCAACTCCGGCTTTTTGTCCCTGCCTAATAATGGCTGCTAGTAAGCTCATCTAACTGACATTCAGATCTCGAATCGCACTTTAGCTTTTCTCCTTCCTTAGAAAAAATAGCCACTTCGTTCTCCTGAACGTTGAATGCTTCCCCCCCCCCGTACCCCAAGACTCCCCTCCCCCATTTCATTCCTCTGTAAATCCTTTGGGAAGAAGAACAGATTTTACACTGTGATGCAAAAAAAAAAAAAAAAGAAAAAAGAAAAAAAGGATATTGAATATATATCTTTATCTATTTAAGCGTGTGTACGTGTGTATATATAGTTACCTTTCAGGCATTTGGATCCAAAGAGCTGTCCCTCCTGACAGCTAGTCTCAGATTTTGTATGACCTTTTATTCTGGTGCTTTATTTAGTTGTGAATTGAATTTTGAAACCCAGTGAATTTTCAGTCTGCAGCGGAACTGAGAAACTCCTCTTGATTTACATCCAGATCAGCCGCAGTTTCAACCCTCGGGAGAGTTTTCACTCGAAGACTTGAGAGGCTGGCTTGTTAGGGATGCTGGCTTGTTAGGTGTGTGCTTGTTAAGGGAGGACCTTGGGAGTGTGTAATAATTCAATTTAGGGCAACTGGATTGAGAGTCCATCAACATAGGAACCGTGACGGCATCCATAAAATGTCCTGCGGGTTTTCCGACTCGCAGCCTTAACAAAAGGAACCGGTGGTTATTGAAACGAAATTAGCTTCTTGTACCCCTCTCTACAAATCCTTTTAAAGACCTGGATCTCCTCTCTTGCTTTATGGCAGTGATGGAGAACGGGACTATTCCTCCTTCCCTGTGAGATTGGTGTCCGTCGCCATCGGTCAACAGAAGTCCTGAATTTTTCAGCAGTCGTATTTTCAGCGGTGTTGGCCTACGGTGGTGGCCATCACTTCCCCCCTTCAACCACGAACGCTGGCTTTGCTAACGTCGTTCGTTGCTCTCGCCTCGACGCATTTCTCAAATCATCTGAAAGAATCACTTTGTGGGGATTTTGAGAAGGTGGGAGCTTGAAGGGAAAAAAAGAAAGGCGGAAGGGAAAAAAAATCTTACGAAAGGATGTTATTTTAATCCAAGAACGCTTGGGCCGAACTGCATGTTACACACAAATGTGTCTCTTTATTTCCCATAAAGCTGAAAATTCACACGGTGTAGTAGGAATCCACTCGAAGTGGATTTTACACTAAGTAGCCACCTACCAAGGTATAGTTTCTAATAAAAATGGGGACACATTACCTATTTGCGTGTAACATGTAGTCCGGCGGGCCTTTTGAGTCTATGCAGATGGGCATTTTCCCTAGAATTATTATTTTTTGTTTGTTTTTAACCCAGATGCCAAAAAGAGGGGAAAGTGGAATATCAAATTGCAGCTTAAAATCAGATGCAATTTATTTTTAAGGGATAAGATACCAAACAGCAATATTAGGAATTTTGTAACAAGGGACATTTTTTTTTTTTTTTAAAAAAAAGGCTGTAGGGAATTTTAAATCCAGAACCAATCGCGTAGGTCTGAAGTAGCATTTCTTTGTCTTACGATTCCTGGGAATTGGCGGGCTCTTTTGACTTGGCCTTGTGAGAAATTCCTTAAAACTGCGTCGTTCAAAATGGACAGATTTGGTGGATCCAGATACTGCTGGATGATCGGTTGAGGTCTAAAAAAAGATCAGTCTGGTTACTGAACTTTCCAGCGTTACATTTAAATACATTTAAAAAAAAAAAAAAGATACTTGAACATTTTACCAAGCATTTTCCCATTTAACCTGTGTTTTTTTTTTTTGTTTTGTTTTTTGGTAACGTATTCTATTTAAGAGTTTGTGTGTGCTTTGTGGGTAAGTTTCTAATCTTCCCCTTCAACTTGAGCACTTTTGTTGACTGTTGTTTTTATTACTGTTGACCTTAACATTTATTTTATATACACTGCTCAAAAAAATAAAGGGAACACAAGCAGAAGACATCAGAGATCTGAATGAATGAAATAGCCTCGTCAAAAACTTTGTTTGTTACATACAGTAGTTTTGTGTTCCCTTTAGGTGTTTGAGCAGTGTATAAACTACTGTATGTAAAGAAGAAAGTATTTAATAAGGCGATTTCATTCATTCAGATCTCGGATGTCTTCTGCTTGTGTTCCCTTTATTTTTTTGAGCAATATATATATATATATATACATATACTATATATTTTATAAATTGTAACAGCGATTTTTGTGAACATCGACTTACTAGATCTCTCCTTCCCCTTTTTGTGAAGTGGGCGAACTGACTACAAGCTGGTTCTTGAGAAGATTGTTCATTGGCACTTAGAGGAACAGGCTGCCAACATTTACATTTGTGAAGCGTTTCTGTGTGTGTGTGTTTATTTTGTCCTTGGGAGTCAACAGTCATGGCTCTTGTAAACGTAGCCACCCAGTCCCCACCCGATTCAGAGCCAGTTCAAAAACTTTTTTGTTTTTTAAATTTAAGTCCATTTGGAGATTCCTAGACGTTATCATGTCTGGGAGAAGAAAAATCACAATTCTCGGCGGAGATTTCAGAACTTTAGAACTGCTGGTTCAGCTAATTCCTTCAAGGCGAGTTCGTCCGTATTGAAAGCATCTTCTGAAGGCCAGGAGGTCTAAATTCCTTTTTTTGGGTGGCTGTTGTGGGTGACTTCTAAAAAAAGAGCATCCACACACTTTCAAGATGATTTGTGGACAGCGTTCATTAGTTGTCCCACCAGTCTTGCGATGCGAGGCTGAGGAGCTTCATGAAACTGTTATCTTGTCTTTTGATCTTTCCTAAGGACTCTTCCAAATTATATGGTCGCCGTAGGGAATTTACGCGATAAGAATTTGCTGCATGGTCAATATCGTTCTTAAAATTCACTTTGATCCGCAGAGAAGTTTCACCTCCCACTGCCCGTGTTTTCCAAGGAAAAAAACCAATAACCCTTATTGGCTGTGAACAATGGTTTGATCAGCGTGAAAACCAGTACAAGATTTTGACCCGGAACGGGAGGTTTGATTTTGATTTTCCGATAAGCTAAATCTTATTTTAAATCTTCTTGGGAAGATAGCTATAAATGAGAACTTTTAACTCGCGTTGGTAGGTCAAAAAAGGGATTATTTCCAAGTGAATGGTTCGATAAGCACCGTAGTTATTCTCCCGAGTGTAAAACCAACCAGTAGTGTGAGTTGTATTTTTTTTTTTAAAAAGGATTTCAGAGAAGCAAACACATAGTGTCAACCACATGCATTTGGTGGCAGTTGGCGTGTGCCTCATTGCTGGAACAATTTGGGGGGGGGGAATGCTTTATTTTTTTGCAGCTGACGTGGCTTCTTCCTGGTTCTCCCCTCAGCAATACTATACACAATTTGTGATTTCACTTTATTGTATCTCTTTGACAGTATCACAATAAAAACTTTCCGTTGTTTTGTTGAATGTGACTTTTTATTCTCTCTCTTCCCCCTCCCTTCTCCCTGCTTGGGCTGGATTTTCCTCCCCAAATAGTAGCTACGTCATTTTTTGTTGGGTGAGAAAGCAGATCGGAGACGGGAATCAAGGTTTTGCTCCCATAGAGGTAGTCCTTGACTTACGACCGCAACCGAGCCAAGAATTTCTGACGCTAAGTGAGACAGTTCAGTGGGGGTTTTACGACCTTTCTTGCCACAGTCGTCAAGTTGTCGCTGCAGATATTAAATTAGTAACCGGGTTGATGGGAAACTCTGGCTTCCCATTGGTTTCGCTCGTGAGAAGGTGTCACATGACCAGCCACATGACCACAGAGACGTCTTCGGACAGCGCTGGCTCTTCGGCTTTGAAACGGAGATGAGCACCGCCCCCTAGAGTCGGGAACGACTAGCACGTGTGCGCGAGGGGAACCTTTACCTTTAATCTTCATTTATTAAATTTATATGTCGAATGTGTCCGTCCCAACCCCTCCCCCGTCTCCTGACATTGACTCTGGGTGGCAAAAGAGATAGTTTGGGTTATTTGGAAAACGGCTGCTGTCCGTTGTCTCCCTCCCTCCCTCCCTCCCAATGTGTAGAAGCAACACAAAGGACGATTGTCACAAACCCTTGCTGATCTGGCAGAAAGATCCCCTTTCTTTCCATTGCAGCGCTAATCTGGAGGCGATGATACACGGGGCCAAGAATGGAGGAGAAACAACTGTGGGCGCAAATCCACACAATGGTTGGCGCTGTTTGCTTCTGCTCCCCAATGTAGGCAGCGAACCGTGTCTTCCCCCGATGACGTTCACTCTTCCTCTCTTATCTGAGTTGCCCTTCCATCCATAATCTCTGTGTCTTGAGCGTCTTTTGACTCCTCGCAGAATTTTCCTCTGTATTTTTGGAGAGCTCTGCACTAGCCCTGTTAAATTCAGTATCTTGGAAAACCTCCATTGCCTGCAATTTGGCAGGTCAAATCTCACCAGGCTCAAGGTTGACTCAGCCTTCCCATCCTTCCGAGGTGGGTAAAATGAGGAGACCCAGACTGTTGTTAGGGGCAATAGGCTGACACTGTAAACCGCTTAAGAGAGGGCTGCAAGGCACTATGAAGCGGTTTATAAGTCTAAGTGCTGTTGCTATTGAGTCCCACAATTGCCTGCGGATGGTAAGTTTTCTTAGCCAGTTGATAAGTACAGAGCTAAAGTGGGGATTGGCTAATTCAAAACTCTGTTCGCCAAAATGCAAAAAAAAAAAAAAAAGGGGGCGGTTGCAAAGAAAAGAGGGACCACAAAGACTGAAGTGCCCGCCAATTCATTTTCCTTCTTGGTCTTAATTCAATTTAGGGCTTCCTTCCCAAATGGTTTGCCATCACTTCCAGTTCAGAGTTGATCATTGCCGCAGAAAAGGAGGTAAACATTCAAGGTCTGTCCATCCAGCATTGTTCAGGATTTCCTCTTCCCGAAAAAAAATGTGTCTGAAACATTTGCCTATTGTCTTGAGGGAAAGCAGGAAAGGCATCGGCTCGACAATTGCAGAGAATAGATCCTAAAGCATATAACACCCTCAGTTGGAACAAAGAATCATAGGGTCGGATGGGACTTCGGAGGTCCTCTAGTCCAACCTCCTGCTGGTGCCCGGCAAAGTTTATTTATTAAATTTATATGCTACTCACCGTCAAGCAAATCTGGGCAGCTTATGACAATGCTACAGCAAGTAAGGTAAGGGTAAAGGTTCCCCCCGCACATAGGTGCTAGTCGTTCCTGACTCTAGGGGGCGGTGCTCATCTCCGTTTCAAAGCCGAAGAGCCAGCGCTGTCTGAAGACGTCTCCGTGGTCATGTGGCCGGCATGACTCAATGCCAAAGGCACACGGAACGCTGTTCCCTTCCCACCAAAGGTGGTCCCTGTTTTTCTACTTGCATTTTTTACGTGCTTTAGAACTGCTAGGTTGGCAGAAGCTGGGACAAGTCACGGGAGCTCACCCCGTTACGCGGCACTAGGGATTCGAACCACTGAACTGCCGACCTTTCGATCGACAAGCTCAGCGTCTTAGCCACTGAGCCACTGCGCCCCTCTGCAACAGCAAGGACATGGTGTTAAAACATAGATAATAGCAGAGATTAAATCAGTTAAAAATCAAAATACAACAGGGCGAAGCAGGGATTTTCTTCCTGGTTTACTAACCCCCTCTGGCGTGGAGCACCTTCATTGGAGTCCCAAAATATTTCTCAGAAGTAGAAGCCAAAGCTGGCTGGGGGAATTCTGGGGGTTAAAATCCACAAATCTTAAAAGTTACCAAGGTTGGACACACAATTGTTCCAGAGCAAGATTAGATATAAAGGCTGATTTTTTTCTTCCCAATTCAGCTTAAAAAGCTTTTGTTACCCAACGTCAGATAATTAATTGCTGTTTTTTTAGAAAAAAGCTTAATACCTGGAACTGATAATAGAATTGCAAGAAAGACATCATTTTGGTCTAGGAAAATAATGAGATCACAGATCAGGAAAAATATATATATATATCTTCCCATTTTTATTTGGCTCTGCTTGGTTGTTCCGTGCCGAACAATATCTTTTTCTGATCAGGAAATTATTTTAGAAATTCGTGCATTAAGAGTCTTCTACATAAAATTAGAACTTTCCAATAAAACATAAATAATACAACCTGCGTAAACCTCCCTTAATAGGAATGACTCACTTGGCTCTAGACAATAAAAGCTTTTGTTAAAGGCTCTTTATGGAAAATGGTTACAGCCACTAATGGTCCTTCTCCTGAGCTTTCAGAGTAGATCTCTGTCCCAAAACAATTTTTTCAGATTCTTTAGACATGCTAGCTTCTTCCACCAGACGTCCAATGGAACCCGTAAGGGATTGGAAGAAGTCCATCCGAGGTATGATAGGTTTTTCTTGAGGGTAGTTCTAACTTAATACAGGTTTGTGAGGTCCTTGGTTCTCCCTGAGCTTGGTTGTTTTCTAGCAGACGTTTCATGACCCAACTAGGTAACATCATCAGTGCTAGAAGGGAGTGGGGTTTGCAGAGTGGAGAAGTAGGGGAGGAGGAGATGGGGTGGAAGAGTAGGGAGAAAGAGGAGAAGGAGGTGGAGGAGGACTGGTGCTTCTGAATTTGTTTTTTTGCAGACGTTTCATGACCTCCCTAGGTAATGTCATCAGTGCTCTGATGCATTCATACAGTGCTGATGATCTTACTTTTTTGGGGTTTAAACTGCCCTAAAGAGTTTCTGCAGGATGCTTTCTTCCTATAGCTCAGCATTGCTCTCTGCTAATCACTCACCACCCATCGGTGACTTCACTCTTCCCGTTAGCCTAAAAATCAGTCTGCAGAAAACGGAGTTGTTTTCCTTCTTACAACATATTTGCACATTTAGATCATTCTGAACTTGGCAAGTTTCACCAGCCTCCTTTCAGCTTCGTAATTTTTTTTCCACCTCTGGCCCTGCCTCCTTCTTTCTATTTTCATACGCAGGCAAAACTACAATCTTTTCTTCAAAAGTACTCTAGGCCCATTATAAATCTTGGAAGAGAAGAGAAGAGAAGAGAAGAGAAGAGAAGAGAAGAGAAGAGAAGAGAAGAGAAGAGAAGAGAAGAGAAGAGAAGAGAAGAGAAGAGAAGAGAAGAGAAGAGAAGAGAAGAGAAGAATGGAAGAATAAGAAGAGAAGAGAATAATGGAATGGAAGAATGAGAAGATAAGATAGGAGAGGAGAGGAGAGGAGAGGAGAGGAGAAAAGAGAAGAGAAGAGAAGAGAAGAGAAGAGAAGAGAAGAGAAGAGAAGAGAAGAGAATAATGGAATGGAAGAATAAGAAGAGAAAAGAAGAATGGAATGAAAGAATAAGAAGAGAAGAGAATAATGGAATGGAAGAATGAGAAGATAAGATAGGAGAGGAGAGGAGAGGAGAGGAGAGGAGAAGAGAAGAGAAGAGAAGAGAAGAGAAGAGAAGAGAAGAGAAGAGAAGAGAAGAGAATAATGGAATGGAAGAATAAGAAAAGAAGAATGGAATGAAAGAATAAGAAGAGAAGAGAATAATGGAATGGAAGAATGAGAAGATAAGATAGGAGAGGAGAGGAGAGGAGAAGAGAAGAGAAGAATGGAATGGAAGAATAAGAAGAGAAGAGAATAATGGAATGAAAGAATAAGAAGAGAAGAGAATAATGGAATGGAAGAATGAGAAGAGAGGAGAAGAGAGGAGAGGAGAAGAATGGAATGAAAGAATAAGGAGAAGAGAAGAGAATAATGGAATGGAAGAATGAGAGGAGAGGAGAGGAGAGGAGAGGAGAGGAGAGGAGAGGAGAGAAGAGAAGAGAAGAGAAGAGAAGAGAAGAGAAGAGAAGAGAAGAGAAGAGAAGAGAAGAGAAGAGAATAATGGAATGGAAGAATAAGAGTAGAGTAGAGTAGAGTAGAGTAGAATAGAAGCTGGAAGGGACCTTGGAGGTCTTCTAGTCCAACAGGGGAACCTATACCATTTCAGACAAAGTCAAGTCTCTTCTTTAAAATATGGGTGACTTCGTTTTTTCTGGCAATAAAATGTTTGGGTTGGAGGAAAATCCTGAGTCAGGAGTCTTCTGGGGGGAGGGAAGCCCCAAATTCACAATCGGGAAAAAAACGAAAACGTAAAACTTTAATGAAAAACTCTTCACATAATCCATCCCGTTTACAAATTTCGTGACCCGGGAACTTGTACAAAAGAACGCTGCAATGGGTTAATTTTTCAAAGCTCGCTCTTTGAAAATCTGCACGGAGTATAGATGCCCCCGTTTTCTCTGCAAATCCCTGAACAGTCCCAAAAATAAAAATTTTAAAAAAAAAAAAAGTCAGTGACTGATTCTGATTGGGACTGCAGTGGCAATAATCTCTACATCCAGATAGCACAAGACTCGAGACCGATTGCACCCAAAGCCGACTCCTATTTTAGCTCTTGCAGGACAAGTGGCAAATTCTCATTTTTAGCATGAATGGAGTTAATTGTCATCTTCCTCCTCCTGCAGAACATTTGTCAATGAGATCATCGCCGAAGGAGATGGTGGGCGATTCAGAATATATATATATATATATTTAAAAAAAGAAAAACCCAACTCCCTTGTGTGTTTTTAGCTTGGAAGCTACTGCATCAGGGGTGGGCTGCTGGGAGTTCACAGGGGTTCGGTAGAACCTCTAGCTAAGATTCTGTGCAGCTAGGAGTACCCCCAAATCCCACTCCTGGCTGGCTCCGCCCATCTCACCCTGCCCCTCCCAGGAGTCCCCACACGGCCCGTTTTGGATGCAGGTAAGTGCAGGGTGCATGGGGAGGCTTGGGGAGGGCGAAAAACGGACCTACCAGACTTCGGGAAGGCTGGAAACGGGCCCGTTTCCAGCTTCCAGAGGGCTTCCGGAGCCTGGGGACGCCATTTTCACCTTCCCGGAGGCTCATTTACCACTTTGGCTGACTGTGAAATCCAACACCCTCCTTCTGATTGCGGTCAGGAAGAATGTATGGAATGCACTTCAGTTAGGGAAATCAATCAGCTCTATCAGTTCTCCCTCCCTCCTGCTCATGGCAACTTGAAAGCTTTGCAAGTTGACAGCTCAACTGTGAAGTGGAAGTTTCCCCCTTTCTTCTAATTTGATCACACACCATCAAAATCTGCAGGTCTTCCTGAGTTGGCTTACAAGGCACTCCGGGAAAAGCCCCGTCTTTCGTCAAAACCCTTCACAACCGACAAAGGGCTGCCAGGGAAAGATTGTTAAGGGAAATATTATGGTCCAGAGTCGCATATTTTTTTGTGACAGCAGCGGAGGCACAAACCTGGGCTTCTCCATCCCAGGCTGGATGGTTTGGAGCTGGTCCTCCTCCGTCGGCTACCACGAGCTGAAGTCTCCGAAGTCTCTGGTTTTCTTCTCCTTCTTGGCAGCCCCGCTGGTGGACGGCCCGTCTTCCGCTGCTCGTTTCCTGCATCACAAAATGCCCACGTCAACCCACTTCTTACAAACAGACCCTGGTTTAAGATCACACTACAAACAGACCATGGCTTAAGGTCACACAACAAACAGACCCTGGCTTAAAGTCATACTACAAACAGATCCTGGTTTAGAGTTCTCCCAAAAAAATGGAAGAGAGGAGCAGAAAAATACAAGGGGGAGAGAAGGATGAAATTAAGTAGCACAAATCAACTAGATTTCCCCTACTTTAGAGGTTAAAAAAATAACATAAAAATCTTTCCGCCTCTTCTTTCGGACAAAGCAGTTTTGGAAAATTAAAAAAAAAGTGAAGTGTGAAAAGTTCTAACATCGTTTTTAATGGGAGGTCAAGAGAAGCAAGAACCAATCGCCTTAAGTTATCTGGTCATCCACTCATCTAACTGGCTCCTTTCCTTTGGGGCAAACTGATTATTCTATTCTATTCTATTCTATTCTATTCTATTCTATTCTATTCTATTCTATTCTATTCTATTCTATTCTATTCTATTCTATTCTCAGGACTTCTGGTTGTCACCACAGCGTGACAGCTGAATCCGGTGGAAATCCACAAAAATCAGCTGTTTTCTACCAGCCTGGAGGCTCCTTGGGGCCTACTCTCGCCTTGAAGGGGTGACCAAGCTGGAAGGGTGCCCGCAGATCGCAGGTGGACGGTGGTCCACCTAGCTAGATCTGGGGAAACTTTCTGAACAGGCAGAGAAAAAGCTGGCCATTAATGGCCAAACCGAAGCTCGGACAGCCTGAAAAACAAGCGGTGATCAAGTGGAAAAGTGACAGTGCACTTGTTTGTGGTAAGAACTATACAATTTCTATCCGTATTCTATTCTTCATTATTTTCTATTCATTATCCTATCCTATCCTACCCCATCCCATCCTGTCTATCATCTATCTCTATCGCTCCCTCTCTCTCTCCACCCACCGACACTACCTACCAATCTCTCCATCCATCTATCCATCCATCCATCCATCCATCCATCATCCTGTCCTGTCCTGTCTTATTTCTATTTTTCACTGCCTGAACCCACAAAAATGTTTGCACAAATTCAATAAGATCAATTGGCAAAGGTTATTTTTTCCACACATGCTTTTATCTCCCCATAGAAAAAAACCCAGAAATTCAAAAAAGTAAAATGCAGCCAGAACTTACGCTGCTGCTATATTTATGTATTTCCCAACTCCGGTGCGGTAAGTTTTTGGTGTGGGAGGTTCTTTCTTCAGGATTTCTTTGCTTTCTCTCTTCGTTGCCTCCTCTTCCTGCAGGGCCTTTTCTCTTTCTTGGGCGACCTTGGAGAAAGTGAACGGAGACAGATCACTCTTCCGACAAAAAAAAAAAAACATTGAAAAAGAGGTTTCAAGCAGGCCACACAGCACCAGTTGGCTGAAAACGGGAGATGGCAACAGCTGCACACAAAGTTTGTATAGTTTTTAGACCTGTAAGGTGCTCAGTCACTGGGGGAGATGAGCAGCTATAGGAAGGAAGGAAGGGAAGGGAAGGGAAGAGAAGGAAGGAAGGAAGGGGAAGGGGAACGGAAGGAGGAATGGAAGGAAGGAAGGAAGAAGGGAAGGGAAAGGAAGGAGGAATGGAAGGAAGGGGAAGGGGAAGGGAAAGGAAGGAAGGGAAGGGAGAAAAGAAGGAAGGGGAAGAGAGGGAAGGGGAAGGAAGGAGGAAGGGAAAGGAAGGAAGGAGAAAAAAGGAGAGGGGAAGGAAAGAGGAAGGGAAAGAAGAAAGAAATGAGGAAGAGGAAAAAAGGAAAGAAAGAAAAAAGAGGGGGAAGTAAGGAGAAAGGAAAAATGTGGAGAAGGAAGGAAGGAAGAAAAAAAAGAGGAAAGTCAGATCTCTCTTGCTCTCCGTTGCTTCATTTTTGAGAAAGGAAGCCCAAATAGGTCAATGCAATAACCGCACAAAGACACAACTCTTAGCGAATGAGGTTGCTGTTCTGGTCATAAGGTGAGGACTCCCTGCCTTCTGTGCGGCCACTCGGCCTGCAAGGTTTTGAGAGAATGACAGACAGCAACTTCTGACGACCGACTGACCCATATATCTGGTCGTGCAATAATTCCAACGTTTCTGCCTTTCCCCGCCAGCCGAATAAAAACTTAATATACGAGAGAATTTGGGAGGGTGAAGGGGGCACACGAGTCACCTGCAGTCAATTGTCTTCCTGAACTCTTTTGAACACTCACCTGGGCGTCTGCCTCTTCGTACGGGTCAACAAAAACTGTTGTGGATTTGATTTTTATTTCCTCCTAAAAAAAGAGAGAGAGAGAGAGAGAGAACAGGGGGGAAAAAAATTACACAGGCTTTTTCGCTGCTGCTTTGGTGCAAAGTTGAAATCGTTTAAACGTAACCAAATGTCCGGGGTCCAAGTAACACCCCCAACGAAAGAAAACTCCGAGGCTTAAAGTTCCATTTTATTAGAGATGTCGTATTGGCACGTCTGGGAAAACCCGAATCTGAAAGCTTCCAGGTTTTCCCCACCCAAAAGAAAATCCAAGTCCCTTCCCAACATCCACATGTCCATCACATGGTCCAATCCAAGCATTGTCCCAATTGGAGATGCCTCCCAGTTTCAGCCCTCCAAGTGCAGGGCAATATGTCCTTGACTCTCTGAGAAAGGAATGTTATTATGACTACGTATCACCCATGCTCAGTGGTGGGTTTCAAATTTTTTTACTACCGGTTCTGTGGGTGTGGCTTGGTGGGCGTGGCTTGGTGGGCATGGCAGGGGAGGATACTGCAAAACCCCCATTTCCTCCCAATCAGCTGGGTTTTGGGAGGCAGAGAATAGATGGGGGCGGTGCCAGTCAGAATTTTTACTACTGGTTCTCCAAACTACTCAAAATTTCCACTACCGGTTCTCCAGAACTGGTCAGAACCTGTTGAAACCCACCTCTGCCAATGCTTAATACAATCCCCCCTTCCCAGTTTCCCACAGTAGTAAATGTGGCAGGCCTGAAGATCCAAGACAAAAAATGGCTTCCAGGCCTAACACCCGAGGCTGTTTCAATCCAGGTTTTATTCTCTTTCCGTTTGATCTTTCGCCCCAAGAGACTGACCTTGGGACGGTCTGTTTTCGGATCGCTCTCCACGTTTTCCATCGCAGTGAGGGTCTCAAAGCCTCCGACGACTCTGGGGAAAGGAAGAGGAAAAACCCACACAGAGTAAGGACATAGTAAGAAAAAGCCCAACCTACTTCAAAATTCGGGGGGGACGGGACGAGGAAGAGGAAGCTGGTGCGGCCAACAGAAGGAAGGGACAGAAGGCAGCTCGGTGTTGGCCTTAAGTCAAAGTCAAAGTCAAAGTGAAATCCTAAGCACTGAATGGAAGGCAGCTGGGGATGTTTAACGTGATTTCTTTTAGAATGGAATAAGAGTAAGAGTAATAATAGAGTAGAGTAGAGTAGAGTAGAGTAGAGTAGAGTAGAGTAGAGTAGAGTAGAGTAGAAAATATGGAATGGAATAGAATAGAAAGTATGGACTAGAATAGAAAATATGGACTAGAATAGAAAATATAGAATGGAATGGAATGGAATAGAAAATATGGAGTGGAATAGAAAATATGAGATAGGATAGGATCCCCAATCAAACAATCATAGCATTCTTAGCTTGGGCTGCGCTGGTAAGCAAGCTTATGAATTTGAGCTCTTTTACAGCTGAGAGTAAAAGGGGACGCGGTGGCTCAGTGGCTAAGACGCTGAGCTTGTCGATCGAAAGGCCAGCAGTTCAGCGGTTCGAATCCCTCGTGCCGCGTAACGGGGTGAGCTCCCATGACTTGTCCCAGCTTCTGCCAACCTAGCAGTTCGAAAGCAGGTAAAAAAATGCAAGTAGAAAAATAGGGACCACCTTTGGTGGGAAGGGAACAGTGTTCTGTGCGCCTCTGGCGTTGAGTCATGCCGGCCACATGACCACGGAGACGTCTTCGGACAGCGCTGGCTCTTCGGCTTTGAAACAGAGATGAGCACTGCCCCCTAGAGTCAGGAACAACTAGCACATATGTGCCAGGGGAACCTTTACCTATAGCTGAGGGTGCTTGCAAATCCATGGTTTTTTTCCTCCAGATTTTTGGGGTTTTTTTTAAATAAAAAAATAATAATTTCTTGCTGCCATACAGACATCTGTTAAGGATAATTAACGAAATGCTGGCTGCGATATAGAGAAATGTTTTCGCTTACCTTCCAAATATGGTGTGCTTCTTATCCAGGTATGCACAGGAGCGGAAAGTAATGAAACTTGAAAAGAAAAGAAAAGGCTGCCATGAAATAAACACATGAAGAGTTTCCCAAAAAAATGCGTCAATCACAGTAACGCAAACAGCTGGGACTCGGCTCAGCCAAATTGTCACCAGCTCGAGGTACGTACAGGCAGTCCTTGACTTACAACAGTTTACTTAATGACCGTCCGAAGTTACAGCGGCACTAAAAAAAAGGGAGATTTTTTTCCCCACACTTACGACCGTTGGCAGCATCCCCGAACGTGATGCGTACATTCGGATGCTTGATAATCGGCTCGCGTTTACGACGGGGTCACGTCATCCCCTTTTGCGACCTTCCGACAAGCAAAGTCCACGGGAAAACTAGATTCACTTAACAACCGTCTTACTAGTGTTAATAACGGCAGCGGTTTACTTTAAACCAATGTGGCCAAGAAAAGTCGTAAAAACCAGGCAAACCTCAATGTCACTCGGCCACATCCATTTCGGGCTCAACTCTGGTCGTAATTTTGGAAATTACACAGATTAATTTGGAATTAAGACCTGAGATTTTCCTATTGGGGGCAAAACCTTTGAATGTTAAATCAGATATATGGTTCTTGTTGATTCACATTATCACTGCAGCAAGATTAGCGTATGCGCAGGAGTGGGAAAAAATCAATACTTACCGATAGATTTGAAAATAATATATAAAATTAATGAGTGTGCGGAATCAGATAGATTAACTAGATTGATCAATGGTAAAAAAGATTCAGAATTTTATAACAGTTGGAAAGTATGGTACGATTGGGTCCAGAAAAGGTGGGATAGAATAGATATATGATGATGTATATATATGATGGCAAATATGTATGTATAAAGGAATGACTTTATACTTATGGACAATGTAATCATATTATACCATGGTGGCAGGATTGTATATTTTATTTGTGTATTGGTGTATAGAATATATTAATAAAAATTATATATAAATAAAAAAAAAAACTCTGGTCATAAGCCGAGGACTACCCATTCCTATCTCAGCAGAATGAAGGGCGGAGAAGGAAGCTTTAACCTTTCCAGATGAAATGGGAAGAAGAAGAAGAAAAAAAAAAAAGAATTCTAAAAAGAGGATTGGCCGTTTGTTATCGCAGAGCTGGCTGCGTACTCGGTGGTTTCTCGGATCCAATTACACGATGCCGCGACTGGGTTGATTGAGATTTAATTTACAGCATTCCTGGGAGTCTGTATTTTACAGACTTGAGCACATGCAGGAGCTAAGAGCCAAAGGCCTCTCCGGGGGAACTGCAGGTAGTCCTCGATTTACAACCGGTCGCTTAATGACAGTTCAAAGTTACGATGCGCCTGCGTGGATCTACAATGAATTGGTGAAACGACTTGCCTCCAGAAGTTGTGGATGCTCCAACGCTGGAAGTTTTTAAGAAGAGGTTGGATAACCATTTGTCTGCAATGGTATAAGGGCTGTGATGGCAAACCTATGGCCATATTGGTGGGCACGCAAGCTCAGCTTTCAGGCCTTCTGGGCCCACTGGAAGTCAGGCTGGGGAAGGCCGTTTTTGCCCTCCCCAGGCTCCTAGAAAGGCTCTGGAGCTTAGAGAGGACGAAAAACGGGCCTACTGGGCCCACCATGTCACTGCGTGCCAAAAGTGGGGGAAGCATAGAGGGGTCTTGGATGAGAAGCGAAATGTCTTCAAAGAAAAACCAGAAAGTCCCAGTTGCCTCTTGAAAAAGCACCTTTGGGACACTCGCTCATGTCCTCCTGAGGAGAGCAAGGACATTAGAAGAGCCAAGTCCCCACTTACAATTGAGATTTGTTGCTGTTGGGCCCCGTGTTGGCCATGCTGAGGACACCTCGCCCTGTGTGAGACAAGTTGGGCCTCAGTTCGTCTTTGAATGGCTTTCCCCAGTACGATTCTCCTCCTGGAATAAAAACATAGAAATTTATTGTTATTTATTTATTTTATCATATTTGTATACCACCCTACTCCTGGAGGACTCAGGGCGGTGAACAGCCAAGATAAAAATACAAAGAACATACAAAAGTTAAAAACTATTAAAAACAGATTAAATAATTTGGGCTCAAAAAACAAATTTAAGACATCCAATTTATCTAAAAACATTTAAAACCCAATTTAAAAGGGATGCCTGAAAGCCGGCCCTCCTTCCGCTTGATAGAATGAGGACAGAGTTAAGAAGGTTAAGAGGGGACTGGCGAGCATTTCCTGCACGAAATAAATAAAAGGCAAGAGGCTGCCTCAAGGTAACTCTTGGGTTCCACCATAGCTCCTCAGAAGAACCTTCTCTGAATGGTGGAGGAGACATTCATATACAGTAGTGGCCAAAATTGTGGAAACCTTTTGGGAAAAGTGTATTTACTAAAACTAGCTAATAACACCAGTTTTTTTGGGGAGTAGTACCATAAAATTATCTATCAATGGAAAGATAATTTAATCAAGAATGTAATGCAATAACTTTCATGAAGGATTTGCTATTAGAATAGCAGTTACGGTATAAAGAAGAAAAGTGAAACACGTAGAAAAAAACGAGATGTACAAAAATGATCTCCCTAGAAAAAAATGAGATATACAAAAATTATCACGTCAGTTGATTCTTAGTTGAGTAACCTTTAGCATGAATGATGGCCTTACGACGTCTTCCCATGGAGTGGAACCAAGTCTTTGAGTTCTGCAGCTGTTCTAATGTGAAACCAAGATTGAAGGATGGCTTCTATTAACTGGGTTTGATTGCTGGGGCGCTTCTGACTAACAAGTTTCTTTAGTCAGCTCCACAGATTTTCAATTGGGTGAAGATCTGAGCTATTCCCAGGCCATTCCAGCAGTGGAATAGGATGATCTTGAAACATACATACATACATACATACATACATACATACATACATACATACATAAATAAATAAATAAATAAATCGGCGTTATTAGCCATCAAACCTCAAAAATACACTTTTCCCAAAAGGTTTCCACAATTCTGGAAATTGTGGAAAGACCCTATAGTCCTTCCTTCCCTTCCTTCCTTCCCAAACCCCACTCTCTTCCAGCACTGATGCTATTACCTAGCTGGGTAATGAAACACCTACAAGAAAACAACCCAGCTCAGAGAGCACCCAGGACGCCACAAATCCATCTCTAGCACATCTTAAAATTTCCAGCTGTACAATTTCCAGCAAAGACAAAGGAGCAGCTCTGTTGTTACTACTGCTAGATGGCGAACGGCCAGAAATCTCTGCCAATTCAATTAAAAAAAAAAAAAAAAGAGCAAAAAGCCAGTCCCCTTTTATCAGCGGGCCCAAATTTACTTCCTGCCTTTGGAAGCAGCTAAGATTTGAAAGGAAGTTAAGTGCCCCCCGACGTTCACTCTGGGCTAGGAGAAACCATCCCACTTTCTCCTGCAGAGAAGTGAAGAAAGAATCCGCTCCGAAGAATCCACTCTGGATCCCTCTACGTCTGCCTCCCCTTCTGGCTTTTGTTCCTGGGCAGACCTAACATGGGATCTCCATTTCAATCTGCCCCAGCTGCAGGGCTGCTCTTTCCACATTCCTCGAGGAATGAACGGAGAGATGGACGGCTGTCCTATTCCTCCTGAATTGGTCCTTCGTTAGGAGCAGAAAGGAATAGAATAGAAGGTAGAATAGAATAATGTAGAGTAGAGAAGAATACGAACAGAATAGAACAGAACAGATGGAGTGGAGTGGAGTGGAATAGAAGAGAAGAGAAAATGAATGGAATAGAACAGAAAGAGAAGAGAAAATGAATAGAATAGAATAGAATAGAATAGAATAGAATAGAATAGAATAGAATAGAACAGGTGGAGTGGAGTGGAGTGGAATAGAAGAAAAAATGAATAGAAGAGAAGAGAAAATGAATGGAATGGAACAGAACAGAAAGAGAAGAGAAGAGAAGAGAAGATGAAGAGAAGAGAAATGAATAGAATAGAATAGAATAGAATAAATAGAATAGAATAGATAGAATAGAATAGAATAGAATAAGTGGAGTGGAGTGGAGTGGGATAGAAGAGAAGAGAAGAGAAGAGAAGAGAAGAGAAGAGGAGAGAAGAGAAGAGAAAATGAATGGAATGGAACAGAACAGAAAGAGAAGAGAAGAGAAGAGACGAGAAGATGGAGAGAAATGAATAGAATAGAATAGAATAGAATAGAATAGAATAGAATAAGGAGTGGAGTGGAGTGGAATGGAAGAGAAGAGAAGAGAAAATGAATGGAATGGAATAGAACAGAAAGAGAAGAGAAGATGAAGAGAAGAGAAATGAATAGAATAGAATAGAATAGAATAGAATAGAATAGAATAGAATAGAATAGAATAGAATAGAATAGAATAGAATAAGTGGAGTGGAGTGGAATAGAAGAGAAAATGAAGAGAAGAGAATAGAATGGAATGGAATGGAATGGGAAAACTTGTGAAATGGGGCAAGACTCACTTAATGACTTTCTTGCTCAGCAACAGAAATGTTGGCCTCAATTGCGGTCGTAAGCCGAGGACTGCCTGTATACATGTTTTAAATGCAACTCCAGGCACAGGGAAAGCAAGTGAGCAAAAAATGCTCCCTTTCCTTTTTTTAAAAATCCCTCCAGGAAAAGCAGACCCTCAAGCCCCCCTCCCCGCCTCCCACCCACCTCGCAGTCACACCGACCGATCTAAATTCAGCCGTGCGCGCTCACTTTCTCCCTGCCCATCTGTTCCTTCAGCGTTTCAGTGTGAGGTGAGGGCTGCAATCCAGAACCCGGGGTGTGGGGTTGGCCCTCGTAAAGATTGATTTCATTTCTAGATTTGGGGGATGACTCTGCCCCGTTCCTGGCAGGCTCTCAGTCTCAGCCGGCAAAAGTACGGTTTGGTTTCTAAAAAACTGATTTTTATTTTTATTTTTATTTTGGTTTCGTGCTTCTCTCGGAGGAAACCGGGACTGGGAAGGAGGAGGCGGGGATCACTGAATAGCCATTCTAGGAAATATTTCACACCGATGGTGGTGGTGGAGGTGAAATTCATGCTTTGGGGTCTTTTTGTGTGGGTTGGATGGGGGCAGAAATTCCGGCTTCAGCCTCCTGGTGTGGGGCTTTGGGCGAAGGCTGGAGGGAAACACCGCTGGTGGCGAAGAGCCGGAGGTCCTTGTTCCAGTGGGACTGCATCATGGCCTGGAACTGGCTGACCATCTCAGCCCACTGAGCCTCCAGGTGCCGGTAGCTGGCCTTGCACTCCCGCAGGTCTTCCCTCTGCTTGGAAAGCCTATGCTCCTAGTCCTCAGTGAGGTGCTTCTGCTGAGCCTCCTTCTCGGTCAGATCCAATTTAAAACTAAGCTGTTTTGCCAACTTTCTCTTGGTGGATGCTTAGCTCCAACAACTGCTTCCTATTGGGGCACTAAGGAGCCCGGGCGGACAAGCGAGGAGGGGAGGGGAGGGGTGAGTAGTGGCCAGCAAGGCACCCCTCGATATGAGTGAAATTGAGTTGGCCACGCCCACCCAGTCACATGCCCACCTAGCCACGCCCACCCAGCCAGTCATTAGGTAGACCATATTAATGGTCCACGGGATTTAAAATTATGAATTTGGTGGTCCCTGAGGTCTGAAAGGTTGGGGACTCCTGACCTAAAGGGTTTATAAAGGACTAAAATCAATTGAAATGAAAGAAAGAAAGAAAGAAAGAAAGAAAGAAAGAAAGAAAGAAAGAAAGAAAGGAAGGAAGGAAGGAAGGAAGGAAGAAAGAAGAAAGAAAGAAAGAAAGAAAGAAAGAAAGAAAGAAAGAAAGAAAGAAAGAAAGAAAGAAAGAAAGAAAGAAAGAAAGAAAGAAAGATTCCTTTTACCTGTCCCCGTCCCGGTTGGGTCTCCACCTTGAATCTAGACAGTCAAAAGATAAAGACAGCGTCAGGGGGAAGCTGAAAAGCCATGAATTTATCATTTGAGATTATTCAAGACGTTACTTTTTATCAGCCCACTGGAGAAAAGAAAAACGAAATTATTTTTTTTATTCCCTTCTCCTTTAACCGGTGCCCTGCCGCCATCAATCAACCAGCTCCCAAAAGGAGCAAATTACAATAATCAGAGTTTCAGCTGCTGAGCAGGGAAGTGGGGGGGGGGGGGGGGGGCGGTTTTCCAAAGGGTGAAACACAGGTAGTCCTCGACTTACAACAGTTCAGTTAGTGACCATTCAGAGTTACAACAGCACTAAACGAAGTGACTTACGACCCATTTTTCACACTTTCGACCTTTGCAGGAGCTCCAAGCTCATGGGCTCAAAAATTCAGAGGCTTGGCCACTGGTTCGTATTTATGACGGTCGCAGTATCCCGGGGTCACGTCATCCCCTCTTGCGACCTTCTCACAAACGAAATGAATCAGGGAAGCCAGATTCACTTAACAACTGGGTGACTTTGTTAGGATATGGTTTGAGCCTAACAAGTTATCCAGGCAATATATCTGTGACTTTAATATGAATATGTACTGTGTGACTTTAAAGTTTTCCTGCTGATTCATTGTAATGCTGAGTCATGCTGTAATTAGATAATCACTAGTTGTAAACGTATTTAAGAAAGGTACTGTAACGTATTCAACTGATAAGCTACCATAATGTGAGGAGTTGCTACCATTGTGCTATCATCGTTGGATGGATCTGCTACCATCGTGGTTTGTGAACCAGAGCGAGTTTGTTATTCTAACCAACTACTGTTAGTGATGGTAAGAAGAGTTTTTGTATCACTGGACTGATTTAACTGGCAAAGACTTGGATTGATTTAAAGACTATGAGATTGTTTTTTCACTATAAAGTAAACTTTTGATAAACCAGTTTGCACATCTCTTATTCATTGCTCTCAGCAATGTTTCTCTGTGCTCTACAATCTGCTGGTTGGTAACACAACAACAATATCCTTAACTTAACTACTATTCATTCATTTAACAACTGTGGTAAGAAGGTCGTAAACTAACTAATACTTATAAGAGTGCAGAGAAGAGCAAGAAAGATGATGAGGGGAATGGAGGCTAAAACATACGATGAACGGTTACAGGAACTGGGTATGTCTCGTTTAATGAAAAGAAAGACTAGGGGAGACATGATAGCAGTCTTCCAATATTTGAGGGGCTGCCAAAGAGAGGAGGAGAGGGTCAGGCTATTTTCCAAAGCATCTGAAGGCCAGACAAGGAATAATGGATAGAAACTGAACAAGGAGAGTTTCAATGTAGAAATAAGGAGGAATTTTCTGACAGTCAACCCTTGGGACAGAAGTTGCCTTCGGAAGTTGTGGGAGCTTCATCAGAGAGAAAAGACTGGACTGCCATTGGTCAGAAATGGTGTAAGGGTGGGGGTTGCCTAGATGACCTACAAAGTCCCTTCCAACTCTTTGATAATCTGTATCTACCTTTGCCCTCCCGGTTCGATACTCACCACGAAATTACGAATCGATCGGTGAAATATAGTCCCGTCGTAGTAGTTCTTCTTGCAGAGTTTAATGAAGTTTCACAGGTTTTAGGGGCTCTGAGAAAGACAGAAAAGAAAAAAAAACACACACAAGCTGCTTAGAATGGAATCAAGGCTGTTTTTACCCAGGAAAGCTGTTCGGGGAATAAACCGCAGAAAAAAACTCTTATTCTCTGTCCGTATTTTCTTATCGTATCGGATAGGTTCTCGCCGTTTTCTTCTTCTCATTGCTGATTTTATTGTTCTGTACCTCTGTTTCGTTCACACTTAGAAGGATAATTTTATTGTCGCTGAATGTACACTGATCGGCATACGTTAAAATGAAATTTCATGGCATACAGCTCTCAAAGTGTCACCGCCTCCAATATATGCACCATTAACATGACAAAATAAATAAGTAAATCAATACAAAATTAGGCATATACCCGCATATATTATATGGCACAGAGAAACAATACAGTCTAAAAAGGTAAAGGTTCCCCTCGCACATATTGTGCTAGTCGTTCCCGTCTCTAGGGGGCGGTGCTCATCTCTGTTTCAAAGCCGAAGAGCCAGCGCTGTCCGAAGACGTCTCCGTGGTCATGTGGCCGGCATGACTCAACGCCAAAGGCGCACGGAACGCTGTTCCCTTCCCACCAAAGGTGGTCCCTATTTTTCTACTTGCATTTGTTTTTTTAGTTGCTTTCGAATTGCTAGGTTGGCAGAAGCTGGGACAAGTCACGGGAGCTCACCCCGTTACGCGGCGCTGGGGATTCGAACCGCTGAACTGCCAATCTTTCGATCGATCAGCTCAGTGTCTTAGCCCTGAGCCACCACATCCCTAAACTAAATAAACCTAAACACAATCTAGTTCAGTTCATTTCTTCCTGTTTATTGGCTTAAGCTGCCTAGAGAAGGCCCACGGCCAGATACAGGCAGTCCCCGATTTACAACGGTTCATTTAATGACCATTCAAAGTTACAATGTTGCTGAATAAAAGGGACATAGGACTGTTTTTCACACTTATGACTGTTGCAACAAATCCCAGGCTCACATGACCAAAATTCAGACACCTGGCAACTGGTTCATACTTATGACAACTGGAGCGTCCTGGGTTCGCGGGATCGGATTTTACGACCTTCCGACAAGCGAAGTCCATGTGGAATCTAGGTTCACTCAACAACCATGTTAAGCTAACTTAACAAACGCAACGGTTCACTTAGCAACAGGGGCGAAGGCCGTAAAACGGGGCGAAACGCACTGACTGAACGGACCTTTCAATTAGCGACGCAAATTTTGGGCCCAACAGCGGTCGTAACTTGAGGACTACCTGTAATAAATTGTAACCAATAAATCATAAAATAAATAAATAAATAAATAGCCATGGCTGAGATTATCGATAGTCCTTGACTCGCAATAGTTTTAGCATCTGTTCGAAGGTGCGACACACTGGAGGGGAAAAAAAATGACTTATGAACCAGTTTTCACAACCGTTGCCGCATTTTCCACAGGTCAAAATGTCGGACCCTTGGCGACTGACTTGTTATTCATGACGGTGTGGGTGCCGTTCTAACTTTCAACCGTCACTAAATGAACATTCGTAAGTCGAGAACTACCTGCACTTGGCCAAGCAATAACGAATTCCTCCACAATGATGGAAAAAGAGATAAGAGGCGTCTTTCTTTTTTGCAAACACTCCGTGGGCTGCAAATTATTTTCCTCTGATTTTATTTATATTTATACACACGCACGCTCTCTCTCTCTCTCCCTTTCCACACGCATGGAGAGAGTGCTCGTTCCCATGGCCACTGGGTGTGCACCACTGCGAGGCGTATAACGTTCTGGCAAGCATCCCGGAGTTGCCTTAGCAACGTTCCCTGAAAGGAAGGATAAGAAAAAAAACAAAAACAGCCGAAAACTCCCTTGGACACAGAAAACCATTCCTTCCTTCTATTTTTTTCCCCCTGCCATTTCACCCCTTAAAAAGAACGATTCCAGATTTTGGAACGTTTCGGCTTTTTGAACTCTCGGGTGGGAATAAAACAACAACCCCGAAATCTGATTTTGGCTCGTGGATTCGACCCGTGTCGCTACTGGTCAAAGCGAAAGGACGTTGGGAAGGGAGACAAATACGTCGGCGGCATTCGAAAAGAACAAAGCATCAGTCTCACCAAAGGGATGACTCTGGTTTTTCCAAGGTTACAGGAGTGGCCAGGATTGTGGAAACCTTTTTGGGAAAAGTGTATTTTTGAGGTTTGATGGCTAATAACACCACTTTCTTTTTTTTCGATGGGAAGTGGGGGGGGGGGTGGTGGTGGCAGGGAAAGAACTGGAATGTAAGGGATATTTGGGAGAGAAATTTGGAATGCAAGTTTGCCAAGCGGCAGCCTGAGACAGACCCAACACTTCCAGCTGGGGAAGTCTGACAGGCAGACAGATCGTTCCCAAAACAAAGAGAGTGTAAATGATTGATGGACAATGGGAGATCCGGGGCTGGGGGGAAGGGAGGGAAACTTTTCCTATGCTGTTTTCGTGCACAATTATTAGAACTGGCTTTTCTACTTCTTTAACCACATGGTTAAGGGATGGGGTAGCTTCTTAGCCACTGAGCTTGTCGATCGAAAGGTCGGCAGTTCGAATCCCAAGTGCCGTGTAATGGGTGAGCTCCTGTGACTTGTCCCAGCTTCTGCCAACCTAGCAGTTCGAAAGCAGGTAAAAAATGCAAGTAGAAAAATAGGGACCACCTTTGGTGGGACAGGAACAGAGTTCCATGCGCCTTTGGCGTTGAGTCATGCCGGCCACAGGACCACGGAGACGTCTTCAGACAGCGCTGGCTCTTCGACTTGGAAACAGAGATGAGCAGCGCCCCCTAGAGTCGGGAACGACTAGCACATATGTGCGAGGGGAACCTTTACCTAACCATATGGAATCTTCAGTAAAGTTATACCCTTGATCCAAAAATATGTCCCAGGAGACATTTTTCCTTTGCTGTCTAACCTAGTGGGACGGTTGATGAGATTGAACAGGAAGACTGTCGTGGCCCCATCGGATCCCAGTTCGGGGAAGGAGGAAGAGTCGGAACCGGGATCATGTGATGGGGACGCCATGTCTCCCCTGGAATGTCTGCAGAGTCCAAGAGGCTCAGGATGATGCGGTCCCAGGCCCCTTTGGCATTGAGGGAGGTGGTCGACGGACGGAGAGCTGCTTGTCCTTACAGATACGGGGGAGGATCGAATACAGACAGGCACCTCCAAAAATGTCTAGTTTGCCTCTGCAATCCAACAAGACAGACAGAGACTGCAGAGGATCATTAGAACTGCAGAAAAAACCATGGCTACCAACCTGCCTTCCATGGAGGACCTGTATACTGCATGAGTCAAACAGAGGGCTGTGAAAATATTTACAGACCCCTCGCATCCTGGACATAAACTGTTTCAACTCCTACCCTCAAAACGATGCTATAGAGCACTGCACACCAGAACAACTAGACACAAGGACAGTTTTTTCCCCCGAACGCCATCACTCTGCTCAACAAATAGTTCCCTCAACAGTCAAATAATTTACTGAGACTATATTACTATTACTCTTCTCTTCCTTCCTAGCATCTATCTCTTCCCACTTAGGACTATAACCATGTTGCTTGTATCTTTCCATTATATTGTTTTTACTTGTTTCCTAGTACGATTTGATTGCTTATTAGTAACCTTAACTATTACCTTAAGTGTTGTATCTTTTTATTCTCGATGAATGTATTTTATTTGCCTTATGTACACTGAGAGCATATACACCAAAGACAAATTCCTTGTTTGTCCAATCACACTTGGCCAATAAAGAATTCTATTCTATTCTATTCTATTCTATTCTATTCTATTCTATTCTATTCTATTCTATTCTATTCTATCCTATCCTATCCTATCCTATTCCATTCCATTCCATTTTCTATTCTATTCTATTCTATTCTATTCTATTCTTCTTTTCTTTTCTTCTCTTTTCTCCATTCCATTCCCATTCCCATTCCCATTCCCATTCCCATTCCCATTCCCACTTCTACTCTACTCTACTCTACTTTACTCTACTCTACTCTATTCTAATTAGGGTACAAATAATTAAAATGCCCCGAAAGGAGAGAAGCTGGATGGCTGGGCTCAGAAGGAAGGCCCAGGGCTGGTATTTCTTGATGGATCATTGGATGACATGGTCTTCTTCCCTCCACTTATGAGTCATCTCTTCCCAGCTACCTTCTTTTGTCCAAAATGATCTCCTTCAGTGATACCTAAAAGCTACTGGCTCCTGAAATCTTCACGAGTACATTACCCCAGGGTTTTTTGACGGAGGTTGCATAAAACATGACACGGCTTCAACACCTCCCATCGAAGAGATACATGCGGCACTGGGCCATGGTAGGAGAGTGTGATTCCAGCAATGTAAGGCTCTCGACAGCCATCTGCCAGGAATGCTTTAATTAGGATTGATGCCCATGACCTCCACAGGATGGATGGATGGATGGAAAGAAGGAAAAGAAGGAAGGAAGGAGATAAAGAGAGAAGGGAAAGATAAGAACAAAAAGGGAAAATAGTAAAAAGAGAAGAAAGGACAAAAAGGAAGGAGGGAAGGAGGAAGGATAAGAAGGAAAGAAGGGAAAGAGATAAAAGGAGGGAGGGAGGAAGGAAGGAAGAGGATGAGTGGAAGATCTAAGAAGATGGATGGAAGAAAAAGGAAGGAAGGAGGGAAAACAGGAAGGAAAAGAAGGAAGGAAGGAGATAAAGAGAGAAGAGAAAGATAAGGAGTTCGTGAGATGGGTAAAATGAGGACCCAGATTGTTGGGGGCAAGAGGCTGACTCTGCAAACCACTTAGAGAAGGCTGTAAAGCACTGTGAAGCGGTATATAAGTCTAAGTACTATTGCTATTGTCTGTCCTTCCTTCCTTCCTTCCTTCCTTCCTTCCTTCCTCCCTCCCTCCCTCCCTCCCTCCCTCCCTTCAGGTTGATTCAGCCATCCATCCATCCGAGGTGAGTAAAATGAGGACCCTGATCGTTGGGGTCAAGAGGCTGACTCTGCAACCCGCTTAGAGAAGGCTGTAAATTACTGTAAAGTGGTATAGAAGTCTAAGGGCTATTGCTATTTATTGGACCATCCGCCTTGAAGCATCTGAAGCAGCATTTGAAGAGTTGCCAACCAACAGTAACGAGCCGACTTAACTCCTTACCATGTCACAGTGAAGCTCCAGGTTGAGGTCTCCTTTGTTGGTGTGCAACCGGACGTAACCCTTCTTCTTGACATACCGGTACCGCACCACGTCGTCATCAATGGCAGCTGTTAACAGAGGCCACATGGTTTCAAGTTATGTATCTTTTTTTTTGTTTTCTTACGTTTCCTATTTCTAAAGCATCTCCCTCCCCCTCTCTCTTAAGGCTGGTTTAATGGGTAGCACGCCCTTTGCAATGAATTAACAGCCTTGCCACTTAGCATCGGTATATCTCATTTAATGAAAAGAAGGACTGGGATGACATGATAGCAGTCTTCCAATATCTCTAAGCATTGTGATTAACACCAGCTGTCTTCAATTACTGTAAGTTCGAATCTCACCAGGCTCAAGGTTGACTCAGCCTTCCATCCTTTCAAAGGTAGGTGAAATGAGGACCCACTTTGTGCGGGCAATAAGCTGACTTTGTATAAATATACAAAAGAATGAAGGCTATTGCTTAACGCATTGTAAGCCGCCCTGAGTCTCCGGAGAAGGGCGGCATATAAATCAAATTAAAAAAATAAAAATAAATAAATAAATAAATAAATAAATAAATAAATAAATCTCAGGGGCTGCCCCAAAGAAGAGGGAGTCAAGCTATTCTCCAAAGCACCTGAAGGTAGAACAAGAAGCAATGGGTGGAAACTCATCAAGGAGAGAAGCAACTTAGAACTAAGGAGGAATTTCCTGACAGTGGGAAGAATTAATCAGTGGAACAACTTGCCTCCAGATATTTTGGGTGCTCCAGCACTGAAGGTTTTTAAGAAGACACTGGACAGCCATTTGTCTCGAATAGTATACAGTTTCCTGCCTCAAGAGGGGATTGGACTAGAAGGATCTTGGAGTTTTAGTGGACAATTAAATATGAGCCAGCAGTGTGTGGCGGCAGCCAAAAAAGCCAAAGCAATCGTAAATTGCATTAATAGAGGCATTCAATGAAAAACCCATGAAGCACTAATACCACTTTATAATGCTTTGGTAGGACCACACCTAGAATCCTGCAACCAGTTTTGGTCGCCGTGATGTAAAAAGGATGTTGAAAACTTCTAGAAAGAATATCTAGTTTGATGAAAAGAAGGACTAGGGGAGACATGATAGCAGTCTTCCAATATCTCAGGGGCTGCCCCAAAGAAGAGGGAGTCAAACTATTCTCCAAAGCACCTGAGGGCAAGAAGCGGAAATGATACAACAACATATTGACTTAAAACCTGAAGTGTTCCTATTGGGTATCTTACCAGAGAGAAATATAGTAAAGAAAATATATACTTGATTATATATGTTATAACTGCAGCTAGGATTGTAGTTGCACAAAATTGGAAAGCAGAGAAAATCCCAATAGAGGGAGAAGTAATTAAGAAAATATTAAAATGTGCAGAAATGAATAGATTAACATTGGCAAATTAAAGAAAAGGAAGAATCGGAGTATTTTAAGGTATGGGGGCAATTTTATCAATGGTTAGAGAAGAGATATACATGAAAATTAATATAATTATAAATTTTGGGGAAAACGTAATGAATTGAATGAAGACGTAAAAGCAAGATAGAAATGTGGTAAGAAAAATGGGGCGAAGGGAGGCATAAAATGAATTAATATAAACGTTAAGAAATTTGGAAAGAATGTTGTAACAAATTAAATGAAAATATAAAGGTGTGATAGAAATATAGTAAGAAGTAGAGGAAACAAAATATGTACTCAGATGACACACTGAATGATTAAGGATGCGTTGTTTGTTTGTTTAAAAAAAAAAACTTTTTACAGAAGCAGCGATGGATGGAAACTAAACAAGGAGAGAAGCAACTTAGAACTAAGGAGAAATTTCCTGACAGTGAGAACAATTCATCAGCGGAAAAGAAGTTGCCTCCGGAACTCCATTTTACCTGCTTCGTGGGTCGTCTCAGGCGCCATGGCTGTGGAAGTGAACGAGGCGCTGACTCTCCCAGTGGAATAGTGAGCCTGTAAAAAAAGCAACCGATGAGGATATCAATATTTGCAGTACAGGTGGTCCTTGACTTACAACCGCTCGTTTAGTGACCGTTCAAAGTTACAACATCACTGGAAAGAAATGATTTAGGACCGCTGCAGCATTCCCATGATCACGTGATTTACATTCGGATGCTCGACAACTGACTTGTACTTATGACGGTTGCAGTATCCCGGGGGTGGGGGTGGGGGTGTCACGTGATCCCCTTTTGTGAGCTTCCGACAAGCAAAGTCAACGGGGAAGCTGGATTCGCTTAACAATTGTGTAATTTAACAATGGTTAAAGGGGTTTGCTTAATCCAGGGGTCAGCAACCTGCGGCTCTGGAGCTGCATGTGGCTCTTACACCCTCTGTTGTGGCTCTTTATCACTCAAAACATGGGTCACAACCGCCAATGTGCAACACCCACCAGCACACAATTTATTGAGCTTTTCAACCCCCAGTAGGCCAATTATGGATAAATCCAAGAAAAGAAAAGTTTCAGAAGAAAACAGAACATTTAATTCAACTACGTATGCTAGTTTTGTGGGCCGCTCAAGAAATAGTCAGGCACGGGAAAGGTTTTGTGGCTCCCGGTGTTTTCTTTTCTGTGGGCAACGGGTCCAAATGGCTCTTTGAGTGTTTAAGGTTGCAGACCTCTGGCTTAACCAATGTGGCAAGGAAAGTCGTAAACTGGAGCAAAAACTCCCTTCACAAATTTCTCACTTGGCAACATAGGTTTTGAACTCAATTGTGGTCGTAAGCTGAGGGCCACTTGTATTGAAAGAGAAGGAAGGGGTGTGTGTATGTGTGTATACACCATGGAGGATGCCAGGAGAGGCTTTCTATGTGAAAAATGGCAGCCACGGAGGGCCTGTCTGGACTCAAAACAGACAAAATTGTCTGCTACAACGTTCCTTCCTGTCAATGACTACTTCAGCTTCAACCACAACAATACATGGGCAAACAATAGATACAAACTCAAGGTAAACCGCTCTTAACTCGATTGTAGGAAATACGACTTCAGCAACAGAGTGGTCAACGCCTGGAATGCTCTAACCCGACTCCGTTGTTACATCCTCAAACCCCCATAACTTCAACCTTAAACTGGTCTACCGTGGACCTCACCCCCATTCCTAAGAGGTCCGTAAAGGGGGGCGTGCATAAGCGCACCAGTGTGCCCATCATCCCTGTCCCACTGTCCCCATTTATTTGTATTCATTACCTGTGCTCATGTCCATGTTTATACTTATACCTGTTATCTCGTACGTATTTGACAAACTAACTACCGTATTTTTTGGAGTATAAGACGCACCTTTTCCCCCCAAAAAAGAGGGTGAAAATCTGGGTGCGTCTTATACTCTGAATGTAGCCCCACCCAGCTTCTCAAACGGAGGTTTCAGAGGCTGAAAAAAGCATCAGAAACAAAGCTTCAGAAAAGAAGCCCCCAAACAGAGCTTCAGAGAAAAAGCTTCCAAACAGAGCTTCAGAAAAAAAGCTTCCAAACAGAGCTTCAGAGGCTTTTTTTCTGAAACTCTGTTTCAGAGGCTTTCAGAGGCAGGAAAAAAAGCAAATATAAAAGCGAGGCACAGAGCTCACAACCAAGGAACCTGTTGCTAAAATTCACCTCTGGAAACAGCTGATTGGCGGTATTCCAGGAGGCCGATCCACCTGCCTATCAGCTTTTTTCTTATTTTCCTCCCCAAAAACTAAGGTGTGTCTTATACTCCGGTGTGTCTTATACTCCGAAAAATACAGTAACTAACTAAACATAAATAAATAAATAAATAAATAAATAAATAAATAAATAAATAAATAATAAATTCCTCGGCCAGAATTCTGGGAGTTGAAGTCCTCCCATCTTCCCGGGGTCAAGTTGGAAAAGCAGAGTTCTACATCCACTTCCATTCTCTCCAGTCGCTACTGAAAATAACCTATCAACTCACCGCATTCAGCCTGTCCGTTTTCTTCTTCTCGGGCTCTTTCATGGTAGATGCCAGAATGTCGTCCCCTTTGAATTCTTTGTATAACTCCAACAGTGTCTCTTTGGTCTCGATGTTGGCATTTTTCAGGTAATAGGATGGGTCTGACCTGGTTTTTTCGTCATCTGCAAAAGATCAGGTGACAGGTGACAGGTAACAGGATTGGCTTTGCTAAACTTGGAAAACTGGGGAGGGTCAGGCCGGTTTTTGGGCTCTGCGAAAGACGTTAACCGGGCAGTGGTGAAATATTGGAGGGAACTGAAGCTAATCAGCACCTAAAGCCGTGTGACTCAAACGTGGCAGCTTGAAGAGGTGGGGACTTCCAACTCCCAGAATTCCCCAGCCATGGAGGTTTTGGGGCCCCAAGTGTGGTCGTAAGTCGAGGACTACCTCCATTATTCCTTCGTCCTCCTTACCTGGGTCGGTGACTTTCAAATTGTTCTTCACATGAAAAAAGCTGGAGACGTTAAATTTGTCCACGTTGGTGGGATCCTAAATGAAATAAATCAAAACAGAAGATCAGCCAGCTTTGGAGCACAATTCTGAGCGGAGCTGAGCATCCAACCCCTTTCACAATTTGGGGAGGGTGGGGAGAGGGGGGAAGTCACCAGGGCAGATTGGATAAAAAAAAAGCTTTGTTTAGTTCCAAATGGGATGCTGTGAAAGCTTTTGAGGACTTGACAGACAGACGGTTTTACAACAGCCACTGGACACGTAAACCTTCCTGAAAGTTCACAGGACTTGCTTCTGAGCACATAATATGACCAAATCAACTCCAGTTGTACACCTCCGTTTTACTCAAAGAAATTTACTTCTTGCTGCTGGCTACTTATAAGGTAAAGCTAAAGGTTCCCCTCCTACATATGTGCTAGTCGTTCCCAACTCTAGGGGGCGGTGCTCATCTCCGTTTCAAAGCTGAAGAGCCACTGCTGTCCGAAGACATCTCTGTGGTCATGTGGCCGGCATGACTCAACGCCAAAGGCGCACGGAACGCTGTTCCCTTCCCACCAAATGTGGCCCCTATTTTTCTACTTGCATTTTTTTAATGTGCTTTCTAACTACTAGGTTGGCAGAAGCTGGAGCAAGTCACGGGAGCTCACCCCGTTACGCAGCACGAGGGATTCGAACCGCCGAACTGCCGACCTTTCGATCGACAAGGACTGAGCCACCACGTCCCTTATTTTTATAGTCCTCAGTAAAAAAAACAAAAGTAGCTTGATTATGCAAGTCTTGTAAAGTATGTCTAGATCTTCACATTCCTCAATATTACCATTAATATACTGTACAAATGAACTGAAATTCTATTGGTACAAGGGTAGTAAAGTGTTTTCCCGAAAATAAGTCCTCCCCGGATAATAATAAATTATTATAATAATCATAATAAAAAGGGCTGTGAAAATATTTACAGACCCCTCACATCCTGGACATAAACTGTTTCAACTCCTACCCTCAAAACGATGCTATAGAGCACTGCACACCAGAACAACTAGACACAGGGACAGTTTTTTTCCTCCCGAATGCCATCACTCTGCTTAACAAATAATTCCCTCAACACTGTCAAACTATTCATTAAGTCTGCATTACTATTACTATTAATCTTTTCATTGTTCCTATCACCCACCTCCTCCCACTTATGACTGCATGACTGTAATTTTGTTGCTTGTATTCTTACGATTTATATTGATATTGTTTCTTGATTGCTTATTTGTGCCCTATGACTATCTTTAAGTGTTGTACCTTATGATTCTTGACGAATGTATCTTGTCTTTTTATGTACACTGAGAGCATATACACCAAAGACAAATTCCTTGTGTGTCCAATCACACTTGGCCAATAAAAAATTCTAATTCTAATTCTAATTCTTCTAATTCTAATTCTTCTAATTCTAATTCTAATCGGGCTTTTGAGCACATGCGCAAAAATAAGCCTCACCCCACCCCCGAAAATAAGCCCTCCCAAAAATATTTAACCACATTCCAGCCGGTCCCCACCATTTCCTCTGGTTAGGGAAACAGAGCTGGAAATCAGGTAAGACGGCAAGAGGAGCCCCATCTTGCTCCACACGCCCCAAAATAATAAGACCTCCTTGAAAATAAGGCCAAGCACTTATTTCAAAGTTCAAAAAAAATATAAGACAGGGTCTTATTTTTGGGGAAACACGGTAAGTAAAGCAGGGCAGGGGAAAAAAGTGGCATTTCTGCTTTTCTCTATTGTGAGTGAGGAAACGTGACGTGGACGGCTCCCAGAGTAGGTTTTTTCCCCTCTCCGCCCGCTGCCGAAAACATAAATAAAACTCCGGCACAGTGAGCAGGGGATGAATGCCCCATGGCCCAAATCCAAAGTGAGAGCCGAGAGAATGGCCGAAGGGGGGAGGAGGAGGAGGAGGAGAAGACGACGTCAGTTGGAGCGCAAATGGCAGAAAGGGGGAGAGATGAATGTGGCATTGTGTCTTGCGATAAGAAAGCTTCTTCCAATAATATTCCATTGGCAAACTTGGCTTGAGAGAGAGAGAGAGAGAGAGAGAGAGAAAGAACGGATTGCCCCATCTCTCATTAAGTGACATAATTACGCCTTTCACTCAGCCCTGAAATTGTTTGCTCTCGCTGGTAAATAAATTTTTAGTTTTATGGCTGGCAGTAAAACTGAACTGACGTTTAGTAAGTCATGAGGGGAGGAGATTGGGGGGGGGGGGGAGAAGAGAAAGACAGGGAGAGAGAGAGAAAGAGGGAGGGAGGGAGACAGAAGACAAAGGAGAGAGAGAAAAGAGAAGAGAAGAGAAGAGAGAGGAGAGGAGGAGGAGGGAGGGAGGGAGAAGAGGAGATGAGAATGAGAGAGGGAGAGGGAGATGGAGGGAGGGGAAGAGGGGGAGAGAGAGGAAAGGTGAAAGGAGAGAGAGAGAAGAGAAAGGAGAGAAAGGAGGAAGGGAGGGAAGGAGAGAGAGGAAATGAGAATGAAAGAGGGAGAGGGAGGGAGAGGGAGAGGGTGGGGGAGAGAGGGGGAGAGAGGAGAGGAAAGGGAGAAGAGAGAGAGCAAAGAAAAGAGAGAAGAGAGAAAGGAGGAGGGAGGGAGAAGAAAATGAGAGAGGGGAGAGGGAGGGGAGAGAGGGAGAGAGAGGAGAAGAGAGAGAGGAGAGAGAGAGAGAGAGAATGAGAGAGGAGAGAGGAGAAAAGAGAGAAAGGAGGAGGGAGGGAGAGAGAAGATGAGAAGGAGAGAGGGAGAAGGATGTAGAGGGAGGGGGAGAAAGGGAGAGAGAGGAGAAGAGAGAGGAGAGAGGAAAGAGAGAGGAAAAGAGAGAGAGGGAGAGAGAGAGCAAAGAGAAGAGAAAGAATGGGAGAGAGAGAAATGGAAACTCGTAAGAAATTGGAAAGAGGAGAGTGCCAAAACCCAAACCCATTTGATTCTTTTGGAACCTTTACCTGCAATGTAATAATATCTTGCCTGGAAAACGGCTCCTCGCTCAACAGGTCTTTAAAGGTCTTGGTTTTTATATTCAGCTGCTCAACCGCCTTGCAAAACAAAACAAAACGAAAAAGGAAGAAACAGGGGAATCAATGGAGGGTTTGAGACAAACCACGGTGTGATTTTTCTCCGGTTCCCTTTTTCAAACGCCGGATCAGCGTTAAGCGAGCGCGACTCATTTAGCCACCGCCTTGCTTAGCAGTGGAAACGCTGGTTGTAAGGCGAGGACTATCTGCCTGTGTACCGTCAACCGTGAAGGTGCTCACCTCAAAGCCAAACACGTTGCCGGTGGTCTTGATGGCCACGATGTGGGAGTTATTGGTGAAGACCGTGAAAAGCACTGGGCAGTGGTATTTCCCTAAATTGAAGAAGAAGAAGAAAAAAAGAGAGAAATGAACCACAGACAGGACTCATTTTCTCACTTCTGGGTGTTGGCCTAAGGTCACCCAGTCAGCTTTTATGCCTAAAGTGGAACTAGAACTCACAGCCTCCTACTGATTGGCCCAAAGTCACCGAGTCGGGTTTCAGGCCTAAGGCGGGACTAGAACTCACCACCTCCTAGTGATTGGCCCAAAGTCACCATCGGGTTTCATGCCTAAGGCGGGACTAGAACTCACAGCCTCCTGGTGATTGGCCCAAAGTCACCATCGGGTTTCATGCCTAAGGCGGGACTAGAACTCACAGCCTTCTGGTGATTGACCCAAAGTCACCCAGTTGGGTTTCATGCCTAAGGTGGGACTAGAACTCACAGCCTCCTGGTGATTGGCTCTAGGTCACTCACTAGGAGGCTGTGATTCGCTTAATAAGAGCCTTGGTAGTACAGTGGTTTAAGGCACCATTATTAAGCTGGTTATTAAGACCAGCTGCCTGCAATTACTGCAGGTTCGAATCTCGCCAGGCTCAAGGTTGACTCAGCCTTTCATCCTTTCTAAGGTGGGTAAATTGAGGACCCAGTTTGTGTTGGCAATAAGCTGACTTTGTATAAATATACAAAAGGATGAAGGCTATTGCTTAACACACTGTAAGCCGCCCTGAGTCTTCGGAGAAGGGCGGCATATAAATCAAATTTTAAAAAAAAAACCAAACAAAAAAACCCAACAGCAACAGGAAAGGTTGTAAAATGGAGCAAAACCCACTTCACAACTATCTCGTCGTGCAAGAGGATTTTTAGGTGATCGTTAAGTACAGGGCCAGCTGTTATTTTCATGGTTGGAAACTGGGGTGATGATGGGCTTCTCCCAACCTGGAGCTCTTGATTTTATGGGAACGAATGACTCATTGTGACAAAAAGCAGCAGAGTCATTTGTTCCAGGATCCCCCGAGGCCTCCTGGTGACCTGTACAATCATCATTGCATATTCACTTTTTCATAAATTGTGCCAACTCACCGTCATTGTTTTTGGCAAAGTTCAGCTTGATGAGAGCTTTGGCTTCGAGCTTCTGCGGAGACGAAGAGGCAAAAAAGTTAATCATCCGTTTGGAACAACCGATGGCACAGAAGTGGCTTTCGACAGCTGCGAGAGCTTCATCCCTGGAGGCTTTCAAGAAGAGACTGGACTGCCATCTGTCTGAAATGGTGTAGGGCCTCCTGCTTGGGCGGGGGGGTTAGACTAGATGACCTCCAAGGTCCCTCCCAACTCTGTTATTCTGAATCTATCGAAGATGATCAAAGGCCTGGAGACTAAAACATATGAAGAACGGTTGCAGGAACTGGGCATGGCTAGTCTAGTGAAGAGAAGGACGAAGGGGTGATATGACAGCAAGTCTTCCAATACTTGAGGGGCTGCCACAGAGAGGAGGAGAGGGGCCAGACAAGGAATAATGGATGGAAACTGACCAAGGAGAGATTCAACCTGGAAATAAGGAGGAATTTCCTGACAGTGAGAACAATCAACCGATGGAACAGAAGTTGCCTTTGGAGGTGGTGGGAGCTTCATCACTGGAGGCTTTCAAGAAGAGAGCGGACTGCCATCTGTCAGAAATGGTGTGTAGGGTCTCCTGCTTGGCTGGGGGGTTAGACTAGATGACCTACAAAGGTAAAGGTTCCCCTTGCACATATGTGCTAGTCGTTCCCGACTCTAGGGGGCGGTGCTCATCTCCGTTTCAAAGCCGAAGAGCCAGCGCTGTCCGAAGAAGACATCTCCGAGGTCATGTGGCCAGCATGACTAAATGCAAAAGGCGCACAGAACGCTGTTCCCTTCCCACCAAAGGTGGTCCCTATTTTTCTACTTGCATTTTTTTACATGCTTTCGAACTGCTAGGTTGGCAGAAGCTGGGACAAGTCATGGGAGCTCACCCCGTTAAGCGGCGCTAGGGATTCGAACCGCTGAACTGCCAACCTTTCGATTGACAAGCCCAGCGTCTTAGCCACCGAGCCACCGCGTCCCTTGCTACCAAAAGAAACCGTCCCTAACTAGGGCGAGAGACATGCCATTAATGGACTAAAAGTCAACCAGAGTTCGAAATTTCTCAGGGCATCGAACTGGATTCTGGAATAAATTGTGCAACCCTCCAGCAAACTCCGGATAGCCAGCCCAGCAGATTAAAAGTGACAACTGCAAGAACTTTTGTCTGCAGGAAAGTCACAAAGCAAGTGAGGTTTTGCAATGAAGCTGATTAATTTGATGCCTAAAAGAATCATGAGTTATTCTCTCCCTTTCTGGCTGATTAAGTGGCCTGCTCAAATCCAAATCCAATTTTTATTTTTATTTTATTTATTTTTTTAAAAAAATGAGACAATGGATGGCCATTTGGTCTCTTTGTCGTTCTACGCATACGGGTCACCCTCAACGTACGACCGCAATGGAACCCAGAATTCCTGTTGCTAAGCGAGACATTGGTGAAGTGAATCTTGCCCCCCGTTTTACGATCTTTCTTGCCACGTTTTGTTAAGTGAATCCCTGCCATTGTTCAATGAGTAACGCGGTTGTTGAGTGAATCTGGTTTCCCCATCGACTTTTTGCTGGTTAGAACTACCGTATTTTTTGGAGTATAAGACACATCTTTTTCCCCCCCTAAAAGGGGGTGAAAATTTATGTCTCAGCCGCCCCGAGTCTTTGGAGAGGGGCGGCACATAAATTTAATTAATCAAATTAATTAAATTAAATACAACAAATGTAGCCCCGCCCACCCACTGGCCCCCATCCTTTGGCCTCTGCCTCCCAGTTTTACCTCCTTGCAGCAAGCAGCAAGAAGAAACAGCTCCTTTCAGCTTCAGCACAGCCTAATTAGCACAAGTTGATTGGATCAACCTCCCGACTCTCAGCCGTTTTGTTCTCAGCTGTTTTGTGTGGGCCTCTGCTGCTTGCTGCAAGGAGGCAGATTTTTTTTTCCTTCAAGCTATGCTGAAAACGAAAACAAAAGTAAAGCAGGCTGTTTGCTGTTGGCTGCAATGAGGCAAAATTGCTCAGAGGCAGAGGCAGATTTCTTTTTTCTTCTTTTCCTCACCAAAAAAGGTAGGTGCGTCTTATACTCCGAAAAATACGGTAGGTCGCAAAAGGGGATCGCAGGACCCCCGGGATGCTGTGACCGTCGTAAATGTGAGTTGGTTTATCAAGCATCCGAATGTAAATCACATAACCCTAGGGAATGCTGCAAAAGTCGTAAGTGTGAAAAACGGCCGTTAAGTCCCTTCTCTCAATGCTGTTGTAACTTTGAACAGTCACTAAGTGAATTGCTGTAAGTTAAGGACTGCCTGTACTTAGAAAAGTTTATGAAAAAATTCTCGTTTCCGACAAACCTTTCGCCTTGCTTCAGAACAAGCCCAGGGCCCATGTAAAACTTTGCTCTACTTTCTGTAATCAGGAATTCTTTCTATGCAAAATATCTATCTTCTATCTATCTATCTATCTATCTATCTATCTATCTATCTATCATCTATGTTTCTTCTACCTACCTACCTACCTATCATTTATCTATCCATCCATCCATCCATTCATCTATTTCTATTTACCTATCATCTATTCTATCTATCTATCTATCTATCTATCATCTATCTTTCTTCTACCTACCTACCTACCTATCACCTATCTACCACCTATCTTCTATCTATCCATCCATCCATCCATCCATTTCTATCTACCTACCTAACATCTACCTATCATCTATCTATGTTTCTTCTACCTACCTACCTATCACCTATCTATCCATCCATTTCTGTCTACTTATCATCTATTTCTTCTAATCTATCCATCCATCCACCTACCTACCAACTATCTATTTATCTATTTCTATCTACCTATCATCTATCCATCCATCTATCTTTCTATTATCCATCCATTTCTACCAACCTATCATCTATGTTTCTTCTACCTATCTACCTATGATCTACCTACCTACCTATGATCTATCTACCTACCAGCTAGCTATCATATATCTATCTATCATATATCTATCTATCTCTCTATCTCTCTATCTTTAATTGGTCGCCATCTGGTTTAATAGATATTCCAGCTTTCCATCTCGAGCACAGAAAGAAAACAAGAGGGAGAACGCCAACTACAAGCAAAAGGACCCAACGGCAGGAAATCAACAGATATATATATATTTTTCCCCCCAAGCTTGGAGAATTAACGCAAGATAGAAAAAGAAAATGATCAACAACAATGATTCAGCTCAGAGCTTGTTCACAACAGCAGGGTCCCATATGGGATCGCTGTTCCATGCGGTCCTGTGACTCGGAGCCATCTGTAAAAAAACACACACACACACACACACAAAAACCCTGCAGGGTAATTGTGTGATGGCCAAGCCATCTTGGGCCGCACAGCTGCTGGTAGCATTCCAGGATGCCACAGCTGAGAAACCGTGGGCAATGGCATGGCACGGCCTGGCTTGGAACGAGGAATGCTGCTGATGGAAACCCAGGTTTTTCCAGCAGAAATTCAGTTCCCGGCACCGGCAGAAGAGGAATCGGGGGGGAATAGAGAATGGCTTCAGAGGAATAGATTGCAAAGAATGGTCTGTGGGAGAGGTGGTAGGTTAAAGGCGGCATCGTTCCCCCACAACAAGTGGGTTGGGCTGAGAGAAAGAAATTCGCCCAAAGACACCCAGCCAGCTTTCATACCTAAGGCGGAACTAGAACTCACAGTCTCCTGGTTACTGGCGCAAAATCACCCAGCTGGCTTTCATGGCCAAAGCAGGACTTGAATTCATGGTCTCCTGCTTTCTAGACCAAACTAGTCCTGGACCTACAACTGTAATAGAGCCTGTTCGTTACTGTTATAAGCCATGAAAGTCATGGAGAGAGTTATCCATGTGAAGAAAGAAAGAAAGAAAGAAAGAAAGAAAGAAAGAAAGAAAGAAAGAAAGAAAGAAAGAAAGAAAGAAAGAAAGAAAGAAAGAAAGAGAAAGAAAGAAAGAAAGAAAGAAAGAAAGAAAGAAAGAAAGAAAGATAGGTAAGAGAATTAGAAAAGGAAGAATAAGAGGGGAAAGACAGAAAGACAGACAGAAAAAGAAAGAAAAATAAAGAAAAAAGAGAAAAAGAAGAAAAAGAAAGGTAAGAGAATTAGAAAAGGAGGAATAAGAAAGAGGAGAAAGAAGATAAAGAAAGAAAAAGGAAAGGAAGGAAGGAAGGAAGAGAGAGAGAGAAAAGGAAGAAAAAGAAAGATAAGAGAATTAGAAAAGGAGGAATAAGAAAGAGGAGAAAGAAAGAAAGAAGGAAAAGAAAGAAAAAGGAAAGGAAGGAAGAGAGAAAGAGAGAGAGAGAGAAAGAGAAAAGGAAGAAAAAGAAAGGTAAGAGAATGAGAAAAGGAGGAATAAAAAGGAGGAGAAAGATAGAAAGACAGACAGAAAGAAAAAGAAAGAAAGACAGAAAAGGAGAAAGAAGGAAAAGAAAGAAGAATAAGAAAAGGAAGAAAAAGAAAGGTAAGAGAAGAATTAGAGAAGGAGGAATAAAAGAGAAGACAGACAGACAGACAAAGAAAGAAAAGGAGAAGGAAGGAAGGAAGAAAGAAAGAAGAGGAGAAAGAAGGAAATAAGGAAGAGAAAGAAAGGAAGGAAGGAGGCTGGGTGAGAGAGAGAGAGAGAAAGAAAGAAGGAAATAAGGAAGAGAAAGAAAGGAAGGAAGGAGGCTGGGTGAGAGAGAGAGAGAGAAAGAAAGAAGGAAAGAAGGGAGAAAAAGGAAGGAAGGAAGGAGGGTGGGTGAGAGAGAGAGAGAGAGAGAGAGAGAGAAAGAAAGAAAGAAAGAAAGAAAGAAAGAAAGAAAGAAAGAAAGAAAGAAAGAAAGAAAGAAAGAAAGGACACCCTCCCTTTTTTTTTTGGCAGCTCTCTTCCGGCCTCTGTGCCAAGCCCAGGGTCCACCCTGCCAGCTGAGCTCCTTTTGGCAAAGTGACCTACTTTGCTGCAATCCCGAACAAGTCAGCCTTGCTGTGCGTTTCTGCTTCCCGACTTGCCAGCTGACATCATCCGCTCTTTGCCAGGACCGAGCAGGGCTCCCTCCTTCCTTCCTCCCGCCGCACATGAGCAGCCGCGGACTGTGTGGGTTACTGGGGCACTGGGGCAAACTCCAGGTGAAAGAAAGCGGAAGAGGGAGTTGAAATGCCCTTCTGCTGCAGACGGGAGCGGGACGGGGAGGGATCGAAGGCCCACATTCTGCCGTGGCTTGCTTGCGATGGTAATTCAGATTAACAGAGTTGGAAGGGACCTTGTAGGTCATCTAGTCCAACCCCCCCACCCAAGAAGGGGACCCTACATAGGTGGCACGTGGAGCCATATCGGTGGGCACGCGTTGCCCTAGTTTAGCTCCGGTCCGCATGTGTATGCCGGCCAGCTGATTTTCGGGCCTTGTGTGCCGACCGGAAGTCGGGAAACAAGCTATTTCTGGCCTCCGGAGGGGTGGGGAAGGCCCGTTTTTTCGCTCTCCCCAGGCTCCAGAGCCTTTCTAGGAGCCTGGGGAGGGCAAAAAACAGCCTTCCCCAGAGGGAAGGCCCTCCAGAGGCCCCTTTCCCGACTTCTGCTCCCAGAAAATAACTTGACCTCACTCCTCTCTGGGGCAGCCCCTCAAATATTGGACGACTGCTCTCCTGTCTCCCCTGGTCCTTCTCTTCGCTAGACTTAGCCAGGCCCAGTTCCTGCAACCGTTCTTCATATGTTTTAGTCTCCAGGTCTTTGATCATTTTAGATAGATTCAGATTAACAGAGTGCGAAGGGACCTTGAAGGTCATCCAGTCCAACCCCCCACCCAAGCAGGAGACCTTACAATTTCTGACATCCTTGGATGGGTTCCTTAGTGGGGGAATCTGCCAGGGAAGGGAGGAAGACGAGCAGAGGATGAACCAGGAGGAAGATGGGTTAGATCCACTCCGAAGGGAGTCAGACAGGTCGTTTTGCAAGGGCCATAGATGAATACTGGAATTAACAGAATAACAGAGTTGGAAAAGGGATCTTTTATTATTATTATTATTATTATTATTATTATTATTAATTTAATTTAATTTGTATACCGCCCTTCTCCCAGAAGGGACTCTTGGAGGTCCTCTAGTCGAGAGGTTCCACTAACGGGCTGCGGCCTGTTAAAAAAAATGAGCAAGTGCGTGTGTGAAACTCCTGAGTGGAGTTTCACGAGCGAGCACAAGCGCCTTCTGCTCACACTTGTCGTGCAAGCACTCGCCCCTCAGAGACAAAGCTCCCATTTTGCACGAGTGGAGCTTTGCACATTATGTGCATGGCTCCCACACAAATGAAGCTGTTCGCGGACGCGTGTACCTGCCACTCACATGCCCGCCTGCCTAGGCCGGGCCAGGCCGCCAAGTTGGAAAGGTTAGGGACCCCGGGTTTAAACCATGGTTTCCCATTTTCCGCAAGCGGAAAGATTTTGCAGAAATCAGAGGAGAGGATACGCATGAGTTTCTGCAAGCGAGTTTTTTTTTTGCAAAATCCCTTTTGGAGAAAAAGACACCCAAGGTAAAAGGTAAAGGTTCCCCTGGCACATATGTGCTAGTCGTTCCCGACTCTAGGGGAAGGTGCTCATCTCCGTTTCAAAGCTGAAGAGCCAGCGCTGTCCGAAGACATCTCCGTGGTCATGTGGCCGGCATGACTCAACGCCAAAGGCGCACGGAACGCTGTTATCTTCCTACCAAAGGTGGTCCCTATTTTTCTACCTGAATTTTTTACCTGCTTTCGAACTGCTAGGTTGGCAGAAGCTGGGACAAGTCACGGGAGCTCACCCCATTACGCGGCGCTAGGGATTTGAACCACTGAATGCCGACCTTCTGATTGACAAGCTCGGTGTCTTAGCCACTGAGCCACCGCATCCCAGCTAAAAAAAGTTTATGCTGACATAACTAGAGTTCCTTCAGGCAGACCTGGTGGCCGGCTTTAAAAGTTGCAAACTGGCTTGTGCATTTGGCACGTGGCTGGCTGGCAGACTAACAACTGCACGGGTCTTTTATAACTACAAATCCCCACTCCGTCAAACAGCTGACAGACACACAACTGTTTTACTAGGAAGAAGTGTCTAGAATATTGTAGGCATCTGAGGTTTTTCACTTCCATTTGCTGAAAAGGCAGTGTGTTCTTTTTACGTAACGTCCAGCTGAAAGGAGGGAGGGAGGGAGGGAGGGAGGGAAGGAGGCCAGGGCTGAATCCACACACAGTGCTAAGACACGGTTAGAATACCCAGCTGGGAATTAGCATCCTAATATATCTAAGACAACGCTTGGGTAGTTTAAATCTGAAATATTAAGCCAGTGTTTCTCAACCTTGGTAGCTTGAAGATGGGTGGACTTCAACTCCCAGAATTCCCCAGCCAGCGCTGCTGGCTGGGGGATTCTGGGAGTTGAAGTCCACCCATCTTCAAGCTACCAAGGTTGAGAAACACTGTATTAAGCCAATGCCGCTTCACGGTATATAAATTTAAGGATTTTTGCCTTCCTTCCTTCCTTCCTTCCTTCCTTCCTTCCTTCCTTCCTTCCTTCCTTTCCTTCCTTCCCTCCCTCCCTCCCTCCTTCCTTCCTTCCTTCCCAGTGCTTTACAGCCCTCTCTAAGCTGCTTACAGAATCAGCCTCTTGCCCTCAACAATCTGGGTCCTCATCTTACATTTTACTGACCTCAGGAGGTCGGAAGGCTGAATCAACCTTGAGCCTGGTGAGATTTGAAATGCCAAATTGCAGGCAGGCGGCAGTCAGCAGAATTAGCCTGCAGTACTGCACTCTAACTAATGCGCCAGCGCGGAGAGAGGATGAATGTTTACAGCACGGAGAATTGGTGGAAGTGAGGGGTGCACACACATTTAGGGGATCCTCGATTTACAATTATTCATTTAGTGACCGTTCGAAGTTACGACGGGACTGAAAAAAGGCGATTTAGGACCGTTTTTCACATTTATGACTGTAGCATAATCAAGCCATCAAAATTCGGCCGCTTGGCAACATATGAATGACGGTTGCAATGTCCAAGGGTCATGTGATCCCCTTTTGTGACCTTTTGACAAGCCAAGTCTATGGTGAAACAGGATTCACTTAACAACGGTGCTACTAATTTAACACCTGCGCTGATTCACTCATATCTCAAGACTTAAAATGGACACCTGACATCAAAAACGTCATCAAAAAAGCACAACAAAGAATGTTCTTTCTGCGCCAACTCAGGAAGCTCAAACTTCCCAAGGAGCCGCTGATCCAGTTCTACAGAGGAATTATTGAGTCTGTCATCTGCACCTCCATAACTGTCTGGTTTGGCTCTGCAACCCAACAAGAGAGACAGAGACTTCAGAGGATCATTAGAACTGCAGAAAAAACCATGGCTACCAACCTGCCTTCCATTGAGGACCTGTCTACTGCACGAGTCAAAAAGAGGGCTGGGAAAATATTTACAGTCCCCTCGCATCCTGGACATAAACTGCTTCAACTCCTACCCTCAAAACGAGGCTATAGAGCACTGCACACCAGAACAACTAGACACAAGGACAGTTTTTTCCTCCCAAATGACACCACTCTGCTTAAGTACTAATTCCCACAACACTGTCAAATAATTTACTAAATCAGCATTACTATTAATCTTCTCATCCTTCCCATTACTATCTCTTCCCACTTATGGCTATATCCATGTTGCTTGTATCTTTACAATTTATATTGTTTTTTATATTATATTATATTATATTATATTATATTATATTATATTATATTATATTACTTATATTGTTTTCTAGTATGATTTGATGGCTTATTAGCATCCTATGACTATCACTAAGCGTTGTATCTTATGATTCTTGACGAATATATTTTATTTTTTCTTTATGTACACTGAGAGCTTATGCACCAAAGACAAATTCCTTGTGTGTCCAATCACACTTGGCCAAGAAAGAATTCTCTTCAACTGTGGCAAGGAAGGTCGTAATATGGGATAAAGCTCACTTTAACAACTTGCTTAGCAACGCAAATTTGGGGTTCAGCTGTGGTCAAAAGTTGAGGATTCCCTGTAGACTTTTCTCAAGGATGGTTTAGAGCTAAAGCCATAGGAAGTTTGGTTCCAGTGGTGTAGGTTAAACTTATACCCCTGCTCACAGATCTTCCCAGAAAAATCTCCAGGAATCATTAGTCATTTAACGTGACAATCTCCAAATACGCAGCCACGAAGAACAGAAAAAGCACAGAAGAGGTTAAAGGAGTGATCTTCCCTGGAATGGATTTGCTGCAAATTTAGAGATCTGGACAAACTTTTCAAGCCAAACGATCTGACTGCCCCCTCGTGTTTAAAGAAAAAAACAACAGCCCGTATGGTCTACAATCCCAGATTCAGGTTTTACATCTTTTTTATGTGGCTAATACTGTCAACAAAAGTGCGTATAGTCAAGGTGATGGTTTTCCCAGTAGCAATGTACGGCTGTGAAAGTTGGACCATAAGGAAGGCTGAGTGCCAAAGAATGGAGGCCTTTGAACTCTGGTGCTGGAGAAGACTTCTGCAAGTCCTTTGGACTGCAAGGCCATCAAACCCGTCAGTCCTAGAGGAGATCAACCCTGACTGCTCCTTAGAAGGCCAGATCCTGAAGAGGAAACTCACATACTTTGGCCACCTAATGAGAAGGAAGGACTCCCTGGAGAAGAGCCTAATGCTGGGGAACAATTGAGGGCAAAAGAAGAAGAAGGGGACGGCAGAGAACGAGGGGGCTGGATGGAGTCACTGAAGCAGTTGGCGTGAGCTTAAATGGACTCCGGAGGATGGTAGAGGACAGGAAAGCCTAGAGGAACGTTATTCATGGGGTCGCGATGGGTCGGACACGACTTCGCAACTAACAAGAACAATAGATAGATGATAGATAGATAGATAGATAGATAGGTAGATAGATAGATAGATGATAGATAGATAAATAGATAGATAGATAGATAGATAGATAGATAGATAGATAGGTAGATCCAAGCGAGTCCTGCGAGTCCCTTGGACAGCAAGGCGATCCAACCGATCAGTCCTAGGGGAGATCAACCCTGTCTGCTCTTTAGAAGGCCGGATCCTGAAGAGGAAACTCAGATACTTTGGCCACCTAATGAGAAGGAAGGACTCCCTGGAGAAGAGCCTAATGCTGGGGACGATTGAGGGCAAAAGAAGAAGGGGACGGCAGAGAACGAGGTGGCTGGATGGAGTCACCGAAGCAGTCGGTGTGAGCTTAAATGGACTCCAGAGGAAGGTAGAGGACAGGAAGGCCTGGAGGAACGTTGTCCATGGGGTCGCGATGGGTCGGACACGACTTCGCAACTAACAACAACAATAGATAGATGATAAATAGATAGATAGATAAATAGACAGATAGGTAGGTAGATCCAAGCGAGTCCTGCGAGTCCCTTGGACAGCAAGGCGATCCAACCGATCAGTCCTAGGGGAGATCAACCCTGTCTGCTCTTTAGAAGGCCGGATCCTGAAGAGGAAACTCAGATACTTTGGCCACCTAATGAGAAGGAAGGACTCCCTGGAGAAGAGCCTAATGCTGGGAACGATGGAGGGCAAAAGAAGTCACGAACCAATTAAGGGAACTAATTGTCTCCTGCAAACTCCCCTCCCCTTTCGCTCCTCTTTTATTCCCTCTGGGAGGGGCCATTCACTGTCCACCTATGGCTTTACTCCTGAGTCGACCCTTGTTCCTTAGCTGTTCCCTTCTCCTGGCAGCTCTGCGCATGTGCACCCTGGGAACAGGCTCCAGCTGTTCTTCTGCCTCACTGATGACTGACTCCAAAGGCAGCTGACAACGGTCAGACGGCCCTGGCCCCATTTCTGCCTCCGATGCAGAGCCCTCGTCAGAGCCTTCCCCAGACTCCAGGACTGGCCCATGTTCCTCCCCAACCTCCTCACTGTATGAATCTGCCGCCAGCTCTGCTGGTGGGCCACAGCAGTGTCTATTTCCTGATCTGATTCGGCTTATCCTGAAGAACTGACATATTTGGGACTTTTTTTTTTTGCTACTTTATACATATCCCAAATGGAGTTTTCCACCTGCTTTGTCAAGCTCTCGTTTTTGGAGATTTTAATATTTGTGCTCTGGGGGCTAGAATGGATCCCATATTTTAAAATCCAGCAATACTTGCCTCCCCCGTGATCGGATTGGTTCCATACTTCTTTATCCACGGAACAATATTCCTAAAACAAGACAGATGCAGAGTCAGAATGGCTTGGACATTGGTTTCTACATTTAAGTACATTTGGGGTAAAAGAAAACAACAACAAAACTCAAAGGGCAGACTTGAGGGATCACCTAGGGTTCCCTCCCTCCCCGGACTCAGTTTTTTGTTTCTGTTCTGCCCATTCTTCAATCTCTGTGAAATCTACTTTGTTTCAGTATGGACTCCGTACAATGGATTTTTGTTACTGTCTGGGCCAGTTGGCAGGCAATATTTCAATTTTGCTTTTGTATCCCCATACATAATCAGGTGGGATGCTCAGTTAAAGGGTTCCAATCCGAACCCAGGTAGTCCTTGACATACAACAGTTCGTTTAGTGACCGTTCAAATGTTGCGGCCCGTCAATGACCTGTGCAGCTAGTAGCTGTTTCTGACAGCGAGGAGGCTGGTGTGGTGCTGTGCCAGCAGCCTGTGCAGCTGGCGCTCGAGTCGGACAGTGAGGAGGCTGGAGAAGATGTGGTGCCAGAGGCGGGGATTCTGCCAGGGCCTTCAGAACCTCCAGAAGCTCCCTTAAATGAAGAGGATGGAGCCTCTTCTCAATGCACGGGCACACAGAGCTGCCAAAAGGCAGGAGTGGCTCCTCAGGAGGAGGTCTCCTCGAAAGTAAGGCTTGGGGCTAATTGGCCACTCCCCTAGCCTATTTAAGGAGGAACACTGACTGAAGCAATTTGCAGGGAACATCGTTCACATACCTTCGTGTCTTGTCTTGCTTACATTATCAGCTTCCTGCAAATTGCTTCTGGGCATTCTGCCAACCACAGTAAGCTTTCAGTTATTATTCTTTGAATTCTTGGTGGCTGTTAATGCAGTTAATTAACAGCCGTGGTTGTAAAAAGCTGATTTATTTAGTAAAATAAGGTTTGAACGGACTTTGTGTGTGCTGCGTTCTTTGGGGTCCGTAGCTGGGGCAGAACATCAAAGTTACAATGGCACTGAAAAAAGTGATTCCCTTTTGCGACCTTCTTATAAGTAAAATCAATGGGGAAGTCAGATGCATTTAACAACTGTGTTACTAACTTTACCACTCGACGAGAGTAGCAAGAAAAGCCATACAATGGAGCAAAATTCACTTCACAAATTTCACTTAGAAACAGATGAGATAGATGACAGATGATATAGATGATAGATAGATAAGTATAGATAGATTAGATAGATAGATAGATAGATTAGATAGATAGATAGATAGATAGATAGATAGATAGATAGATAGATACAGACAGACAGACAGACAGACAGACAGATAGATAAGAGAGAGTGGTAATGTAAGAGAAACTGGAATAAAGACAACTTACAGCAAGTCAAAAATGATCCCATCTGGTGTGCAAACTGGATATTCAAATGGTTGCAAAGATAAACTAGGATGGAGAAAAAGAATTCCATTTTCGTATAAAAAAAAAAGCATCGTGAACCCATTTGGCATAACATTAAGCCAACAAAGAAGAATGACCAACCCAACCCATATAAACTGATTCCAACCAAAAGCAATTTTCAAGACTCCTGTAAAAGTATGGAAGGAACATTTTTCCGATTTTCCAATTTTTATGACTCGATTTCTTTCAAACTTACCTACAGTGATCAAAAGGCAGGCGCCGGAAGTTGGACTGTGGAATTTCTATTCAAAGAAAAAAAAATATTATGTCTCACACATTCATCTTCGCATGAATACCCTATAAAAATGTTGCAATTAAGTGACTTTGGTCAATTCTCCCTTTTAGTTCAGCCTATCCTACAATTTTCTGTTTTTAGATAGCATACTAAAAAGCAGAGACATCACCCAGCCAACAAAAGTGTGTTTAGTCAAGGCTGTGGTTTTCCCAGTTGCAATGGATGGCTGGGAAAGTTGGACCATAAGGAAGGCTGAGCGCCAAAGAATGGAGGCCTTTGAACTCTGGTGCTGGAGAAGACTCCTGCGAGTCCCTTGGACTGCAAGGCCATCCAACCAGTCAGTCCTAGAGGAGATCAACCCTGACTGCTCTTTAGAAGGCCAGATCCTGAAGAGGAAACTCAAATACTTTGGTCACCTAATGAGAAGGAAGGACTCCCTGAAGAGCCTAATGCTGGGGAACAATTGAGGGCAAAAGAAGAAGAAGGGGACGGCAGAGAATGAGGTGGCCAGATGGAGTCACTGAAGCAGTCGGCGTGAGCTTCAATGGACTCCAGAGGATGGTAGAGGACAGGAAGGCCTGGAGGAACGTTGTCCATGGGATTGCAATGGATCGGACACGACTAACAACAACAAATCTTACAACTGGGATACTATGAGGGACATCTTGCATCCAACACCCTCCTCCCAGGGGGTGACCCAAAACATAAATTAAGGCATGCAAATGAGACAAACAGCAAATGAGTCAACAGGTCTGGTCACATACCAACTTTCTTCCCTCCATAAAAATGGGTATATTCTGTACATGTTATGTACCTAAAAGAGAAAGAGACAATTAGAGGAATATGTACCTTAACTTATGTACTTAGAAGAAAGACAAAATAAGCTAATTGAAGCATTGGATCCTAATTAGGTAAAGGTGTTCCCCTCGCACATACCTGCTAGTCTACCCGATTCTAGGGGGCAGTGCTCAACTCCATTTCAAAGCCAAAGAGCCAGCGCTGTCCAAAGACGTCTCCGTGGTCATGTGGCCACCATGACTCAACACCATCTATTTTAATATCTATTTATCTATCTATCTCTATTTATACCTATCTGTCTATAACTATATCTATTTTATATCTATCTTATCTATCTATCTATCTATCTATCTATCTATCTATCTATCTATCTATCTATCTCTATTTATACCTGTCTATAACTATCTTTATCTATTTATCTATCTATCTCTATTCATATCTATCTATATCATCTCTCTATATTTATATATATATATACCTGTCAATATCTTACTATATTTTATATCTATCTATCTATTTATATCTATTATCTATTTATTATCTATCTATATTTATATCTATCTATCTACCTATCTCTATTTATACCTGTCTATAACTATCTTTATCTATTTATCTATCTATCTCTATTTATCATCTATCTATATTTATATAAATATATACCTGTCAATATCTTACTATATTTTATATCTATCTATCTATATCTATCTCTATCATCTATTATCTATCTATATTTATATCTATCTACCTATCTCTATACCTGTCTATAACTATCTTTCTCTATCTATTTATCTATCTATCTCTATTCATATCTATCTCTATTTACCATCTATCTATCATCTATCTATCTATCTGTCAATATCTTACTATATTTTATATCTATCTATCTCTATCATCTATTTATTATCTATCTATATTTATATCTACCTATCTCTATTTATACCTGTCTATAACTATCTTTCTCTGTCTATTTATCTATCTATCTCTATTCATATCTATCTCTATTTACCATCTATCTATCTATCTATCTATCTATCTATCTATCTATCTATCTGTCTATCTATCTATACCTGTCAATATCTTACTATATTTTATATCTATCTATCTATCTATCTATCTATCTATCTATCTATCTATCTATATCTATCTCTATCATCTATTTATTATCTAACTATATTTATATCTATCTACCTATCTCTATTTATACCTGTCTATAACTATCTTTCTCTGTCTATTTATCTATCTATCTCTATTCATATCTATCTCTATTTACCATCTATCTATCTATCTATCTATCTATCTATCTATCTATCTATCTATCTATCTGTCTGTCTGTCTATCTATCTATACCTGTCAATATCTTACTATATTTTATATCTATCTATCTATCTATCTATCTATCTATCTATCTATCTATCTATATCTATCTCTATCATCTATTTATTATCTATCTATATTTATATATATATACCTGTCAATATCTTACTATATTTTATATCTATCTATCTATATCTATCTCTATCATCTATTTATTATCTAACTATATTTATATCTATCTACCTATCTCTATTTATACCTGTCTATAACTATCTTTCTCTGTCTATTTATCTATCTATCTCTATTCATATCTATCTCTATTTACCATCTATCTATCTATCTATCTATCTATCTGTCTGTCTATCTATCTATACCTGTCAATCTTACTATATTTTATATCTATCTATCTATCTATCTATCTATCTATCTATCTATATCTATCTCTATCATCTATTTATTATCTATCTATATTTATATATATATACCTGTCAATATCTTACTATATTTTATATCTATCTATCTATATCTATCTCTATCATCTATTTATTATCTAACTATATTTATATCTATCTACCTATCTCTATTTATACCTGTCTATAACTATCTTTCTCTGTCTATTTATCTATCTCTCTCTATTCATACCTATCTCTATTTACCATCTATCTATCTACCTATCTATCTATCTATCTATACCTGTCAATATCTTACTATATTTTATATCTATCTATCTATCTATCTATCTATATCTATCTCTATCATCTATTTATTATCTATCTATATTTATATATATATACCTGTCAATATCTTACTATATTTTATATCTATCTATCCATATCTATCTCTATCATCTATTTACTATCTAACTATATTTATATCTATCTACCTATCTCTATTTATACCTGTCTATAACTATCTTTCTCTGTCTATTTATCTATCTATCTCTATTCATATCTATCTCTATTTACCATCTATCATCTATCTATCTATCTATCCCTGTCAATATCTTACTATATTTTATATCTATCTATCTATCTATCTATCTATCTATCTATCTATCTATCTATATCTATCTCTATCATCTATTTATTATCTATCTATATTTATATATATATACCTGTCAATATCTTACTATATTTTATATCTATCTATCTATCTATATCTATCTCTATCATCTATTTATTATCTAACTATATTTATATCTATCTACCTATCTCTATTTATACCTGTCTATAACTATCTATTTTATATCCACCTACCTACCTACCTGCCTATCTCCTTATCGTCTCTCTCTCTCCCTCCCACCCTATCTAATCTAGTCTATCGCAGTGCCTGGTTCGTTGCCTTCCCACCTCGCCTTCAGCCTTGGCAGGAAAAGAGTCTAAGGAAGCCAAGGAATAAAGAAGGGCCGGTGCTCGGATTGAAACCCCTCCAGCAACCCTTTCCCCTCCTCCCCTGAACAACCTCCCTGCCAGGTAGGCCCCCCCCAGCCCCCCCCTTCCGGAGAGCTTCCGAGGCGCCCCCACCCCTTCAGAGCCGCTTCGCTTACATTTTGTCCTTCTGGTGCTGTCTTTTCCCCATGGCGGCGGCGGGTCTCCCTTCCTCAACTCGGCTCCGAAATCACCCGGCGAGAAAAGCCAGGAACGCTGCCCGGGGGAGGGAAAAAAAAAACTCCACTTCCGGGAAAGACGCTGCGCGCGGCTCTGCTTCCGGTTTAGCGCGGTGCGCCACGCAAAATAAATCCCACCCCCGGCTGGGGAAACAGGAAGCTGCCACTAAAGGTTCCGCTGCCGCTGCTGCTTCTTTTTTTATCGCTTTAGGGCAGGACTGCCAAACCTTGGCAACTTTGAAATGTATTGGGTTTCAACTCACAGAATTCCCAAACCAGCATGGATTTTTTTTTAAAAAAAATTTCCAGTAATAAAGGTGGATATTTCTTCAGCTGACTGGTGAAACTAATCAAGGAGAGAAGCAATCTGAAACTAAGAAACTTCCTAATGCACCAAAGACAAATTCCTTGTTTCTCCAATCACACTTGGCCAATAAAGTATTCTATTCTATTCTATTCTATTCTATTCTATTCTATTCTATTCTATTCTATTCCTTTCTTTCTCTTCCTCATTCTATTCTATTCCTTCTTTCTCCTCCTCATTCTATTCTATTTTATTCTATTCTACTTTATTCCTTCTTTCTCCTCCTCCTCCTCCTCCTCCTCTTCTATTCTATTCCTTTCTCCTCCTCCTCCTCCTCATTCTATTCTATTTTATTCTACTCCTTCTTCTTTATCCTCCTCCTCATTCTATTCTACTCCTTCTTTCTCCTCCTCCTCCTCATTCTATTCTATTTTATTCTACTCTACTCTATTCCTTCTTCTTTCTCCTCCTCCTCATTCTATTCTATTCTTTTATTCTACTCTATTCCTTCTTCTTTCTCCTCCTCCTCATTCTATTCTATTCGATTCTACTCTATTCCTTCTTTCTCCTCCTCCTCCTCATTCTATTCTATTCTATTCCTTCTTTCTCCTCATTCTATTCTATTCTATTCTATTCTATTCCTTCTTTCTCCTCCTCCTCCTCCTCCTCCTTCTATTCTATTCTATTCTATTCTATTCTATTCTATTCTTATTCTATTCTTATTCTATTCCTTCTTCTTTCTCCTCCTCCTCCTAGTCTAGTCCAGTCCAGTCCATTCCTACTAACAGTAAAGACAATTAAGCAGTGGAACAGTTTGCCTCCAGAAGTTGTGGGAGCTCCATCACTGGAGATTTTTAAGAAGAGTGGACAGCCATTTGTCTGAAGTGGTATAGGGCCCGCTGCTTGAGCAGGGGGTTGGACTAGAAGACCTCCAATGTCCCTTCCAGCTCTGATTGATTGAAGGACTCTAAACTAAATTGAGAAGTTAAGGCATCTCTGCCCAACCTCTTCATTTATTGTTGCCAAAAATAATGCAGGCACGTACAAATTCATAAACTTAACTACCGGTAAGAGTAGCTTGCTGTTCCTACTTTGTTCCACACTCATTGTATAGGCAGAAAGGGAGGCAATTCCACTCTTGAAAAAGCATTTTTATTTTTTTTCCAGTAATAAATGCAGATCTCTCTTCAATTCACCTCTGAGATTCAGCTTTAAAACCAGTACATGGAAGGTTACTGATAGAAAAATGCTTGTCAGAATTCGTGGCCAGATTTTACGAAATCATCAAATATATCAATTGTTCTTTCTTCATGTAGTTTATAATGGCTGGATCACAAACTGACCAACCCACACTCAGGTTGTGAGGTGTAAGGTTCAGCAGGGTGTGCTTGCATACAACAAGATGTTGCCAATTCCACAAAACTAAATCTCAGAGGTGAATTGAAGAGGAAGGGAAGATAGACAGTTTTTTTCTCTTGAATGCAAGAACCTAGCATTTTTAAACCAGAGATCCAAACTATTGGGTCTCTGCTGAAGAGTTCCACCTGTCCAATTTTGACTTCACTCTCTACCAGCTATCAGTTTTTCCTAGTCTGGATGGGCGACAATAAATATTCCACCAAGCAATCTAAATGCATCCGCCTACACCCATGGAGAATTTTATAAGCCAACCCAGCAATACATTACTTGTCCTGTTTTGGAAGATCTAATCATGATCTTCCAACCATCCAACATCATTTAACTCTGTTGCATTTCCATCCTTGAAACAATTCAAGATATATCATGCATTCCATGGCTGAGTGTGAACTCTGTTCTGAATCTCTCCAGTCTTTTTTTTTTTTTTTTTTTTTTTATTGAAAAAGTTTTAAAACAAACACAATTTCCCCACAACCCTCCCTCCCAACCCCCTCCCCCTCCCCGACTTCCCAGAGCAGAACACAAGGTATTTCTATTAACCTTAACAATGAACTAAATTGCATAACCATTCATCAAACTAACACCCCCTAAAAAAAAAATTCTTAACCCCCCATATATAAAATCTTATTTCTTAAACATAATACTTCTAATATCACTTATATAGCGCTTATACAAATAAAAGAAATCATTCATAAGCTATTTGATATTTTTTGGTCTGATACTTATTTTGTATATAATCAATCCATCTTCTCCAGTCCTGTATATACCTTTCTTGTGTGTGATCCTTCAGATATGCTGAAATTTTAGCCATTTCAGCTAAATTAGTTACTTTCAATATCCAATCATCAATAGTAGGCAAATAGTCCTTCTTCCAGTGTTGTGCTACCAACAATCTTGCTGCTGTTATCAAGTTCAAAATCAATTTAGTCTCTGCAACTGTACAGTCCGTAGTTATACCCATTAAGAACAACTGTGGAGTAAATTTCAGTCTCTTTTTAAAAATATTCTGCATCACCCACCAAATCTTTATCCAAAATGCTTTGATTTTTCTACAAGTCCACCATATATGATAATAAGTTGCATCATCACAATCACATCTCCAACATTTAGCTTGCACATTAGGATACATACATGATAATTTTTTGGGATCTAAGTGCCATCTATAGAACATTTTATAAAAATTTTCTCTTAAATTTTGTGCTTGTGTAAATTTCACATTTCTAATCCAAATCTTTTCCCAAGTCTCCATCATTACTGGCTCTTGAAAATTTTGTGCCCATTTAATCATACAATCTTTAACCAATTCCGTCTCAGAATCTATTTCCAATAAAGCATTATACAACCTTTTAATATGCATTTGTTTTTGATCTCTAATTTGTTTTACCAAATTCTCCTCATTTTGCACAAAGCCAGTTTTTTGATCTTCCTTCCATCTAGCTTGAAGTTGACCGTACTGAAACCATGTGTAAATTATACCTTCTTCTCTCAGTGTATCTAAAGATTTCAAATACATTACCCCCCTTTCAATAATAAGAAGCTCTTTATAGTTAATCACCTCCTGTTTTTGTTCTATACTTATATTTTCTATTGCATGTCTAGGATTTGCCCATACAGGTATCTTATAATTTAACTTATATTGATATTTTTTCCAAACCCTCAACAAAGCATTTCTTAATATATGAGCCTTAAATACTTTATCCACTTTTTTGTCATATAACAAATAGGCATGCCATCCATATAACAAATCATGACCTTCTAAATTCAAAATTCTCCCCTCAGTTAAATTAAACCAATCACTAATTTGTGATAAAACCGCTGCTTCATAATATAATCTTAAATTAGGCATTTTGAGACCCCCTCTTTCACGTGTATCTTGCATAATTTTCATTTTTATTCTGGGTTTTTTCCCAGCCCAAATAAAAGTATTAACACCTTTCTGCCATTCTCTCAAATTCTCATCTTTCTTAAGCACAGGTAACATTTGGAACAAAAATAAAAATCTAGGTAAGACATTCATTTTAATTGCTGCAATTCTTCCCAATAAAGACAACTGTAATTTTTTCCAATTTTCCATATCCTTCTGTACCTTCTGCCAAAGGACCTCATAATTGTTTTTGTATAATTTTGTATTTGAAGCTGCTATGTATACCCCTAGATATTTAACCTTTTTAACTATTTCAAAATCTGTTAATCTCGCCAGTTTATCTCTTTCCAGTATAGTCATATTTTTAACTATCATCTTTGTCTTATGTGGGTTAACTTTAAATCCTGATACTTTCCCGTATTGATCGATTATATCCAATATATATGGAACCAACTCTATAGGTTGGGATAAGGTAATAACCAAATCATCTGCAAATGCTCTTAATCTATAATCTTGTTGTCTAATTACAATACCCTTCAGTTTTTCTGAGTCCCGTATCTTGTTCAATAATACCTCCAAAGTCAAAATAAATAATAGTGGGGACAGAGGACACCCCTGCCTTGTTCCTCTCTCAATTTTAAAAGCCTCTGTTAAACCTCCATTAACTATAATTTGTGCTGTTTGCTGCTGATATATCGCTCTAATTGATTGTGTAAAATATTCCCCAAAATGCATTTTCTCTATTATTTTAAACAAAAATTGCCAGTTCAAACGATCAAATGCCTTCTCTGCATCCAAAAATATAAACGCTGCAGGGACTTGATTATTTTTTTCCAAGTATTCCAGTAAGTTTACGATTTGTCTAACATTATATCTCATTTGTCTCCCTTTTATAAACCCTGATTGATCATTATGAATTATTTGTTGCATAACTGGCATTAATCTATTAGCCAATATCTTAGCAAAAATCTTATAATCAGTATTCAGAAGTGAAATTGGCCTGAAGTTCTCAGGTTTAATGGAGTTTTGGTCCTCTTTTGGAATTAGTGAGACAAAAGCTGTTTTCCAGGAAGGTGGTACTCCTCCTCCTACTTGTATTTTATTAAATAAGATTTTAAGTGGTTCTAACATTTCCGATTGTAAATGTTTATAATAGACAGCTGTTAATCCATCTGTTCCTGGAGCCTTACCTATTTTTAATTGTTTAATTGCCCCAACAATTTCCTCGGACGTTATTGGGTGATTCAATCTCTCTCTCTGTTCCAATGTTAATTCAGGAATCTCCATCTTTAAATATCTATCAATATCAACATCTTGAATCACATCTTTAGCATATAACTTTGTATAAAACTCCAAAAAAGCCTTTTTTATTAAATTCTGTTGATAAATTTCTTTACCTCTAAATTCTATCTTATCTATAACACGTAATTTTTGTTTTTTCCTCATCGTATAAGCCAACCATCTCCCAGGTTTATTAGCATTACAAAATGTATTATGTCTGGCATATTGTATGCTAGTTGCTACTTGCCCAGCCAATAACATATTAAATTGCTCTCTTAAAATATTAATCATATCTTTTGCCTTTTTATCTCCCGGGTTAGTTATAAGCGATTGTTCTTTCTTTTTAATTTCCTCCTCTATCTCTTTCCGTCTGTTTTGTTGTTTTAGTCTATATTTATTGTTCAAAAAAATTAATGTTCCTCTCATATATGCCTTACTCGCATCCCATACCATCTCCATCGAGGTTCCTTTATTCATATTGTTAACAAAAAATTCTTTCATTTGTTTTTTAAGCTCAGACAAGTTATCTTCATATCTAAATAAATTCTCATTTAACCTCCAAGACCTCCTTTCCCCTCTTTCCTGCTCTAATTCCACCCAAACCGGGCTATGATCAGTTAAAGATCTTGGACATATCTTCGTGTTCTTCACCCTAGAAAAAAGATCATTTGTAGTTAATATAAAATCAATCCTAGAGAAAGATTGATGCCTATCTGAAAAAAAAGTAAAATCACTTTCTGATACATTCCTTTCTCTCCAAATATCTCTGAGCTCCATATCCTCCAGAATATCAAAAAAAGATTTAGGCAACTTAGCACGCATGGATATCTTAGATAGACTTTTTTTATCTTTCTGGGTATTTATTACCCCATTCCAATCACCCATTAGAAGTAAAGATCTATAATCCCATTGTAATATTTTAGTATGTAAAAATTTATAAAATTTATCTTGTTGTTGATTAGGTGCGTATACTCCAATTACAAGCAGCTTCCCATTCTGTGTTGTTACTTCAATTGCAATATATCTACCTTGAGTATCAGCCTCAATTAAATTAGCCACTAAACCTCTTTTAATGTATATAACTAGGCCATTTTTCTTCTCTGGTGCTGATGCCACAAAATGTGTACCTAATTTCGAATTTATCAAATACTTTTGATCTGAAGATTTAATATGCGTTTCTTGCAAACAAATAACATCATTCTGAAATTGCTTCAAGTAGTGAAATATTCTCTTTCTTTTTTGTGGAGAATTTAAACCATTGACATTCCAAGATAAGAATTTATTTGCCATCTCTTGGCGCCCCAAGCTTTGAGAGCATCAGCTGAACCTCCTCCGCCATATTATACTTCGGCCTAGCTCCTCCCACTGCTTGTGTTTTTTGAACTTGTTGGGTTGAATCTTGAGGCTGTCGTGCCAGATGTTGTTTGTAGGTAGCTCTTGTCAGTCGTTGATCTTTTGGCAGCTGTATCATCGTTAATGACTCAAGGGTTGGTGGTGGACCCCCACTCAGCAGTAAATCTTCTTCCAAATTGGCTCCTCCAGCTAGAGCTTGAGCGTAAGTTTGTGGTTGCCCTCCATCTTTCTCTTGTTGTGTCGTTTCCAATTGCTTTCTAGCGCCCCCTGGTGAGGGTGGCCTTCCAGCCTTTAAAACATTGACATAAAAATCTTTTGCCTTGCCAACTGTGTTTAAACGATGTCTTTGCCCAGCATATGTCACTATTATCCCAAAGGGGACATCCCATCTGTACTGGAGCTGCTGATTTCTTAGTTCATTCACCAAAAAACCAAACTGCTTTCTATCTCTTAACATTTTAGGAGGAAGCTCTTTCAGGACCACCAGCTCTTGTCCATCCACTTTAATCTTGTTTCTATAAGAAGCTTGCAGAATGTCATTTCTAATTCTCCTTGTTGTGAAATAAATCACCACATCTCTTGGTAGCTGCTTTTGTTTTGCCAGCCAGGAATTAACCCTATAAATTTTATCCATTTGAAATGCCACGTCTTCTGGCCTTTCTGAAATCAGCTCTGCTAAAGCATTGGAACAAACATCTTTTAAATTTTCACCAGTCTTTTCTTTCAAACCTCTCATCCTGAGGGCAAATTCCATTGATCTGTATTGTAACAAAACCATTTCATCATCCACTTTCTCTGTTTGTATCATAACCTCTCCTACTTTAGTTGCAAGCTCCAAATTAGCATCATCAATTTCCCGTACTCTCTCCTCAATCTTTAACATATGAGTGGCCAGTCCTGAAACTGCATAAACAATGTCATCTCTTATTTCATCATGTTTTTCCTCCACCACACTTTTAATTTTCTTTAACTCCTCTGAAAATTGTTTCATCATTTCTGTCTGATTGTTCAGGGCACCCATTATAAATTCTTTAAGGTCTTGTGACTGTGTATCAGCAGGAAGTTGTTGTTTTTGAGTCACTACAGGGGAACCTCCTCCCCCTTTTGAAGTTGGTGGCTTTAATTGTTTAGCAGCCATTTTATTTTAAAAAGAGTTTTTTCCTTTTGCAGCCACAAAATCTTGTAAACAGTCTTACAAAGTATGTTTCAAAGTTTTTTCAAAATAAACAATCCTCTCTTCAAGCTATACTCAGTCCCCAACAGTTTTCTCTTCAGGCAGAGGGCTCTTAACAAGCAGTTTCCTTTTAAGTTTCACTTTCCCTTCCGCCCATAACAAAGGCTTCCTCTGAAGCCTCCAGCTCAAGAGAGCTCCGTTTGCAACAATGTATTCACGGAGTTAAGTTCTGTTTCTTTTAAAAAGCTTGCACTCTTGCTTCAGCTCTGTCTGCCTTGTTAAAAAATCATTAGAACTCACTGTTTGCCGGCAGAGTTGGACGCAGACGTCTTGCTCTGTTAAACAGAGGCACCAGCGATCCGGAGCAATGGGAGGGGTGAACTGGGGAGCTCTCACCCTCCTAGTCCCTGGAATTAATCCAGTGACTTTCGGGGAGCTCTACCCACCCCCTCCAACTCTCCTCTCCTTCTTTGCCCGAAGGAGAGTTTTTTCAAACCGCCGGACAGCAGTTTAACGCTGTCAGGGCGGTTTTAACAGATCGGGTGGCTGGCGGTCTATGGAGACCGTCCTCGTCGTCAGCGGAGCCAGCGGAAGTCCGCCCCAATCTCTCCAGTCTTAATCTGGACTATTGTTCTGACCTAGGCTTCCTCAGCAGCACGAAGCTGAGTCTTCGTCCCGATAAATCCCTTTTATTTAATTGACAGTGAATTCCTCTCCAGCAAAGTCTTTCCTCTCCCACAGTCTTTCAAGATAGTTCACAATTACCCACCTTTATCAGTCTTGGAGAGCGGCCAGGCTGATATCTTTCAGACTCCACACTGTAACAGACAATACTTGGCAAGAATGCAGGAACATATATCCAAATTTAAACCGATTATTCGAATGCGGAGTTCAAGATTTTGTTTTTACAGGTGGAGGCCTGTACAGTTTAATGCTACAAGCAGCATAAAGGCATTCACATTTGTTCTGAAATCAATGCAATGTTCATTTATTAATTGTACTTACAAAACAAAAAAAATAATGCCCTCCCACCCCAAATCCCTTTTCCTTTTTTGAGCTATCCCTTCCCGTTTTGCCAATACCTTTTACAAATAGTTTAAAAAAAAAAAAAGACATTTATTTTGGTACAATTGTTCAGCAGCGTAGCTGTCATAATTAATGAAGTTACGTTTTGATACGACAAGAGGACTTTGGGGAGGAGGGGGGGAAGGGGAGGGGAGGGGTGGGACGGGACGGGGGAAATTATTGGCCAAATAAAATTCTCATATTACAAGTTAGCAAATTCTAGTATAAAAATAGTCCGCGGTGATCAAAACAGCCTCTCGTTTCTAATGGTGATCCGCAATTGGAGAGTTTTTGTGGGCTGCATAATTCTGTAGGGATTTTTCGGATTTTCTGTTTTGGGCGGCTCTTTTTAATCTCCCCAATACATAAATCCTCAGTAAAGAACCCCTGAAATAAGGGCTTTGTATGACATTCAGTTTAGCTTCTTGTAATGTGCTTTTTTTCAAAGGATATTCAAAAGGCTCACTAAAAACGTGTCTCTTTGATATCTGGTATATCAGATCTTGAATCCAACAGTCCTCTTTGAAGACCATTCTCACGCCCTGACAGCTACAAGCTGTGAGGCTCAACTTCCAGGAGAGAACCAAAAAAGACATCCTTTTGCTTCCCCCAGATGTTCACACTTCCCTCTTGCGATCTTCTTTTTAAAAACGGCAACATTTTAGCTTGTTAAAAGACCCCAGGCCTGGCTCCTGCCCCCCTCCCCCGTGTTTTTCAGGAGTGTTAGCTTCTGCCAATGGACCTTCTATTTCTTCTTCTTCTTCCCTGCTCTTCTATAGGCTGGAGAAAGATCTCAGAGGACGCTACTTGTCTTTCAAAATGTCCAGCTGCTCCTGGTATTCCGTAAAAAGTCGCTGGAAACGAAGGTTCTGCCCGATGACGGGCAACAGTTCCTTCAGCAGGTCCCGTTTCCGTAAGCCCTGCACAAAACACACACACAAAGAAGCATGTCACGGAAGTCAAAAGTCAGGGAAGCAGGGTGGATACTACTGCGCTGAGCTCTTCCCTGTCCCTTGTCTGCATGGAAACGCCCCATTTCTATAGAAAGAGGCTCGGGAAGCGTAGTGGTGAGAGTGCAGTACTGCAGGCTACTTCTGCTGACTGCCGGCAATTTTTTTTTAAAAAAATTTATTTATTTTTTTAAAAATTTGATTTATATGCCGCCCTACTCTGGAAACTCAGGGCAGCTTACAATGCGTTAAGCAATAACCTTCATACTTTTGTATATTTATACAAAGTCAGCTTATTGCCCCCACAAACTGGGTCCTCATTTCACCTACCTTAGAAAGGATGGAAGGCTGAGTCAACCTTGAGCCTTGGCGAGATTCGAACCAGCAGTAATTGCAGGCAGCTGTGTTAATAACAGGGTGCTTAGACCACTGTACTATCAAGGCTCTTGAATTTGGCACTTCAAATCTCACCAGGCTCCAGGTGGACTCTGCCTTCCGTTTTTCCAAGGTGGATAAAATGAGGACCTAGATCCGTGATGGCAAACCTATGGCACAGGTGGCGCGCGGAGTCGTATCGGTGGGCACGCGAGTGTTGCCCTAGCTCAGCTCCAGCGTGCATGCGTGCACCGGCCAGCTGATTTTCGGGCCTTCCGGGCCCACCGGAAGTCGGCAAACGGGCCGTTTCCAGTCTCCAGAGGGCCTCTAGGGCGTGTGGGGAAGGCCGTTTTTGCCCTCCGCAGGCTCCTAGAAAGCCTTTGGAGTCTGGGGAGAGCAAAAAATGGGCCTTCCGGGCCCACCAGAAGTCAGCAAATGGGCCGTTGCCAGCCTCCGGAGGGCCTTCAAGGGGGTGGGGAAGGCTGTTTTCACCCTCCCCAGGCTCCAAGAAAGCCTCTGGAGGGTGAAAAACAGCCCTAGCAGGCCCACCGGCCAACACGTGCCAAGAATAGGTGGAGCACGAGGCAGAGTCCGCGCATGCGCGGGGGGGAGGGTGTATTAAATTATGAGTGTGGGCACGCGCACGCACAACCCCCCCCCCACGCTCCCCCCCCTTTGGCACACAATGGCAAAAAGATTAGCCATCACTGACCTAGATTGTTGGGGGCAAGTGGCTGACTCTGTAAACCGCTTAGAGAGGGCTGTAAAACACTGTGAAGCGGTATATAAGTCTAAGCACTATTGCTATTGCTATTCCACAGTACTTTCCAAAAGGAAAAATACGTTCACAAGATCTTGTACGACAGACGTAGTCCTCAACTTACAACAGTTCGTTTAGTGACAGTTTGAAGTTACAATGGCACTGATAAAAATGTGATTTAGGATCAGTTTTCACGTTTATGACCGTAGCGGCATCCCCATGGTCACATGATCAAAATTAACCAACTTGGCAACTGACTCATATTTATGACGGTTGCGGTGTCCCGGGGCTTACGGGATCCCCTTTTGCGACCTTATGACAAGCCAAGTCAATGGGGGAAGTCAGATTCATTGAAGAGCTCTGTTACTAACTTGAACGACCGCCGTGACATAACAAACTGTGGCAAGAGAAGGTCGTGAAATGGGACAAAATTCATTGAACCAATGTCTCAGTCAGCAACATAAATTTTGGGCTCAATTGTGGTCGTAAGTCGAGGACTATTTGTATGTTATACGTTCCGTTCTATATGGCTGGAAAAGTGAGCAAGATGGGGGTGTGGGGGAGGCATTCAGCCTGATGCAGCTGAGTTAGGGAGGGAGGGAGGGAGGGAAATGTAATTTTATGTATTCCCCCCCCCCCGCTTCCCCAAAAAGCAATGCTTACCACGACAGTCGATTCCCACTGACTTCCAGAGGAAGAATGGACAGGACCTAACAAATCCTTGCATAATTCCCTCAAACGATATTCAAAGCCTGAGGAAGAGAGTAAAGAAGAAGACGACTCACAAAGAAGGCAATACTCTCTCCAACTAACTCAGAGACAATAGGTGCCTGGGGTGCAATCCCCAAAACAGCCGGAGCACTATTTGAATATCATCGGCATTGACAGAATCCCCATCGGTCAATTGCAAAAGGCAGCTTTGCTTGGAACAGCTGACATCCTGCAACGAGACCTTTGATACCGTCAAACAGAAACATTGGCCTGTCCTAAGTCCTCAGTATGTCCTAAGTCCTTCAATATGTCAAATCCAGTCCAAGCATCTGGCTGACTGTGCAACAAAACCATAATCGTAAGCATCCCCAAACATCTGGAACATCATCTGAACACCATCGGTATTGACAGAATCCCGGTTGGTCAATTGCAAAAGGCAGCTTTGCTTGAAAAAAGCTGACAGCCTGCGACGATACCGCTAATACCATCGAACAACAACGGGTCCTTAGGAAGGACTCAGAAGGTGGACAAAAATGCCAAATCCAGTCTAAACATCTGGATGACTGTGTGACAAACCACAGACAACATCTCCATCGGTTAATTGCAGAAGGCAACTTTACTTGAAACAGCTCGCATCCTGCGATGGTATTTTTGATATTATTAAAAACTTCTGACTATTCCAGGTCCTTAGAAGGACTCGATGCTGAGATAAAAATGCCAAATGCAGTCTGAACATCTCTGTATAAAAGTAAAGGTAAAGGTAAAGGTTCCCTTTGCACATACGTGCTAGTCGTTCCCGACTCTAGGGGGCGGTGCTCATCTCCGTTTCAAAGCCGAAGAGCCAGCGCTGTCTGAAGACGTCTCCGTGGTCATGTGGCCGGCATGACTCAATGCCAAAGGCGCACGGAACGCTGTTCCCTTCCCACCAAAGGTGGTCCCTATTTTTTCTACTTGCATTTTTTACGTGCTTTCGAACTGCTGGGTTGGCAGAAGCTGGGACAAGTCACAGGAGTTCACCCGTCACGCAGCACTAGGGATTCGAACTGCCGACCTTTCGATCGACAAGCTCACATCTTAGCCACTGAGCCACCGTGTCCCTTTTATTTCTGAATCCCAAAGCAACTGGAGGACAACCGGAATAACACTGGCGTTGACCACAGTCCCATCAGTCAATTGCAAAAGGCAGCTTTGCTTGGAACAGCTGACATCCTGCGACGAGACCTTTAACACCGTCGAACAAGCACCATCAGTCCTTACCTTCCTTAACCAGGTACCGTGCATAGATAAGCAGCCAGTGACGATATTCATGACTTGACTGTAAAGCCAAAGCAGAGGCCACCTGATTCTCCAGGTACGCCGTGGTGGTTTCTTGCTGCACCAAATGAGGCATGGAGAATAATTTGGCTGCCTGCCGCCCAGAGCTGTGGGAAAGGAACAAAGAGGAGGCAGGTTTTAGGAGCTGAGAATGGAAGGAAGTGTAGGAGGTGACCAGGCTGAGCCCGTGGGAAGGGGTCAAACGCGTCATAAGTCTCGACTCCCTGCGCACCCGCGAAAGATCTAAGACCAGCCCACTTTGAATGCCTTTCTTATCTCCCGCTCATTTCCCTCGACTGTTAGTTGGCCAGATTCTTGTAGAGCGCTTTAAGCTTGCAATAAATCTTTATAAAGGTAGTCCTGGACTTATGGACACAACTCAGACCAGAATTTCTGTTGCTACTGTAAGTGAAACCTTTTGTTACGTGAGTTTTGCCACTTTTTACACTTTTCTTTCCAGTATTGTTAAGTGTATCATAGCAGCTGTGCAGTTAGTAACATGGTTGTTAAGTGAATCTGGCTTCCCCCATTGATTTTGCTCGTTCAGAAGTCGCAATGGGGGATCCCATGTCCTCGGGACAATGCAATTGTCATAAATAGGAATCAATTGCCAAGCATTTGAATTTGGATCATGCGACCACGGGGATGTTGCAATGTCGTGTGAAAAACAGTCATTTTTCAATGTCGTTGTACCTTTGAACGGTCACTAAACGAGCTGTTGTAAGTAGAGGACTACCTGTACTCATTTGAGCTGCCTGAATATCCTGATTTCCCTGGTGCTTGACAGGAAGCTATATAGGAGCTTTTGGGGGATTGATTTATTTAGCGTTTGGCAAATACAGCAGGGGTGAAATCTAAAATTTGTTACTACCAGTTCTGTGGGCGTGGCTTGGTGGGGGGGGGTTAATGTGACTGGGTGGGCGTGGCCTTTTTTTTTTTTTTACTTTTAAAACCATTTTTCGAAGAGGTTGTAAAAAAATGTTTTCAAAAGGCTCTGACGATCCCAGCTGAGTTGCCTGATCAGCAGAGGCTTTTTTTCTTTTAATCAGGCAACTCAGCTGGGATCGTCAGAGGCTCTTAAAAGCATTTTTTCTACAACCTCTAAAGAGGTTGTAGAAAAAATGCTTTTAAAAGCCTTTGACGATCCCAGCTGAGCTGCGCGATCATCGGAGGCTTTTTTTAAAAAAATACTTTTAAAAGCATTTTTTCAGCCGAATAGGTTGTAGAAAAAAATGCTTTTAAAAACTAAAAAAAAAAAACCAAAAAAAAGCCTCTGATAATTGCTCGGCTCAGCTGGGCATGGGGGGGGGGGGGGGGGACAGGGATTTTTGCTACCGGTTCTCCGAACCACCCGGCGCCATTGCTACTGGATCGGGTGATCCGGTCCGAACCGGGAGCATTTCACCCCTGAAATACAGGGACTTATAGTAGTTCAAATGTTAACGTCCAGTCCACCCTGCCATTCAAGGACAGGGCAGTCTATGTTGAAAAATATCAGACAAATATCAGACATTGGGCCAGTGTAAGTTCTTGATGGACATTTGGACACCATGTGGTGAATAATTTGTCGAGGAGCACCACAGTCACGCTGAGGGGTAGAGACAAGACCCCACTTAAACAATGAGTCCTGGCAGACACCATGTTGGATACGGATCCTGTTCAGACTTGTCTAATGCTGGTGAGGAAGGTCAAAACCTGGGATCTTTTTTGGGGGGTGGGGAATCTGCACAGTTCCAACAGGGGCAGCATTCAGAGTTCAAAGCAGGGATCCCCAAGGTTTTGGGTGATCAAGAGCTTGGCCCGTTTTGGCGGTAAAGACGGAGAGGTAGAGCGAGACAGACAAGGTCGTACTTTGACATTCGTCCTTGAATGATGGCTAAAGGCCCCGAACATAGCATGGACTCCTGGGATGGTAGACTGCTCCTGAAGTCTGCACACTGTGCCAATGTTTCCTGCTTGTCAGAGACCAGGTTCCTGGAAAGGCAGAACATGTTACAGTTATCCAAATGGAGGAAGGAGAGACCTTCTCGCAAAATTAAACAGGTGCAAGGTGCGAATTTAGCCCAGGGGTGGGCTGCTGGGGGTTAGCTAGCTCTAGCTAAGATTCTGTGCAGTTCAGAGAACCCCCAAATCCCACTCCTGGCTGGCCTCGCCCTTCCCGGGAGTCCCCACATGGCCCGTTTTGGATGTAGGTAAGTGCGGGGCATGCACGGAGGTTCAGAGAGGGTGAAAAACGGGCCTACTGGAAGTTCCGGAAGGCTGGAAAGGAGCCTGTTTCCAGCCTCCAGAGGGCCTCTGGAACCTGGGGAGGCCGTTTTCACCCTCCTGGAGGCTCAAGGAAAGACTCTGGAGCCCGGGGAGGGCAAAAACGCCCCCCCCCCACCGCCGTGGTGCAGAAGGCTGACTAGGCTTGGCCACGCCCACCCAGCAACCCGGCAGAGAACCCCTTGCTAAAATGTTTGAAGCCCACCCCTGAGTTTAACCCATTTCATTTCCCATCCAGCCGAGTAGATGGACCTCAATTCCCGTTTAGATTCATCCCATTGCGCAAAGCCCAACCCTTCACTTAAATAACAGGTTGGTCAACTGCCAAACAGATTCCCAATTTTTTTTTTTATTTTTTTTTTAAATGTATTCTCGTAATTGACAGCAAGCCCAAGGGAACTGTAGGACAAGGTAGTGGCAGGACCTGAGGGTGGGGTCAAGAGAGGCATTAGCCTAGAATCCCTGCGTAGCCACAATTGGCTTAAAATTGTCCAACTCCTCTTGAATTCTGTCAATCCTTATCTAATTCCGAGCTGGTGCCAACCATGAGTTGATAAGACACGAGTAGCAATAAATCAAGTTTAATTGGGAAGCTCACGGGTAGACCTGGTCTTTCGTGCAGGAGCAAAATAAAACCGCGTCTTATTGCCATATTAACTTTATATAGTTTGTTCCAGATCGATCCTGCTTAGCTCTTAGAAGAATCACCTCCCCTGTACCTTCCACCTTGGGGCTCACCAAGAAGACAGAGAAGGGTTAAAGCAATATGCTCTTCCGTCCGACATATTCATCACGGGGATGCCATGCTGAGTCAGCAAGATTTGAGAGACGGTGGTTTCACTTCCTGCGGAGGTCAAACATACCCATCAGTTTTCTTGGCGGCACAAACACGGGGCGGGTCTTGTCAACTGACGGGCGGAGGACGGGTAGTCCTTGACTTACAACTATTCATTTTAGTGACTTTTTGAAGTTACAGTGGCGCTGGGAAAAAAAAAGCGACTTGCGTGCGGTCCTCGCACTTGCAACCCTCGGTCACGTGACTGACCACTTGTCAAAAATTGCTAAACGAATGGACGTAGGTCCAGGACTACCTTCGAAGAGAGTTTAGGTGGACCTGAGCGTCGTTACCTGCTAAAATGGTTTGTAGGGACTCGTCTTTCACCACCACGGACTGCTTCCGCACGTTCCTAAAAGGGGAAAACGTGGAGGAGGAAAAAAAAAAAGGGTCGTTCGAGTTCCACATGATGTGTCTTGGCAAAGGAAGATGTGAAAATGTGATCGGGGGTGGGGGGGGTGACGGGGGGTGGGGGAGAGAGAAGTTCGGTGCTTACCAGACGGAGAGGGTTGCTGCCGTTGTGAGAGCCATCATGTAAAACCCTGTACAGTGCAACGTGGAGATGGGGGAATGGAGAACGATGGGAGGGAGAAGGCGACGGCCACACGCCGAAAACACAGAGAGGGTCCGCTTTTCACAGGCCACACTCACCACTTCGCTGGAGGGAGAAGCACAAGACAAAAATAGTCGTTTCGGTACTTTGGGCTAGTGGTAAGGGCATCCGGCTAGAACAGGGGTCGGCAACCTTAAACACTCAAAGAGCCACATAGGTCCCAACCGGAAGCCCCCGTTCAATTCTGGAACTGACCGGAAGTCCGGTTCCCCCACCACCACCATAGAGTCCCCTCCTAGAGCGGCGTCCTTTTTCCTCTACCTGTCCTAACCGAAAGCCCTATCAATTGTGGAGCCGACCAGCAACAGGGAGCCGCAGCAGAGGGATGAAAGAGCCACATGTGGCTCCAGAGCCACGGGTTGCTGACCCCTGGGCTAGAAAGAGGGAGACGTGAGCGAGTTCTAGTTCCACCTTAGGCGTAAAAGCTAGCTGAAGGACTTTTAGCCAATCATCCGGAAACGGTTTCTAGTCCGGCCTTAGCCATGAAAGTCAGCTGGGAAACTTTCGGCCAATCATTAGGAGACTAGAGGTCTAATCCCGCCTTAAGGCAGGGAAGCTGGTTGGGTGATTTTGGACCAATCACCAGGAGACTGGGAGTTCTAGTCCAGCCTTAGCCATGAAAGTTGGCTGGGGAACTTTCGGCCAATCATTAGGAGACTGAGAGGTCTAATCCCGCCTTAAGGCATGGAAGCTGGTTGGGTGACTTTGGACCAATCACCAGGAGACTGGGAGTTCTAGTCCAGCCTTAGCCATGAAAGTCAGCTGGGGAACTTTCGGCCAATCATTAGGAGACTAGGAGGTCCAATCCCGCCTTAAGGCATGAAAGCTGGCTGGATGACTTTGGACCAAGTGAGTGCGTGGCAAACGGGTGGTAAAGATAAGTGAAATCTACCTCTGGTACAGAGGCATCACATTGGGAAATGTCACTTTTTAATCCGATGCACCAACTTTTGAGACTGGACACCTGAGCATTCTCTCTTTATTGTGCACCTCCTCAGACCCGTCCCCCCCCCCGCCCCCCCAAGCTTACCAGCTTCCCGCCGCAGAGAGAATTCGGCTGGTGAGCACCGTTTCCCACTCTTTCCCTTCTCGGTTGCACTTCAGTCTGCTAAGTTTGACTCCTCCCACGGTTGTGATCTCGTTTTCCACTTCAATATACATGGAGGGATCAGAGCTCACCTGCAAGAGAGATTCCTTTGGAACCCTAAGCAATCCCAGGTTCAAGCCAGCAGAGAAACGTGGAGGTTTGTGAAGAACCTGATATGGTGTGTAATTAAAAGGGCAGCTGCTTGTCTATTCCTCTCTGATAAACAAATTGATAGAGCGATAGGAGATAGAAATAGAGATAGATAAGCTGAAATAGGTATAGATAGATAAAATAGATTAGATTAGATTAGATTAGATTAGATTAGATAGATAGATAGATAGATAGGAGATGAGAGAGATAAACGTAGATAGACAGATAGACAGACAGATGAGAGATGAGAGATAAACAGATAGAGATAGATGAGAGAGAGAGAGATAAATATAGATATAGATAAGAAACTGAAATAGGGATAGATAGATAGATAGATAGATAGATAGATAGACAGATAGCCAAGAGAGAGATAAACAGAAATATATAGTTAAGAAACTGAAATAGGGATAGATAGATAGATAGACAGACAGACAGACAGACAGACAGACACCCACCATATTTTTTAGAGTGTAAGATACTCCGGACTATAAGATACACCTACCGTTTTTGGTGAGGAAAACAAGAAAAAGAAATCTGCCTCTGCCTCCCAGCAATTTTGCCTCGTTGCAGCAAACAGCGTGCGTTAGTTTCATTTTTGTTTTCAGCATAGCTTGATTAGCACAAGAAAAGAAAAAAACTGCTCCCAGCAATTTACCTCCTTGCAGCAAGCAGCAGAGGCCCGAGCAGCAATAGGCAATGGCAATCCCTGAAGCCTGAAACAGCTGAGAGTCGGGGACAATCAACTTGTGCTAATTAGGCTGTGTTGAAGCTGAAATGGGCTGTTTCTTCTTGCTGCTTGCTGCAAGGAGGTAAACTGCGGGGAGGCAGAGGCCAAAGGGTGGAGGCCAGAGGGTAGGAGGGACTACATTCGGTGTATAAGACGCATCCAAATTTTCACCCACTTTTAGGGGGGGAAAAGGTGCATCTTATACGCCAAAAATATGGTAGGTAGGTAGGTAGGTAGGTAGGTAGAGCTACATAGATAAGACAGACAGACAGACAGGCTGAAATAGATAAGTAGATAGACAGACAGACATTACAGAGTCAGTTTCTCAGTCTATCTATCTATCTATCTATCTATCTATCTATCTATCTATGACAGACAGACAAACAGACAGAGAAATTCTTGGAGGAGTGGGAAAGTGTTAGCAAAAGAGAAACAGAGAAGGAATGTGTGCAATTGAGGCAAATGTGAAATCTCCAGTTCCCAGTAAGCTTTATCCAAAGTTCTTAACCAATTTGTTTCTTTCCATTAGGACAATAATTCTTTTTTTTAAAGACAGTTAACAGTAGACAGCTGGGGAAATAAACTGGTGTTTGCTAATTATGATTCCGACACCCCTTTAACTAGGCATCAGTACGACTGTATCATTTTCTCCCCCTTTTTTGAAGATGTACTAATCTAGATATCAGTGCATCCATTTGTCTGTAGGGCTCTTTCCCATTACTTACTGGGGGGAATTCCTCCAACGTGCATTTTTAAATAAATAAAAACTGCAGTGAGCCTGAGTTATTGGTTTCCGGGGGGTCCTACGTTCGATTCCACATTAGACAGATACCGTGTTTCCCCGAAAATAAGACCTTGTCTTTTATTTTTTTGAATCCCGAAATAAGTGCTTGGATTTATTTTCAGGGATGTCTTATTATTTTGGGGCGCGTGGAGCAAGACGGGGCTCCTCTTGCTATCTTACCTGATTTGCAGCTCTGTCTCCCTAACCCTAACTAGAGGAAATGGGAGGGACCGGCTGCGCATGTGTTTAAATATTTTCGGGGAGGGCTTATTTTTTGGGGGGGGGGCTTATTTTAGCACATGCACTCAAAAGCCCGATTGGGCTTATTATCAGGGGAGGTCTTATTTTCGGGAAAACAGGGTAGAAAAATGGCAGGATAAACCCCCCCCCCAATAATAAATACTATAATCTACCTCTTACCTGCAATGCGAACGATTTCTGTAGGACTGGGTTCGGCAATTTAAGTGCTAACGGTGTACTGTGGCAAGCACCATCTTTCTCAGTTGCTAATATAGCCGGAGACTGGGAGACAAAACAAAACAAATGTTAAAGAGCCTTGGTGGCGCAGCAGACTAAAGTGCTGTTAAGTAGCACCAGCTGCCTGCAATTACTGCAAGTTCAAATCTCACCAGGCTCAAGGTTTAATTCAGCCTTCCATCCTTTCGAGGTAGGTAAAATGAGGATCCGGATTGTGGGGGCAATAAGTTGACTTTGTATAAAAAAAGAACACCGCTTTGGGGGGTGGGGGCAAAAGCCCTACTAAGCAGGTATATACAAAAGTATGAAGGCTATTGCTTAACTGAGTCTCCGGAGAAGGGCGGCATATAAATCAAACCAATAAACAATAAACAATAAGATGCCCCTCTCAACTCCACTCCAGCACAAATTCTATCAACTGATTAGATTTTGCGATTGAGATGGTCTTCGGAACAATTCTGCAGGGCGAATTTCAGCTAGTTTTGAAGCAGGCCAATTGGGCTGAAGCGCGAGCGTGTTTGGTGAAAAAATTTCTTGGGAGATCTTGGAATCTTAGTGGACAGCCAATTAAATAACAAGCCAGCAGTGTGTAGCGGCAGCCAAAAAAGCCAATGCAATCCTAAATTGCATTAACAGAGGGATATGATTAAGATCAAGGGAGGTACTAATATCACTCTATAAAGCCCGAGTAAGACTACACCTAGAGTACTGCATCCAGTTTTGGTCACACGCTATAAAAAAGATGTTGAGATTCTAGAAAGAGTGCAGAGAGCAATCAAGATGATTAGGGGACTGGAGGCTGAAACATACGATGAACGGTTGCAGGAACTGGGCATGGCTGGTCTAGTGAAGAGAAGGCCCAGGGGAGACAGGATAGCAGTCTTCCAATATTGGAGGGGCTGCCACAGAGAGGAGGAAAGATCAAGCTATTTTCCAAAGCACCCGAAGCCCAGACAAGGAATAATGGATGGAAATGGATCAAGGAGAGATTCAATTTAGAAATAAGGAGGAATTTTCTGACAGTGAGAACAATCAACCAATGGAACCGAAGTTGCCTTTGGAAGTTTTGGGAGCTTCATCACTGGAGGCTTTCAAGAAGAGATTGGACTGCCATCTGTCAGAAATGGTGTAGGGTCTCCTGCCTGGGCGGTGGGTTGGACTAGATGACCTACAAGTTCCCTTCCAACTCTGTTCATCTGTTAAAAATAAGTTCTTAAAAGAGTGGGATTGATTAAATCAAGTAGCTATATAGAGATCACCGATTCTTCTCAATAGCAATAGCAACTGCTAGCAATAGCACTTAAGACTTATATACCGCTTCTCAGTGCTTTACAGCACTCTCTGAGTAGTTTACAATGCCAGCAGATTGGCCGCAACAATCCGGGTCCTCATTTTACCGACCTCGGAAAGATGGAAGGCTGAGTCAATCATGAGCTCCATCAGGATCGAATTCTAGGCTTTGGAATTCCAGAATTTGCCTGCAATATTGCATTCGAAATCACTGGGCCACCAGATGCCGGTAAGCCAATAAAAGAGAATTATTGGCAGCTCAGCTGCTAATAATTGGTTGGTTGTTTTCTTGCAAATGTCTCATTACCCAACTAGGCAACATCATCAGTGTGCCACTATGCAATAAACCATGATGATTGGCTTAATGTGCTTGCAGCTAGATTTAAGAAGATAACAGTCTGGTTTCTAAAATGGAAAAAAAAAAAAAAAAGGATCTGTGGTTATGTATCAAAGAGAGGTGGCTACCGCTGTTCTGACCTAGGCTCCCTTAAAAAGCAGGAAGCAGAGTCTTGGTCCCGGCAAAAAAAAACTTTTATTTACACAACTGTGAATTCCTTTCATTCATAGTCAGCAAGGCCTGTCCAAAGTCTTTCAGAGGAATATCTATCAACACAGACCTTATCTCGCTTGGAAAGCTGCCAGGTAACTAGTTTCCAAACGCAGCGCAAGGCAAAACTTGGCACAGAGTCTCTCAGAGTCACGGAACAAACGAATTGTTTCCTGCAAAAGCCCCCTCCCCGTTCGCTCCTCTTTTGTTTCCTATGGGAGGGGCCAATCACCTCCAAGGTGTGGCTTTACTCCTAAGTCGACCCTGCTTTCTGAGTTGTTCTTGTCTACTGGCAGTTCTGCGCATGCACACACTGGGAACAGGCTCCAGCTGTTCCTCTGCCTCACTGCTGTCTATCTCCCTCTCTGCCTCCGACGCAGAGCCCTCGTCCGAGCTTTCCCCAGCCCCCAGGGCTGGCCCAGGTTCCTCCCCAACCTCCTCACTGTCCGACTCTGCTGCCAGCTCTGCTGGCCGTCGGTGGGCCACAACAACCACCTTTTTTGGTTACCTGAACGGTTAAAGTGACAGGCATGAGCCGGGAGTCTTTCCGAGGTCTTCCTTTCTTCTTTTTTTCAACGTCAAGGTCCAGCTTTCGCTTGGAGAGCGACGAGGGTTTGATGGCCAGCTTTTCTTCGCTATCGCTGCTACTTTCTAGGAGATCCCTGGGTTTGCTTTCCCGAATAGAGTTCTGCTCCTTCAGTCTGCAGAAAAAAGAAGGGGAAAAACAACAACAGTGTGATCCAGTTGTTAAGGAACCAGCTTAAGCTTAGCAAATGGAAGGCTCCGAGTTCTAGTCCCCCCTTAAACATGAAAGCTTGGCTGGGTTTTGCGACTTTGGGCCGCTTGCTCTCAGCCCAATGCACCTTACAGAGTTGTGCTGGAGAAAATAGGAGGAAGCAGATAAGCCTGCGATCTTGAGTTACCGTATTTTTTGGAGTATAAGACGCACTTTTCCCCCCCTTAAAAGGGGGTGAAAATTTAGGTGCATCTTATACACCGAATGTAGCCCTGCCCACCCTCTGGCTCCCACCCTTTGGCCTCTGCCTCCCAGCAGTTACCTCCCTGCAAGCAAACAGCAAGAAAAAACAGCTCCTTTCAGCTTCAGCACAGCCTAATTAGCACAAGTTGATTGGATCGATCAGCTGTTTGCAGGACTCTGCTGTTTGCTGCAAAGAGGTAAATTGCTGGAGCAGATTTTTTTTTCCTTGTGCTAATCAAGCTATGCTGAAAACGAAACTGAAAGTAAAGCAGGCTGTTTGCTGCAACGAGGCAAAATTGCTCAGAGGCAGATTTCTTTTTCTTCTTTTCCTCACCAAAAAAGGTAGGTGCGTCTTATACTCCGGTGCGTCTTATACTCCGAAAAATACGGTATTTCTAAAGATTATAAAGGTGAGATACAAATAGGTAAGTAGATAAATTAGGGTTCCAGGTCTAGATTGTAAACAGGGGTAGGTTCATGGGGGTTCGGCAGGGTTCAGGCGATCTTCTAGCCAAAGATCGCCGGGGTTTGGCGAACCCCCAAATGCTACTCCTGGCTGGCCACGCCCACCCCATCCTGCCCTTCCCAGGAGTCTCCACACGGCCCGTTCATCATTCCAGGTAAGTGCAGGGGCTGCAAGGAGGGTCTGGGAGGGTGAAAAACGGGCCTCCTGGAAGTTCCGGAAGTCTGGAAACAGATCTGTTTCCGGCCTCTGGAACCCAGGGGAAGCAGTTTTTGCCCTCCTGGAGGCTCAAGAAAAACCTCTGGAGCCTGGGGAGGGCGAAAAATGTCCCGTTTTCCCCCTCCCCCCGCCATCATGCAGGCGGCCAACTAGGGCATGCCCACGCCCACCCACCAACGGGGCAGCGAACCCGTTGCTAAAGGATCTGAAGCAGTGGTGGGTTTCTCCTAGTTTGGTCCGGTTCTATAGAACTGGTAGTAAAACCGGCGGGAGACTCCACCCACCCGCCACGCCGTCATCATGGGTGATCTGCGAACACGCAGAAGCTTCTGCGCATGTGCAGAAGTGCGTGTGCTCCCGCTGCGAATTGGTAGTAAAGGTAAGTGGAACCCACCCCTGATCTGAAGCCCATCCGATTGTAAATATTTGGCTGACCACTAGATGGCACCAAAGAATGAGAGTTTCTGGCTCTCTTTGCTGCCATCTAGTGGACATTTAAATTTTTAAAGCGCATACCGTTATCTCCTTAAACGAGCATTCTTTGGACTGCAGCTCTCAGAAAAACAGAGGAGGCTAGCTGGGTGCTTTCTCCTTTGCTTAAAGAAAGGCGCCCAACTGAAACGGTTCTTTTCCAGTTCAGCATCTCACCTGTCCAAGGTAACCTGATTGGTGTGCGAGACGGGGGAAGTCCCTGAGGTGGCTTTGGATCGCTCCGTAAACCGAGAATCGAAAGCCTTCATGGGCTCAATCTTAGAAGAGGTGGGCAGCACTGAGGGCGAAGCGGCTGGGAGAGTAGCTGAAGTCGAGGTAGCGTTCAGGCTGGGAAAAGAAGAAAGGAAAAACGTATTTGAAGCACCCCACATATCCGGCAGGGCTCCGCTCTGCTCACAATTGGGCAAGAAATAAAATCACGAACCTCTGCGGTTTCTATCCCCCTACCCCATTGGATTTAGGGGTAAGAAGCGCCACACTCAACCCCAAGTGCCATCAACTTTCTGAAGCAGCGTTTCCCAACTGTGACAGCTTGAAAGGGACTTCAACTCCCAGAATTTCCCAGCCAGAATATCTGGGAGTTGGAAGTCCACCCATCTGTAAACTTGCCAAGCTTGAGAAAACGCTGCTCTGAAGTAGCCAGGACTGGGACAAATCCAGATCAGACTAGCGGATGGTGCTCGCTTTGCATCTATTACATTAAAAATTGGGGATACCTAAGAGGGGCACCGGGCAAGCCACATCCTTCAGAAAGTTAACCTGACCTAACCATGGAATTTCTGTCTGTGTATCTAGGTTCTAGTAGCAAGCAAAAAAGAACGGGGCAACTTGCTGCGGCCAACTCACTACTGCCTCACTCGCCATGGCCAATTTGCCACGGGACACGGGCTCGCTGTGGAACAATTCCGTTTTAAATGATTTTTTAAAAAAATATACGGGGCTTCCTCCTCGCTAAGCCAACCCACGCTGCACTGAATGGGTCCTTAAGTTTCCACCCCACCCGCCCCAATTCGTAAGGAGAAGGCCTTTCGTTTCGATGCTCACCCATCCTTGTTGGCTACGTCTTCCGCCGATTTAGCGGCCGCTGCCATGGGCTCTAAGGCAGGCTTAACGGTGCCCAGGGAGTTGGCCGCGTTGTAATCTAACGCTATGAGCTGATTGGTCTGGGAAGCTGACATCATGGACCCAGCTAAAGACCCCGAGAGTGGGATGCTGTTAAAGAGGGCTGTCGAAAAATCCCTGTTGGGAAAAAGAAAGGCGGTCAGGGGAAATCGGGGCGTATTATCCCCGCCGGACCATCATCTCCTTTTTAACAACCCCATCATCCCTGGCGGGGTGGAGCCTGGGCAACTGAATGGAGCTAGCAGAATGTTTTCCTGGCCGGATGCCCTACCTGTCGCCAGTGCGGAGTTTTGTTCAGCAGATATAGTCTCGGTGTGCGCAGAGAGAGAAATATCTGCCTCTACCTACCGTATTTTTTTGAGTATAGGACGTACCTTTTCCCCCCAAAAAAGAGGGTGAAAATCTGGATGCGTCTTATACTCTGAATTGTAGCCCTGCCCAGCTTCTCAAACGGAGGTTTCAGAGGTTGAAAAAAGCATCAGAACTGATGTTTCAGAAAAGAAGCCCCCAAACAGAGCTTCAGAAAAAAAGCCTCCAAACAGAGCTTTGGAGGCTTTTTTTTTCTGAAGCTCTGTTTCGGAGGCTTTCAGAGGCAGAAAAAAAGGCAAAAAAAAAATCAAGGCACAGAGCTCACAACCAAGGAACCTGTTGCTAAAATTCACCTCTGGGAACAGCTGATTGGGGGTATTCTGGGAGGCCGATCCACCTGCCAATCAGCTTTTTTCTTATTTTCCTCCCCAAAGACTAAGGTGCGTCTTATACTCGGAAAAATACGGTAGGATCGAACTCACAGCCTCCTGATTGTGAGGTGAGAGCTCCACGGCTAGGCCACCGTGCCACTCATTATCCCTGCTGGACTGATCAGGACAACCTGATCCTATATAACTGAAACAGGACCGTGGTCTACAATTTATAAGCCTTTCTTTAGCGACTTTTCTGACAGAAAACAGTGACTTATGACCCATTCTCACACTAACAATGGTAGCAGCATCCTCGGGTCACATGATCAAAATTTAAATCTTTGGAAACCAATAGGCCATTTATGACAGTTGGAGAATCCCGGGATGATGTGATGGCCACTAGTGACTTCCCAATTGGGTAAACGAGCAAAATTCACAGGGGAAAGCCAGATAACGACCGCGTTAAGGATGGTTCAGTGAACAAGAGTGGCAGGTTTACTTAACAAAAGCACGGCTCCCTTAGTGACTGCGGCGACCTGCCTAACGACGGTGGGGGAAAAAAAGACTACATTTGGGCACAATTCATTGAATGACAGTCTGGCTTAGAAACAGAGCCTCCGGTCCCAATTCTGGCCATAAACCGGAGACTATTTGTATGGGCTGAAATCTGAGATTTTTTTTTAAAAAAGAGGAGGGGTGATATCGGGATACATCTCGTTCATTCTTTGCGGTCGTAGCTGGATGGGGAGGGGGGGAGGCCCTTTTGAAAGTGGTTTGGTCTGTCCTGCTTCTTCCTCACGTTGAGAGAGAGAGGTGAAGGGAGCTTTGCAAGATTTGTTCACCTCTACCTTTGTTTTCAAAACAAAATGAAAATCCGACATATTTTGAAAACAGTACCCTGTGTCCAACTGAGCTATGCAGAGCGGTGTGATCCTTCGCCGACCATCGGCCGTCCTGGTCTCGACTTGTTTCTTTAAAAGGTTCTGCCAGGAAGAAATTAGGATTATTAGGATTTTGGGGTTTTTTTTGTCGTCGCAATACAGTTCGTCTAAAGTCCAGCCTCCCAGTATCGTTTGCTCAGGTTGGCGGCCGTATGAACGGAAGGGATAAAGAAATATTAGATAAATAGATAATGTCAAAATATCTTTAGATTGATGTGAAACCCGTTTGCCTTGTAGCCTTTGTTTTGTTTTTACTCCCAATGATGTGTTCAAAAGCAGTTAGCTGAGAAATCTACTTTTAAAGGCAGTTTTGCTTCATGCACCAAAGAAAAATTCCTTGTGTGTCCAATCACACTTGGCAATAAAGAATTCTGTTCTGTCCTGTTTCTATTCCTTTTGCTTCCACTTCTTTCATTCTTCTACTACTACTTCTTTCCCTCCTTCTCCTTCTCCTTCTCTATCCTATCCTATCCTATCCTATCCTATCCTATCCTATCCTATCCTATCCTATCCTATCCTATCCTATCCGTTTACAATGGACTGCCTTAACCTAGACACAAAGGGAGGGAGGAAGGGAGGGAGGAAGGTATACCTGTAAAGAGAGAAGAAAAGAGAAGACAGAAAGGGAGATAGGAAGAGGGATAGAAAGGGAGGGAGAGTGGAAGATATACCTGTAAAGAGACAAGAAAAGAGAAGACAGAAAGGAAGGGAGGTAGGAAGGTATGAGAGAAGGAAAAGGAAGCAAAGGAAGAAAGGAAGGATATACCTGCAAAGAGAAAAGGAAAGAGAAGATAGTGGAAGGGGGATAGGAAGAGGGAGGGAGGGAGGGAGGAAAAGAGGGCAGGAGGGTGGGAGGAAGATATAGCTGCAAAGAGAGAAGTAAAGAGAAGAGAGGAAGGGAGATAGGAAGTGCGATAGAAAGGGAAGGAGGAAGCGAGGGCAGGAGGGCAGGAGGAAGATATACCTGTAAAGAGAGAAGGAAAGAGATGACAAAGAGGAAGGGAAGAACGGAAGAATGAATGAATGAATGAAGGAAGGAAGGAAGGAAGGAAGGAAGGAAGGAAGGACGGACTATCTTCTATCAAAGAGGCATCAGCTCTTCCATGGCTACATGGCATGACATGTATATTTCATTTTACCATCTGTTCACCAAAAAAGGAGGACCAAAAAGAATGGAAGAGGCGAGAGGAAATCGCTACCTTTCTAATGTCCTCCAAGCTTTCTCCGTTCACCATGCTGGCCAGCTTAGGCGCCGTTATCGCTGCTGCGGGGCCCATTCCATCTCTCAGGGCCTCGTTCTTCTTCTCCACTTGCTGTTGTTGCCTTTGTTGGTACTTCAGCATCTCAGGATTCTCGATAATAGCCGTCGAGAGATGCGCCTCTGTCATGATAGCTAAACTTTTACCGTACGTCGACTGATGGATGTTGCTCTGAAAGGGGAAAGAGCACCGGAACGTAACATCAGGCCACTGGCCCATCTAGGCCAGGGGTGTCAAACTCAAGGGCTGGGGGCTGGATCCGGCCTGCGGGGTGCTTAGATCTGGCCCACGGGGCTACCCTGGAAACAGCGAAGGACCAGCCCGCGATGCCTCTGCCAGTGAAAACGGAGCTTGCCCTCCTGAGCTGTTTTCGCTGGCAGTGTTGCAGGAGGTTATTGCGGCCGAAAACGGAGCTCGGGAGCCCGTTTTTGCTGGTAGAATCCTCGGACCTCCACGAGTGCCCCCGACACAAGTGACGTTGAGCTAGCCACGCCCATCCCGGCACCCCGAGGTCCAACCCAACCCTGATGTGACCCTCCAATGAAATCAAGTTTGATACCCCTGCTATGGAGGGTTAGTATGTTTTCTGGACTTCTACCCAGTTTTCTTGTTTTGTAAAACTTTCTTTTTTTAAAAAAAAACTGTTGCTGCTTTGCACCAATGCAGACAATTTCCCCACTCGGCTCTCTGCTCTCTCCTCAGCTTCCAACTAAGACAGGTTTAGTAACCTGAGATTCTCAGATCCAACTAAAGACAGCCTAGCTCTCAGTTCCATCCCATTTACTATTTCTGGGAATCCTGTGTAGGCAGTTTAAGCCAAACCACTCATTTCCCTCCTTGTTCCTTCTCTCTATCTGGAGATTCCCCGATCGCCTTCACCAAGCCTGGATAATGTCGTTTTCTGCATCTCAATCTACGTTGCCCGGACGATGATCCAAACCAACGAAACAAAGTTTAATAAAGCGTGGTGTAATCACAGATTATATCTCACTTTGCCTGATCTCTGGGGTCCTATCTCAGAGCCCACCCAGGCTCTGTTTTTGGCTGTGACAGCCTCCTGCAGCCCTCTGCCACCACAAATGGAGCTCGGGAGGGCCGCATGCAGTCCTCCCAGACTCGGTTTTTGGCCATGACAGCCTCCTGCAGCCTCTGCCAGTGCAAACGGAGCTCCGTTTTTGCTGACAGAGGGTTGCAGGAGGCCGCCGTGGCCAAAAATAGAGCTCGGGAGCCCATTTTCACTGGAAGAGCGCTCAGGCTACTACAGGTGCCCGGACACGAGTGACATCAAGCTGGCCATGGCCTGCCCCGCACCCCCCACCCCCGAGGTCACAAACAACTCTGATGTGGCCCTCCATGAAATCGAGTTTGACACCCCTGGTCTAGGCAGTCTGAGAATATTTAAAACAGAAGGAATTAGAAAGGTCAGCATGCTCAGCGTAAATTGCAGCCACCTTCTCTTCCTCGCTCAGGGGGTCCCCAAGCTCGTCTTGGGAAAAATCCAGAAATGCCACCGATCCATCCATGGAGCAGACTAAAATGCCAAGGCCGTTCAAAGTCCTGAAGGAGGAGAAACAAAGAGAGAGAGAAAAAAAAATCTATGGAGATTCTCAACTCATCCAGGTTATTCTTTTTCTTCTTCTTCTTGTGCCATATCTGTCATCGGACGTTGGCGATCCCTATTTTGATCAACAGCCGCAATGAAAAAGTGCCGCTGAGTTTTGTCCAAACCAGTCCCTTAGATTTTGAAGCTATGAGCTGCTTCTTCTGCCTGGACCTCGTTTGCCTTCAATCTTTCCCTGGAGGATTAAGTGAAGTAATCCAGGTCATAGTTGTCTCAAAAGCAGACTTCATTTTTCCTTGAAGACATTTCGCTTCTCATCCAAGAGGAGTTTGAAAACACCCAAAAAAGCTAACTCTGGAATCATTTCTGCTTTTCAGAAGACCTGGGCTTCGCCCAATCCCGTTTCAATCCCTCTGGGAAAGTCCTTTAGGGTGTGGAATTGCAGTTCTAGCACTGATGAAGTTACCTGCTGGGGTAATGAAATGTCTGCAAAAAACAACCCAAATTCAGAGAGCTCCCCCCCATTCCCATTGTTTTGGTCTACAATAAATAAATAAAGCCCATAAACCAGTTTACGGGGTTTGACCGTTTAAAGGTGGGCAGGTTGTGATTAAATTTTCATCGTAAAAAATGTGCTCTTAGAATTATGCATGAGGCATGAGCAGTAACGTAGCTAACTGAGTTCTTCGTGGGCAGATTCGGTGGTTCTCACACAATTGCTTAAAATAACATGGAGGAGGGGAGATTTTTTTAAAAAAATTTGATTTATATGCCGCCCTTCTCTGGAGACTCAGGGTGGCTTACAGTACGTTAAGCAATAGCCTTCATTCTTTTGTATATTTTATACAAAGTCATCTTATTGCCCCCACAAACTGGGTCCTCAATTTACCTACCTTAGAAAGGATGGAAGGCTGAGTCAACCTTGAGCCTGGCGAGATTCGATCTTACTTTAATTGCAGACAGCTGGAGTTAAATTACAGTGCTTCTGTCTGTTGAGCTAAACCAGGCTCTTGATAGAATAACAGAGACGGAAGGGGCCTTGGAGGTCTTCTAGTCCAACCCCCTGCTCAAGCAGGAGACTCTGTGCCATTTTCAGACAAATGGTTGTCCAATCTCTTTTTAAAAACCTCCAGTGATGGAGCACACACAATGTCTGGAGGTGAATCCCCATGAAAGCCACCTTACCATGAGATATCCATGATGGACTTGTCGAACAGCTCATGTATGACGACCAATGGCCTTTTCAGACACGTCAGCTAAAAAAAAATGGCGGGTATATGAATTATCAAAAAAGGAGTCTCATGTCCTAAGATTTAATGACACACCTAATTTAGCATACATTCATATTTGGCTATAAGAATGGAAAATTTTAAGAAAATTGGTGGGAACCTGCAGCTTTCAAATTGCGTTACAGGTAGTCCTCGATTTATGTCCGTTTGCAGCATTCACCAATCTCACAAGCCAGTGGTTTAGGGTGGTTTTGCCAAAAACCAACACAATTGGCAAAACGTTGTTGCAGTAGGCAATGGGTTCATTTAACACAACGGCGGCGTTCGCACTTCGGCCGCGTAAGAATTGCCACAAAATAGTTCACAAAATCAGGTCGGCCACTTATCCGACCCCCCTTTTTATAATTGTTACAGCCATGGTGGACATTACAATCGTAACTTGAGGACCAGCTGTATAATACAATTCCAAGCAGCTCCAAATGAACCACAAATCAGGGCCACGTTTGAATCCGAAGGAGTAGCAACTATGAGGTTTACAACCTAGAAGAAATTATAAATTCTGAGCCACGGGCTGATTTGGCTGCTACTGCAAAATGATTTGATTGGCCATTGTGTTCCTCATCGTTGTCTTTTAAAAAACAAACAAATAAGGAAGAGGCAAATGACACTCGGGAATCTGAATAAAGCTGGTAGATTAATCATCTTCTTTTAACGACCCCATAACTCCTTGCGGGGTGGAGTCTGGGCAACTGAATGGAGCTGAGTGTTTACTGGCCGGATACCTGTGGCCAATGCAGAGTTTTGCTCAGCAGATAGATTCTCATTGTGCCTAGAGAGAGAAAGATCTGCCTCTACCTAGGATCGAACTCACAGCCTCCTGATTAAGAGGTGAGAGCTCCACCTCTAGGCCACCGCACCACTCTAAAAGCTGGTAGATTAGTGTTGTTGCCTAAAACCAAGCCCGAAGTGTTAGATGTGCATTGCAGAATAAATCCTCAAGTTACTTTTCTTAATCAATTTCTGCATTTCTTTCCTTCTGCAGGAAGATCGGGGTAACCCACAAGCACCCCCACATTCTGTCCTTCGCGTTTGAAGGGGGAAGGGATTGAAAACTCACCATGTGGGTCTTTTAAAAACCCAGTACTTCAAAACGCATGGAACCTGATTTAGTCTGAGATCAGTTTTAGAAGCAAAGCAGGATCTGAATCTGGATTAAGCCTAAAACAGGGGTGTTCCAACCTTGAATCAGAATAGATCTGGAAGGGAGCTTAGAGGTCTTCTAGTCCAGCCCCATGTGCTCAAGCAGGACATCCTACAGTAGTGGCCAAAATTGTGGAAACCTTTTGGGAAAAAGTATATTTTCTATAACTAGCTAATAACACCACTTTTTCTGGGAGCAGTATCATAAAATTATATATCAATGGAAAGATAATTTGATCAAGAATGTAATGCAATAACTTTCATGAAGGATTTGCTATTAGAATAGCCGTCACAGTATAAAGAAGAAAAGTGAAACATGTAGAAAAAAATGAGATATACAAAAATTATCACCAGAGAAAAAAATGAGATATACAAAAATTATCACCGTGTCAGTTAATTCTTAGTTGGGTAACCTTTAGCTTAAATGACGGCCTTACAACCTCTTCCCATGGAGTGAACCAAGCCTTTTAGTTCTGCAGCTGTTCTAATGTGAAACCAAGATTGAAGGATGGCTTCTATTAACTGAGTTTTATTGCTGGGTCACTTCTGATTAACAAGTTCCTTTAGTCGGCTCCATAGATTTTTCAATTGGGTGAAGGTCTGGGCTATTCCCAGGCCATTCCAGCAGTGGAATAGGATGATCTTGAAACTCCCCCCCCTCCAAAAAAGTGGTGTCATCAGCCATCAAATCTCAAAAATACTCTTTTCTCCAAAAGGTTTCCACAATTTTGGCCACTACTGTATACCATTTCAGACAAGTGTCAACAACCTTGGCAATTTTAAGACTTGGGGACGTCAACTCCCAGAATTCTCCAGCCAGCCGTGCTGGGAGATGGAAGTCCGCCAGTCTTAAAGTTGCCAAGGTTGGACATCTTTCACTTAAAACATCGTCCCAAGAAGGAGGGCCGAAAGATTTTGATTTCTTCCTAGGGAAATGGGTGCAAAAAGACGGACACACAAAAGACCACCTGCCCCTGGCACTTCCCACCCACAAGGTTGGCAAGATTTAGTAAAAAACACTCCCTAATTTGTTGGAAATGTGAGGTGGATTTAGGGTCATATTACCATATGTGGTGGGAGTGCTCAAAAGCCAAAAGTTTCTGGCAGCAAATAAGGAGCTGGTTAGAAGAGATGTTAATGTTTAAAATAGAAGTTAAGCCGGAATTTTTCTTACTGGGCATGACAGATGTCAAATATGACAATAATGTAACCTATTTAATATTGCATATACTTACTGCGGCAAGACTAGCATTTGCTCAAAAATGGAAGTGTAAAGAAATAACCTCAGCAGAAGAAAATTTACAGCTGTGCAGAGATGGAGAGGCTTATTTTAAAACTCAAAGACAAAAGTGAATCAAGATACTATGAAGTCTGGAATAAATTTATAATTGGTTAGATAAGAGGAAGAATGCCAAAAACAAGGGATAACGAATGTATGGAAATGTATATATCAATGTATATCAATATATCAATGTATATTGAATTTGTGAATGTAATAAAGGTTTATTAAATACATGCATCGTTGTTTAGGAAGTAAAATACTGCATACTTGATATATAATGAAATAGGATATATGTAAATTTGTATATAGATCAAGGAATAGATTCCTTATTAACTTGATTTAGACGCAAATGTTAGAAACCAAAGACGTTGAGCAATGTCCATTGTTTTACTTTTAAAACTAATAAAATGTTTTTTTTTTAAAAAAAAGACCACCTACCCCCTAAAATCTGACTCAGCCTGTTACTTACCCAGACAGAAAGCGATCGGTCTTTGCTCCCAACTGCACAACAACAATACGGGCAGCTGGGTTTGGTGGAGCTGCCGTTCTTCTGCTTCTTTTTAAAGATTTTTGGATTGAATTTCTGGAAAGAAAAAATCAGTGTGGTTTATTTTTTTTTTTAAAGATACTTTTAAGAAACGGAACCAACAGATACTTTGGAGGTAGTCCTCGATTTACGACCCGTTTTTAAGCGGCTGTTTGAAATTACAAGAGCGCTGAAAAAAAAAGGGGGACTTAGGAGCGCTCTTCTCGCTTATGACCATCAAAGCATACCTATGGTCATGTGACTCACGTTTATGACCGTTGCAGCGTCCCGGGCTTACTCGATCCCCTTTTGCGACCTTCTGACAAACGAAGTCCATGGGGAAGGCAGGTTCACTTAACAAACCTGTTACTAATTTAACCACTGCAACAATTCACTTAACAAATGTGGCAAGAATAGTCGTAAAATTGTGTGTGTGTGTGTGGGGGATTTCTCACTTAACGACATGAATTTTGGGCTCCATTGTGGTCATAAGCTGAGGGCTATCTGTACTTTCTTAAGGGGAATGTTGTGGGTTTTTTTTAAAATTTTTAATTTTATTATAATATATTATATTATAATTTTATAATAATATAAATAAAAAAAGCAATGCTTTTGGCTCCAGATTTATTTGTCTTAATAGGAAAATCTGATATTCTGGGTATTTTGACTCTCCTTCAATCTACCCACATCAACATTTTATTTAGAATTCTTGATTGGCCAAGTGTGATTGGACACACAAGGAATTTGTCTTCGGGGCATAAGCTCTCAGTGTACCTAAAAATCAAGAATCCTATGATACAACACTTACCGTGTTTCTCCGAAAATAAGACCTTGTCTTAAATGTTTTTGAACCCCGAAATAAGCACTTGGCCTTATTTTCGGGGAGGTCTTATTATTTTGGGGTGCATGGAGAAAATCAGAGAAAATGGCAGGGACCAGCTGCTCATGCATTTAAATATTTAGAGGGAGGGCTTATTTTCAGTGGGGGCTTATTTTAGTGCATGTGCTCAAAAGCCCGATTGTGCTTATTATCAGGGAATGTCTTATTTTAGGGGAAACAGGGTAGTGATAGTAATAGGATACTAAATAAGCAATTAAATCATACTAGGAAACTAAATAAAACAATATAATCGTAAAGATACAAGCAACAAGGTTATAGTAGAAAAGGAGATAGGTAATAGGAAAGATGAGAAGAATAATAGTAATACAGCCTTAGTAAATAGTTTGACAGTGTTGTGGGAATTATTTGTTAAGCAGAGTGATGGTGTTCGGGAAAAAAAACTGTCCTTGTGTCTAGTTGTTCTGATGTGCAGTGCTCTATAGTGTCATTTTGAGGGTAGGAGTTGAAATAATTTATGTCCAGGATGCGAGGGGTCTGTAGATATTTTCACAGCCCTCTTTTTGACTCATGCAGTATGCAGGTCCTCAATGGGAGGAAGGTTGGTAGCAATTGTTTTTTTTTTTTCTGCAGTTCTAATTATCCTCTGAAGTCTCTTGTCTGTCTTGTTGGGTTGCAGAGCCAAACCGGACAGTTATATGGGGATGACGTCAATTAAAATTGTTATGTCGCCTATCTCACCTGTAAAGGGGACTCCCCCAGGGGTAAAATCCAGCAGGTTCTGGAGAACCGATAGCAGAAATTTTGAGTAGTTCGGAGAACCGGCAAATACCACCTCTGGCTGGCCCCAGAGTGAGGAGGGAATGAGGATTTTGCAATATCCTTCCCTCAGGAGTGGGGACGGAATGGAGATTTTGCAATATCCTTCCCTCAGGAGTGGGGACGGAATGGAGATTTTGCAGGATCCTTCCCCTGCCACGCCCACCAAGCCACACCACGCCCACCAAGCCATGCCTACAGAACCGGTAGTAAAAAAATTTGGATTTCACCACTGGGGGAGTCCCCTTTCCCTTATGAACCCCCGAGCAAGATTTCCTTCAAAGCCTGACTTATCATCATTTGCTTTGGAGCCGTTGACTTTGGAACAATCTACCTTCAGGATGGGAGAGAACTCACCACTACTGTCACTGCTTTGCGGTGGCCGACAAAATCCATGTTGGTTTTCCATCCGTCCCTCTCAATGATCTGGGCGGTGGGCCCGGAATTATTCATCGCATGGGCCGAGACCAGGTAATGCCCGTCAGGAGACCAGCTGATGCGCAAGACGTGTGTTGTGCCTCCACACTGAAAGAGAACGAGGGCATCGTGCACAAAACTGGCGAAGATTCACAGGCAGAGAAGCATGAAAGAAATAAGCAGGGCTATTCGGATTTTCCATAGCTATGTGTTGTGGCATGCCAGCGGCCAGCAGAGCTGGTAGCGGAGTCGGACAGTGAGGAGGGTGGGGAAGAACATGGGCCAGTCCTGGAGTCTGGGGAAGGCTCTGATGAGGGCTCTGCGTCGGAGGCAGAGATGAGGCCAGGGCCGTCCGACAGTTATCAGCTGCCTTCGGAGTCGGACATCAGTGAGGCAGACAAACAGCTGGAGCCTGTTCCTAGTGTGCGCCTGCGCAGAGTTGCCAGACGAAGGGAACAGCTTAAGAAGAAGACGGGAGCAACATGGCGCTCCCATGTAACACCGCTCCTGCGTGAGCTGCACTGGCTCCCGGTGGTCTTCCGGGTGCGCTTCAAGGTGCTGGTTATCACCTTCAAAGCACTCCATGGCATAGGGCCTAGCTATCTTCGAGACCGCCTGCTGCTACCGACGACCTCCCATCGACCCGTGCGCTCCCACAGAGAGGGCCTCCTCGGGGTGCCATCAGCCAAACAATGTAGGCTGGTGGCCCCCAGGGGGAGGGCCTTCTCTGTGGGGGCACCTACCCTCTGGAATCAGCTCCCCCCAGAGATAAGGAGAATCCAGGACCTCAGTGCCTTCCGTCGTGCCCTTAAAACCCGTTTTTTCAAACAAGCTGGGCTGGCTTAAGATGAAATTTTTAACTGTTTTTAAATGTTTTAAACGTTTTAATTGGTAATGAGTTTTAACTGGGCCAAATTTATATATCTTTTAATTGTTTTTTTTAATATTTGTCCTGCATGTTTTTTAATTTAGGCTGTACACCGCCCTGAGTCCTCAGGGAGAAGGGCGGTATAGAAATTCAATAATAAATAAATAAATAAATAAATAAAAGAACAAGGGACGGCTTGGGAGTAAGGCCACAGGTGGACGATGAAAGGCCCCTCCCAGAGAGAATAAAAGAGGAGCGAAAGGGGAGTGGAGTTTGCAGGAGACAATTAGTTCATTCCTGCATTCTTGCCAAGTATTGCAGCATCTGAAAGATATTGGCCTGGCCACTCTCCAAGCCTGATCAAGGTCGGTAATTGTGAACTATCTTGAAAGACTGTGGGAAGAGGAAAGACTTTGCTGGAGAGGAATTCACTGTAAAAGTACAGTACTAACGGTCAAAGCAAATTGGTGGTAGATAAGAGTCAATGAATTCAAGGTGGTCTGGACTTAAGATCTCTTGTGGATGCGAAGGGACTCGAGACTGATGACATGTTTGACCCCTCCGTCAGGCTCAGCTGGTCCTCTCCTACGGTGGCACTTGGTATCTGATTCCCCACCCCAAAAAATGGTGCTGCGAAGTGTGAACATAACCACTTTCTGCAACTTTTTCAAGCAGCTGAGTCTTTCCACTATGAGATTCCAGGAAAAAAATGCAGCTGCTTTAAAGAGTTTTGGGCAGGTGGGTTTCTTGAAACTGACTCGGAAGCCCGACAGCGAAAGGACGGAACGATGCATGGAAACGTTAAGCTCATCGTTATCGCACTACGTACTTCGTCAAAAGGTTTGGTAATGCTGGTTTCTAGCTGCCAGTCCATGGTTCGCCAGACTTTCAAACTTCGGTCATCAGCTTGAGATGCAATATATTTCCCAACAGGGTCCCAGGTCAGCCCCTTAACCAGGCCGGAGTGACCTTTCAGAGTGGCAAGGATTTCTGCGGACAGAAAAAAAAAAAAAAAAGCCTCTTGCCTTCAACAATCTGGGTCCTCATTTTACCGACCTTGGAAGGATGGAAGACTGAGTCAACCTTGAGCCGGTCAGGATCGAACTCCTGGCTATAGGCAGAGTCAGCCTGCAATACTGCATTCTAACCACTGTGCACTATGATGGAGGGAGGGAGGGAGGGAAGGAGGGAAGGAAGGAAGGAAGGAAGGAAGGAAGGAAGGAAGGAAGGAAGGAAAGAAGGAAAATATATACCGCTTCACGGTGCTTTTACAGTCCTCTCTAAGTGGTTTTACAGAGTCAGCCTTTTGCCCCCAACAATCTGGATCCCCATTTTACCCATCTTGGAAGGATGGAAGGCTGAGCCAACCTTGAGCCTGGTGAGATTCCAACTGCCAAATTTCAGGCAGCCTGCAGTCAGCAGAAATAGCCTTGCAGTCCTGCATTCTAACCCACTGCACCACCGCGGCTCTTATCTCTCTATAAACCTATCTAATCAGCGAAACCCAAAATCAACGTTTCATTACCCCACCCCCACCCCAAGCCACCTCAAGCACAAAGTCCCAAAGCGGTTTCCAAATATCCTTACCGGGGAATTTGAGAGCATTCCAGATCACAACCGTGTTGTCCACGCTGCAGGAGGCTAGCCACGCGTCGTGAGGGGACCACGCCACGTCCATGACATCTATGTGGAAGTGTGAAAAACATGGTAATATGAATTCCAGGGACAGCATCCGGCCCATACCAATTAATCCTGTGACAGTAGGTCATAAGTCAAGAGCCTTGATAGTACAGTGGTTTAATGCACCCTGTTATTAACACAGCTGCCTGCAATTTCTGCTGGTTCGAATCTCTCCAAGGCTCAAGGTTGACTCAGCCTTCCATCCTTTCAAAGGTAGGTGAAATGAGGACCCAGTTTGTGGGGGCAATAAGCTGACTTTGTATAAATATACAAAAGTATGAAGGCTATTGCTTAACGCATTGTAAGCCGCCCTGAGTCTCCGGAGAAGGGCGGCATATAAATCAAATTAAAAAAAAAAAAAAAGAAACCTAGTAAGGAAAGGTGGGCTGAGAGACAGTGATCAAAGCAACCAGCAGGTTTGAGTGGCTGATGGGGTGGGGATGGGTCTAATATCTGGGTATTGCTGGTTGTAGTCCAACAGACCAGGGTTCCCCAGCTTTGGAAACTTTTAAGGTGATCTGTCCCCGTCCCCACACACACACAAACACAGCCAGCCGAGGGTTAAGGAAACACTTTGGAACGCACCCAGGTCTTATCTCCCACTTGGCAGCGATAGACACACCGTCTGCCAAATGCCTTTATTTTCACAAACAGAAAGATAAGATACTTTAACGTACAAAAAGTCCAAGCAGAAATAATATTTCTCCCAGCAGTTCCGGACGAGGCTTTAGTGACTATCCAAGGTTTACTTTTGCTCGTCACAAGGATCCCTGACCACCACCCTCTATTATATAGTCTCTGGGGTGTGGTCCAGTGACTCAGTTCTAATCCCTAGCATGCCTCCTAAGCTGCTGCAATCGTTTATCACGCCTTCGGAGGCGTGCGTCCAGGAATGATGTTTCTTCGTCACTCTGATCCGAACCAGCTGTCTCCCTGCTAATCTCCTCTCCCTCGGCCGGCACCTGAGACAATGCCAGAGGGGAGGGGCCTGGAGAGGGAGGCCTGGCTGACTCCTCTTCCTCATGCTCGGAGCTTTCTTCCTCCGATGGGACAGGCTCAGAGGGCGGGGCCACAACATAAGGCTTGTGAACTTCAACTCCAAGAATTCCTCAGCCAGCCTGGAGAATAGAAGCCCACAAGCCTTAAAGTTGCAAAAAGTTGGAGACCCCTGCCATAGACCATCTGAGTAAACTAATACACGTGTCAGGGTCGGATGCCCTAATTAATTCATGAGCCTCGAGCCAAGTTTCAAAAGAAATCCAGTTTTTTATTAGGAGCAACATGTCGGCACATACCCAAGTGGAGTCAGCTCTGCCCCACGTAATTTACATCCGAACTATGAGCCTGTTTCCCCCCCCTCCTCCCAGGGTGTGTCATAAATCACATTCTCCAATGAAGCACTTTCGCGGGCAGTAGAGAACATGCGTCTCCGGCTGGCTCTGGTAACGTAGGTTGAGGTCTTGAAAAAGGTATGCGTGGAATGTGCTGCCGTGTTGCTCCATCAGTTTTCCTCCCTCCCTTCTATGGCAACTCAAGAACAGGCCAGGAATGCTTTATGAGTTGATAACAGGCAGTACTCGAGTTACGACCACAACGGAGCCCAACATTTCTGTGGTTGAGACATTTGTTAAGTGAGTTTTTCCCCCGTTTTACAAGCTTTCTTACCGCAGTTGTTAAGTGAACTACTGCAGTTGATAAGTTAGTAACCTGGTTGTTAAGTGAATCTGGCTTCCCTGTGAACGTTGTTGGTCAGAAGGTCACAAAAAGGGGATTCACCTGACCTTGGGACACAGCAACGTTCATAAGTCACATTTTTCAGTGCTGTTGTAACTTCAAACAGTCACTAAAAGAACCGTTGCAAGTTGAGGACTAACTGTGACTAGACTGGAATAGGTAAAGGTAAAGGTTCCCCTCACACCTATGTGCTAGTCGTTCCCGACTCTAGGGGGCGGTGCTCATCTCCGTTTCAAAGCCGAAAAGCCAGCGCTGTCCGAAGACGTCTCTGTGGTCATGTGGCCAGCATGACTCAACGCCAAAGGCGCCCGGAACGCTGTTCCTTTCCCACCAAAGGTGGTCCCTGTTTTTCTACTTGCATTGTTTTTTAAGTGCTTTCGAACTGCTCAGTTGGCAGAAGCTGGGAACAAGGAACAGGAGCTCAGCCCGTTACGAGGCACTAGGGATTCGAACCGCTGAACTGCCGACCTTTCGATCAACAAGCTCAGCATCTTAGCCACTGAGCCACCACATCCCAGACTGGAATAACGCGATGCAAAAAAAAAAAAAGAATGACATCCAAACGTCATCAAGCTTAGCCGGTCAGACGATCAAGGAGGAATCTTATTTTTTTTAGAAAGAGGACAACGCAACACAACCAATCCCCTCGGGAGTTTTCAAGCAGTCTTACCGCCTGAGTGGCTTCTCAGAATTGAGACACACCTCCACTGCTCTACGTTAGCCAGCTTACTACTGGAACCAAACACGGTGCTGGGCCCAATGTACCTAGGGAAGAAACAGGGGAGGTGTCAATAAAAGAGAAGATTTGCAGCTCAGAGTTGAAACGAGGGGTCCTTGCTTCTCTGAGCTTGGTTCTTTTCTTGCAGACATTTTGAGTCCAACTAGGGAATGTCATCAGCACTAGAAAGGGAGTGGAATTTGTGGAGAGAAGGAAGGAAGGAAGGAAGGAAGGAAGGAAGGAAGGAAGGAAGGAAGGAAGGACTGTGGGGTCCTTGCTTCTCTGAGCTTGCTTCTTTTCTTACAGACATTTTGAGTCCAACTAGGGAATATCATCAGCATTAGAAAGGGAGTGGAATTTGTGGAGAGGAAGAAGAAGGAAGGAAGGAAGGAGGGAGGGAGGAAGGAACTGTGGGGTCTTCGGTGCTCTCTCAGCTTGGTTGTTTTCTTGCAGATATTTCATTATCCAAACTAGGTAACATCATTAGTGTTAGTCTGATGAGGTTACCTGATTTGCTAAATGTCTATGGAGATTCTCTGTCATCCAGGTCATGATTGTCTCAAAGGTGCTTTTTTCAAGAGGCAACTGGAATTTTTGCTTTTTTTTTTCTTTGAAGACGTTTCGTTTCTCATCCAAGAAGCTTCTTCAGAAGCTTATTGGATGAGAAACGAAACGTCTTCAAGGAAAAAAACCCAGAAAGTCCAGTTGCCTCTTGAAAAAGAATCTTTGGGAAGATAGTTTGGTAAGATCATCAGACTAGCATCGTCCGACTAACACTAGCACTGATGAGGCTACCTAGTTGGGTAATGAAACGTCTGCAGGGAAACAATCAAGCACAGAGAGCACCAAGGACCCCACAGCCCACCCCCTCCCCTCCCTTCTAGTCCTGATTATGTTACCTAGTTGGGTTATGGTCTGTTGTGTGGATGTTTGGGTGGTTGAGGGGTGGGGAATTTGTGGTGGATGGGAGCGTGTTTGGGGATTGTTATGTGTGTTGGACCTGGTCTTTGGGTGTTAAGTGAATTTCGTTGTATGGGTATACTGTGTATACATGTACAATGACTATTTATTTATTTATTTAATCAAACAATCATTGGCATCCTTCAGTCTCAAGAGACTATGGTATCGTGCTCTGGAAAGAGGTCCTAAAACAGTATTTAATGTGACTAAAAAGGCCAATTCGAGAGTGGCAATCCCTTCCACTCTGAGGGCAGATACGTTCATTATTAAATTCATTATTTATTTAGTTATTTAGTTATTTAGTTATTTATTTATTTATTTATTTAATCAATCAATCAATCATTGGCATGCTTCAGTCTCAAGAGACTATGGTATCGTGCTCTGGAAAGAGGTCCTAAAACAGCATTTAGTGTGACTAAAAAGGCCAATTCGAGAGTGGCCATCCCTTCCACACTGAGGGCAGATACATTATTAAATTCATTATTTATTTATTTATTTATTTAATCAATCAATCATTGGCATCCTTCAGTCTCAAGAGACGATGGTATCGTGCTCTGGAAAGAGGTCCTAAAACAGTATTTAGTGTGACTAAAAAGGCCAATTCGAGAGTGGCAATCCCTTCCACTCTGAGGGCAGATACGTTCATTATTAAATTCATTATTTATTTATTTATTTATTTATTTATTTATTTAATCAATCAATCAATCAATCATTGGCACCCTTCAGTCTCAAGAGACTATGGTATCGTGCCCTGGGAAGAGGTCCTAAAACAGTATTCAGTGTGACTAAAAAGGCCAATTCGAGAGTGGCAATCCCTTCCAATCTGAGGGCAGATACGTTCATTATTAAATTCATTATTGATTGATTGATTGATTGATTGATTGATTTATGAATGAATGAATGAATGAATGAAATGTCTGCAAGAAAACCACCAAGCTCAGAGAGCACCAAGGACCTCTCAAACACGTGACGGTTAGTAAGAACAGCCAAGTGGCGGCATTGATACAAGAAGTGATGTAAACTCATTTTAGGAAACAAAACCCAGGTTTAACTTCCTCTCCATCGACAAGCCCATTCTTTGAATTCATGTTTACCTAACTTATCTATTTAGCGTATGGCACCTAGAGAGGCCATGCAATCGCTGACCTACAACACTGATAAAACACACAAACCCAGAGTGAAGTTTAAATAGAGCCGTCAGCATAGGCAGGCAGGCATGCAAAAATGTGTGAACGAGACAGTAAAGCAAGATAAAAGTATTAAATTAAACCATGATAAAATGTGGCGCCAGGGTGTCGCTACAGGATAGATGTTATAGTTATAGATGTTTACCCAACCTTGACCGTAAGATAAAGAACTTTTTCCCCCCCAAAGAGCCCGAGGAAGATCCCAAGAATTAAATTTAGTGGGGTGGGGGAGGGAGGGAGGAAAATACACTTACGCTGCTCTCTTCCAGATCATGATCAGTTTGTCATCTCCCCCTGAGGCAAGGTATATGCCGTTGTTTGACCATCGCACGCAATTCACACAGGCTGGAACAAAAATGGGAAGAGGAGGGTGCTTGAAAAAAGGACACATTTTTTTCCTAAGGCTGGAGCTGGTGGAAGGGTTACCACCTGGTGATATTTTCAAAGCACAGGTGGTCTTTTTCATCCTCCAAAATGTCAGACGAGCTTTTTTGGCATTGGACGATATATATATGACTTGTTTGTATCCTGCCTTTGTTATTTTTACAGGCGGTGAACCTATCGAAACTCACCTTCCTCCTCCTATTTTCCCCATAACAACAACCCTGTGAGGTAGGTTGGACCGAGAGAGAAGGAGAGTGATTGGCCCAAAGTCACCCCAGCTGGTTTTCATGCTTAAGGTGGGACTAGAACTTACCCTCTCCTGGTGATTGGCCCAAATTCACCCAGCCAGCTTTTATACCTAACTCAGGACTAGAACTCACCCTCTCCTGGTGATTGGCCCAAATTCACCCAGCCAAGCTTTTGTACCTAACTCAGAACTAGAACTCACCCTCTCCTGGTGATTGGCCCAAAGTCACCCAGCCAGCTTTTGTACCTAACTCAGGACTAGAACTCACCCTCTCCTGGTGATTTGCCCAGTCACCTAGCTGGCCTAAGGTGGATTGGACTGAGAGAGAGAGTGACTGGCTCAGAGTCACCCAGCTGGCTTTTATGCCTAAGGTGGGACTAGAACTCACCCTCTCCTGGTGATTGGCCCAAAGTCACCCAGCCAGCTTTTATACCTAACTCGGGACTAGAACCCACCATTTCCTAGTGGCCCAATGTCACCCACAGCTGGCTTTCATGCATAAGGCAGGACTAGAACTCCCGCTTTCTTGCTTTCCAGTCTGGCAACTTAACCACTAGACCAAACTGGCTCTCAAATTATGCTGGCCCATCACTCCCCCCAAAAAGAAAGATCGATTCTACCATACCTAAATGATTGTCCATCTGACAAAGCATTTTGGGTACATTCTCGTTCTTTTCATCCTCCTCCTTGAGGACAGGAGCCATATTCCATATTACAACTTTTCCGGAATCTTGCCCTAAAGACACAAGGAAGAACAAACTTTTCACTGCAGTTACTGCGAAGAAGAAAAGGCAGGTTTTTATCTTTGCTAAAGAGCTTTCTTCAAAGCAGTGTGTAACCTCCTTCTTAATTTAGCAAACAATAGAGCACTAGACGCGTCTGATCTGAAGCACAGTTTCTCCACCTCAGCAACGTTAAGCTGTGTGGACTTCAATTCCCAGAATTCCCGAGACAATCTGGCTGTGAGTTGAAATCCACACAGCTTAAAATGAGAGAACCCAATTCCACTGAGGCTTTTGCTACAGCAATAGGATTTTAACAAAAATACGCTACAAAGAAACACAGTATTTCAAATCCAGTTTATGGCTGCACATGTTTTAAGTTTAGCTCAAAGTTGCAAAACGTAGCTACAACCTGGATTCTACAGAAAATGTAACTTCTGTAAGGATACTAGAGCAACAAATATTTTTTAATGATAAGATCTCAGGAAACACCTATGGCTTAATTCACAGTGGGGTTTTTTTTTCCCTTCCAAATTCTGTAGCTAGCATCACTTTCATTAGGGGAAGAATGTACCCTGCCACTATAAATAAAGGAGAGGGAAAGATAGTGAACGCTGAAGCCTATTCGACTGCACATTTTAAATTAATCCAACTAATGCCACATTAATTATAACCTCGGGGTTGGCAAGCGTTTTTGCTTCTGATATTTTATCCTAAGAATCTCAATCGCTGCTGTTCGCCACGCAAGCTGTGGGACTCACTGCAGGCGAAGTCCACCCCCTAAATCCGTGACGGCAAACCGGTGGCACGCCAAGCCCTCTCTGTAGGCAGGCGCGCTGTTGCCAGTTGCTCTTCTCGTTTCCGGCCAGCTGGCTTTTGCGGGTGCCAGAAAATGGTCTGAAAATGGCCAAAAACCAAGCTGTTTTTTTGGGCTGTCTCCGGACCTTTTTCGGGCTGTTTTCTGGGATTTTTAGCCCAAAAAACAGCCTGAAAATGGCCTGGAAAACAGCCAGAAAACGGTCTGGAAAACAACCCGGAAAAACACCGGAAAACGGTCAAAAAACCAGGCATGTGTGCGCCAGCCAGCTGGTCTTGAGGTTTCCGAGAATCCAGTTTGGGCACTCGGTCCTGAAAAGGTCCGCCATCACTGCCTTAAATAAATCAAAACCAAATGCAGACGGACTCAGGAATAGCCCAGGCCTATTATAACTAGCAAAACAGCCTGCATCCGAACGGAGAAAGAGCATTTATGCACAGAGAATGTCCAAGTCAGTTATAACTCTAGGGGCCATGCCTTTGTCTGGCTTCTGTTCTTTACTGTCGCTCTGTTTCTATCGTTTTAGGCCCAGCAATATTTCACTTCTGTGATCCCAACTGAAAGGACCAGAGCAACAATACTTTAAAATATTCCTTAGGTAAAACGTAATGTTTAGCATGACTCGATCCATGTTCTGCCCCAGCTACGGACCCCAAAGAAGGCAGCACACACAAAGTCTGTAAAAACCTTAGTTTATATGGTTGGCAGAAAGCCCAGAAGCAATTTGCAGAAAACTAAGATCGAGGCACGAAGGAGAGTGAACGAAGTTGTTCCCTGCAAATTGCTTCAGTCGGCATTCCTCCTTAAATAGGCTGAGGGAGTGACCAATTAGGCCCAAGCCTTACTCTCGAGGAGACCTCCTCCTAAGGAGCCACTCCTGCCTTTTGGCAGCTCTGCACGCCCGTGCATCGAGAAGAGGCTCCTCCTCTTCGTCCTCTTCACCCATGGAAGCTTCTAGAGGTTCTGAAGGCCATGGCTGAATCCCCGCCTCTGGCATCTTCTACATCTTCTCCAGCCTCGTTGTCTGAATCAACCACCAGGTGCACAGGCTGCATACAGGCCACAACAATCCAAGAGAGAATTGTTATGGGCAAACGGATGCTTTTGTTTGCAGGCTGTTCTCACTTAATGACCTGAAATTAGCTGGCAGGAAACGCCACTGCTAAGTGAAGTGGTCATTCAGCAAGGACCTCCAAGATGACTTACATTACCCTGTTTTCTTCAAAATAAGACATCCGTTGATAATAAGCCCAATTGGGCTTTTGAACGCATGGCAATAAGGCCAAACGCTTATTTCAGGGTTCAAAAAAATATAAGACAGGGTCTTATTTTCGGGGAAACACAATAGCTGGCAGGAAACGCCACTGCTAAGTGAAGCGGTCATTCGGCAAGGACCTCCGCGACGACTCACATTTTTTCAGGGTGGCCGCTAAGTGAATCACAGGTTGTTCAGTGAGGAGCGTTGGCTTCCTCATTGACTTTACGTGTTTGGGAGCCAGCAAGGAAAGTCCGCAGACGGCAATCATGTGACAGTAGGAAGCTGCAACAACCATGAATGCAGTTTGCCAAGTGCTCAAATCATGATCACATGACCGGAGGTGGGGGGAAACGCAGCCCCATGTTTGTGGAGCAGTTTTAAGTCTTCCCTCCCTGGTCGCGGAACAAGCGGCCCCCTAAGCGAAGTGTACCTGCACAGGTTAACTATTTAAGCTCCTTTGATAGACTGGGTGCAGGACTTTAACAAGAAACCTTTTCGGCAACCCTACCTTGCCCTCCAGTTGCAAACTTGGTCCCATCTGGATGAATGTCAACTGAAAATATCGGCTTTGCTGAAAAAAAAAAGATAGAGAGAAAAATACTTTGAGCAGAGTATCCTTGTAATGCACCACACTGCGGAGAGACAGAGAGATAGTTTATCACTAACAAAGTGATAAGTCAGCCAGCAACTATCTAAAATAAAATTTCAAAGCTTCAGAGTTAAATTTAAAGAGGAAGAAACCCGACTATTCCACTCCAGTTTTCCAAAGGGAACAATGACCAAAGATGCTGTAGACCGGGGTTTCTCAAAGTCGGCCAATTTAAGACAAGGGGACTTCAACTCCCAGAATTCCCCAATGTAAGGTAAAGGTAAAGGTTCCCCTCGCATATATGTGCTAGTCGTTCCTGACTCTAGGGGGAGTTTCAAAGCCAAAGAGCCAGCGCTGTCCGAAGATGTCTCCGTGGTCATGTGGCCGGCATGACTCAAAGCCAAAGGCGCACGGAACACTGTTCCCTTCCCACCAAAGGTGGTCCCTATTTTTCTACTTGCATTGTTTTTTTACCTGCTTTCAAACTGCTAGGTTGGCAGAAGCTGGGACGAGTCACGGGAGCTCACATGGTTACACGGCACTAGGGATGCGAACCGCTGAACTGCCGACCTTTTGATCGACAAGCTCAGCATTTATTAGTTGTCAACAACAACTAATAATACACTTTAAAACCGACACGTATCACACCCTCTGGGGGCGACCTCTTTCACGGCGAGGGTTGCACTCTGGAGGTCTTATTGATCAACGTGATTTTAGCTGACTTTCTAAAAGAAAGCACAACAGCCCCCAAGGAAACTCTGCAATGGGGCTACTTTGAGGAGTCCTTATCCACCAATCCTTTGGATGGAAGGAACTTCAAACACCCCTTCCTTGGAAGCCCAGCAAGACACTCTGGATATGGTATGGGTATTTGTAGCCCTTTCTTCACCTCTGCAAAGAAAAAAAAATCCAACGATGCTTCCAGATCCTTCTTGACAATAAGGATTAAAGGATCAGCAATACGCTTTGGAGATTTGCTCGATCTATATTCTTTAGAAGGTTAATATGTGATCTTCCGTTACTGTTGTTAGTTAACTTTACAAATCTCCTAGCAAGAAATCACTAACGCAAAGCTTAACTGTCCAGGAGGCTAAATAAGGTTCAATAATGCACAATGAAAGATGATCAAAAGACAATCCTGCTTTCCATAAAACTCAACCAGACCCATTGTAAACTGTTTTCCAAGTTAGAGATGCTGACATTTGTCTTCCTAATGGGAAATCTATAATCTGTTCGGCAGTCCAAAGTATAGTTTAATACTTTTTTTCCAGGGAATGTCCCATAGAGGGCCCAAGCAATTTCTGATCTGGATGGAAAATACATTTCCTTCAGAGGTCATGAAATGGCCACTTATGCGCTAAATTACTTCCAAAGAGCTCTTTTAAGTTTTCAGGGGGAGAAAAAGCCGTTTAGCCTCCCTTTGAGGGAAATACTGCGTTTCCCTGAAAATAAGACTGGGTCTTATATTAATTTTTTGCTCCAAAAGACGCATTAGGGCTTATTTTCTGGTTAGGTCTTATTTTGGGGAAAATACGGTACTAAATGCATCCATCTGGTTGACAATCTTAACTGGGGCTTATTTTGGGGGTAGGGTTTATATTACTAGCATCCTGAAAAATCATGCTAGGACTTATTTTCCAGTTGGGTCTTATTTTCGGGGAAACAGGGTAGCACAATGCTATAATAGGGAACTGTGCCCTTCAACGAAAGTATTGAGAAGATATACACTGTCCCAGGTCTGCAGAAAGTAAGCAGTACTGTTTTCAAGTAGCGGAAGAGATCAGAGAACCAGAAACTGTCTCTTTAAATGCTAAGTTGTCACTAATACCTTTCATTCTATGCTGAACAAAGACTCAAACCACGAAGCCTAATTTAAATGTCAATAAATATCTCCAAGAAATGTCTATACAGAGTCTTTAATCATCCAGATCATGGATGTCCCAAAGTTGCTTTTTCCAAAAGGCAACTGGACTTCCTTGGTTTTTTTCCTCTTTGAACGGAAAAAGCTTCTTGGATGAGAAGTGAAACGTTTTCAAAGAAAAAACAACATGGAAGTCCTGTTGCCTTTGGGATCTCCAAAAAATGTGTACCGTAGATATAAAATTGTAAATACCGTGTTTCCCTGAAAATAAGACCCTGTCTTATATTTTTTTGAACCCCGAAATAAGTGCTTGGCCTTATTTTCGGAGAGGTCTTATTATTTTGAGGTGTGTGGAGCAAGATGGGGGTCCTCTTGCCGTTTTACCTGATTTCCAGCTCTGGGTTTAAATATTTTCATGGAGGGCTTATTTTCAGGGAGGGGCTTATTTTAGAGCGTGCATTCAAAAGCCCAATTGGGTTTATTATCAGGGGATGTCTTATTTTCAGGGAAACAGGATACTACAAAAGCTACTGCCATCAAACATGTCAAAGAAAACGGTTTTACATGCAAAATCCTACAAGGGAGGCTTTTTTTAAAAAAATGCAGCAAACTCTTTATAAAAGTTTTCTGTATTATTCCTGCACTTCAAGGTCCTGATATCAAAACTCCGGACAAAGGGGAGTCAAAACTGTAAGGAGCTACAGCACTTCAGCCAGTAAACAAAACACACTGCCCTATGCCACTTATTCTGATTTTCCTTAGGAATGGAAAACTCTGCGGACGCTTAGAAGACTTAGAGAGAGTTAGAAGACCTCTTGCACTGGCTCAGAGGACTCCCCCCCACACTTTTCTCCTTCCCTCCCACGAGTCTGGAGGGGTCTCGCACTGGAGTCTCCCCCTAGCCTTCTGCATGTGCTCAGAGGTTCCCCCCTCTCTCCACCCGCCTCCCCATTGAATATGGGAACCATTGATACTTCCCTAGCCCTCTTGCACTGGCTCAGAGGACTTTTTCCTCCCCCCCCCACCCGTGGGGATAAAGCCGAAGACCCCTCCCCCAGCACTCTGCACTGGCTCAGAGGACTCCCCCTCTTTCTCCTCAACCCCCCCATTCAATGTGGGGAAACAGTGATACTTTCCTAGCCCTCTATACTCGTTCAGAGGACACCCCCCTCCTCCCCTCCTCCCCGTGGGGATAAAGCCGAGGACCCTCCCCCAGCACTCTGCACTGGCTCAGAGGACCCCCATCCTTCCCCCCCACTTTCTTCTCAAACCCCCCTCCCCCCATTGAATATGGGAAAGAGTGACACCTCCCTAGCCCTCTGCAGTGGCTCAGAGGACCCCCTCCTTCCCCCCCACACACTTTTCTCCTTCCCTCCCACGAGTCTGGGGGGGTCCCCCACTCGCGTCTCCCCCTAGCCCTCTGCACACGCTCAGAGGACACCCCCCTTCTCCTCAACCTGTCCCCATTGAACATGGGAACCACTGACACTTCCCTAGCCCTCTTGCACTGGCTCAGAGGACCCCCATCCTTCCCCCCTCCCCCTTTCTCCTCAACCCCACCCCATTGAATATGGGGAAACAGTGACACCTCCCTAGCCCTCTGCATTGGCTCAGAGGACCCCCCCTCCGCCCGTGGGGATAAAGCCGAGGACCCTCCCATAGTACTCTGCACTGGCTCAGAAGACCCCCATCCTTCCCCCCCACTTTCTCCTCAACCCCACCCCATTGAATATGGGAAAACAGTGACACCTCCCTAGCCCTCTGCACTGGCTCAGAGGACTCCCCTCCTTCCCCCCACCCCACCCGTGGGGATAAAGCCGAAGACCCTTCCCCAGCACTCTGCACTCGCTCAGAGGACCCCCATCCTTTCCCCCCCACTTTCTCCTCAAACCCCCCCCCCATTGAATATGGGAAACAGTGACACCTCCCTAGCCCTCTGCACTGGCTCAGAGGACCCCCCCTCCTTCCCCCACCCCACCCCACCCGTGGGGATAAAGCCGAAGACCCTTCCCCAGCACTCTGCACTGGCTCAGAAGACCCCCATCCTTTCCCCCCCACTTTCTCCTCAAACCCCCCCCCCCCCATTGAATATGGGAAACAGTGACATCTCCCTAGCCCTCTGCACTGGCTCAGAGGACCCCCCTCCTTCCCCCACCCCACCCCACCCGTGGGGATAAAGCCGAAGACCCCTCCCCCAGCACTCTGCACTGGCTCAGAGGACCTCCCCCCACACACTCCTCATGGAATAGGGGAACCACTGACACACACTTTTCTCCTTCCCTCCCACGAGCCTGGGGGAGGGGGGGTGTCCTCCCCCCCCCACTGGCGCCTCCCCCTCGCCCCTCCCCCCCCCTCTCTCTCTCTGTGCACGCGCTCCTCTCACCGTTGTGGTTGACCCAGGTCGGCTTCAGGAGCTTCATTTTCCTCCTCCTCCTCCTTCTCCTCCTCCTCTTCTTCTTCTCTCCGCCGAACGGCTCCGTGTCGAGAGGCCCGGCTCAGGCTGCCCTGGGCGGCGGAGGAGGAGGCGACGACGACCACAGCGGCAGCGGCGGCGGCGGCCTCAGCCCCGGCCCCGCCGGCCGCCTCAGCGCCGCCTTCCTCCTCCTCCTCCTCCTCTTCTTCCTCCCTTCTTCTTCTCCTCCGCTGCCGCCTCCTCGAGGCCCTCAGGGCCGCCGCGCCATCGCCCGTCCCGCCAGCAGCAGCAGCAGCCGCCGCCACCCGGCCGCATCCCCCGCTCCCGGCGGCTCCCCGGCAACGCCGGAAGTCAGCGGAGGGCAACGACCCAAGCGGCCCGGCGGGAAACAAGGGACGACGCCCAGAGAGGCCGGCCGGGTGGCGCGGCGGGGGGGGGCTTCCCGGGAGGGCCCCGCGAAAGGCGACGGCCCCGGGTGGCCGAGACCGTCAGGGAAACCCGGGGTCCCCGGAGAAAAAGGAAGCGGCGGGGTAGAAAGAGGCTCGGAGGCGGCTCAGAGGCCCGGGCGGTCGGCATGGCTAAGGCGAGGGGGGCTGGGAGGAGAGGAGAGACAAGAGGGGCGGCCCTGTCAGGCGGCGGGAAACTACAGCTCCCGGGAGCCTCGGCTATGGCGGCTGGAGCTTGAGGCATGCTGGGAGGTGTAGTTCAGCGGGAGGCGACGGGGAGCGAGGTGTAGAGAGTGACGTCATGAGTGTCCCGGTCTGATTGATTTGGAGAATAGAATAGAATAGAATAGAATAGAATAGAATAGAATAGAATAGAATAGAATAAAGAGTAGAATAGAATATAGAATAGAATAGAATAGAATATAGAATAGAATATAGAATAGAATGGAATATAGAATAGAATATAGAATATAGAATAGAATATAGAATAGAATAGAATATAGAATAGACTAGAATATAGAATGGAATAGAATAGAATATAGAATAGAATATAGAATAGAATGAAGAATGGAATAGAATATAGAATAGATTAGAATAGAATAGTATAAGGATAGGATTGAGATTAGGATTAGAATTAGAATAGTATAGAATAGTATAAGGATAGGATAGGATTAAAATAAGTTTAGGATAGGATAGGATAGAATAGAATAAGATTAGGATAGGATAGGATAAAATAGACAATAGAATATAATAGAATTCAAAAGAATAGAATCCAATAGAATAAAATAAATAGAATTCAATAGAACAGATAACAGAATAAGATTAGAAGTAGAATAGAATAAGAATAGCATAGCATAGAATGGAATAAGATTAGGATAGGATAGGACAGAATAGAATAGAAATAGAATATAATAGAGTTCAATAGAAGAGAATAGAGAATAGAATTCAATAGAATAGAGAATAGAGTAAGATTAGAAGTAGAGTAGAATAGAATAGAATAGAAACTTTATTGTCACTTTAAATATATACTAATCAGCATACATTAAAATGAAATTTTGTTGCATTCAGCTCTTTAAAAGAGAACCATTATGCATATAGCCCCTATACATATATTCAAGGTATACAAATATTATTTATTGATATATTTTTTACTATTGTATTTATATACTTTATTAAAATATATTTTAAAATACATTAAAATGTATTTACCTATTTTACCATTCAGGTAGTTCTCCACTCATAACAGTTCATTTACTGACCGTTCGAAGTTACAATGCCACTGAAAAACGTGACTTATGACTGTTTTTCACACTTACGACTGTTGCCGCATCACCTTGGTCACGTGATCAAAATTCGGATGCCTGGCAGCTGGCTCATATTTATGACCGTTGAAGCATCTCGGGGTCATGTGATCCCCTTTTGCAACCTTCTGACTAGAAAAGTCAAGGATGGAGCCCGATTCATTTAATAATTGTATCACTAACTGCAGTGATTCGCTTAACTGTGGCAAGAAAAGTCAAAACTCAACAAATATCTCACATAACATCAGAAATGTTGGGCTCAATTGTGCTCACGGACTACCTATATTAGATAGATAGATAGATAGATAGATAGATAGATAGATATGTGTATATATATATGTGTGTGTATGTATACATATATGTGTGTGTGTGTGTATGTGTGTATATATGCCCGTATAGGCCTTACCAGCCACCTGTGGACACATCGTGGACAGCCCACAACCTGTTAGATGTCATCCTCTTCGAACATGATTGCTGCCTGCAATTACTGCAAGTTCGAATCTCACCAGGCTCAAGGTTGACTCAGCCTTCCATCCTTTCGAGGTAGGTAAAACGAGGACCCGGATTGTGGGGGCAATAAGCTGACTTTGTATAAAATAGAACACTGCTTGGGGGGGGGGGCGAAAGCCCTACTACGCTGGTATATACAAAAGTATGAAGGCTATTACTTAATGCATTGTAAGCCGCCCTGAGTCTCCGGAGAAGGACGGCATATAAATCGAACCAATAAATAAATAAATAAATAAATAAATAAATTTATATTATGTATAATATAGGTAGTCGACGAGCACAATTCAAATATTATTAAAATAAAAAACAACATTCATTATAATTTATTGGCCGCCCAATAAATTGTATCTTACCATAGTACAACTCTGGGCAGCTTTATAAATTCATAAAGTTGTTTTTTGTTGTTGTTGTTGTTGTTTATATGTTCTGTTTATACTTTTCTTATTTATTTATTTACACCACCCATCTCACCTTGCAACCCACAAAGCAATGAGGGAAAACATCAAAATAATAAATATTAACTTTCAAATTGAGACGCAGAGAGAGAGAGAGAAAGAGAAAAAAAAAAGAGAGAGAGAGGGTTGCGCGCGCAGCTCTTTCGGAACTTCCCGACGAGCCTTCGGAAGCGGGAGAGCAGCAATCAGAGTCGGACTGCGGTCCGTCGCTGAAGCGGTCCTCCATCAGGAACGGAGCCATGTGGGCTGGTGGTGCGTTAAACCTCCTCGGGAGCCGGACGGGAGGCGTTTTATTTCGGTAAGCGGCCAAAAGGGGGTCCTGGGTGGGGGTCTTTTCGCCCCTTCGGCTGCTTCCAGCGGTGACAGAGCATACTCTTAGGGGAAGCAAGCCTCGCCCCTTGGGGACGCCCCGCACCAGCCCCTCCACGAAAACCTACCACACAGCAGAAGAATAACAACAGTTGGAAGGGATCTTGGAGGTCATCTAGACCAACCCCGCCCCACCCCCCGCTCAAGCAGTTGACCCCTATTCCATTTCAGACAAAGGGCTGTTCAGTCTCTTCTCTAAAAAAAAAAAAAAAAAATTCCAGTGATGGGTCACCCACCATTGATTATAATTTATAGAACATCGAATAAGGTTGGAAGGGACCTTGGAAGTCATCTAGTCCAACCCCCCCCCTTCTCAAGCAGTTGACCCCTATTCCATTCATTCATTCATTCATCCGTTGCCTTTCTATGCCGCCCAACTCCCTAGGGACTCATATTTCAGACCAAGGGCTGCCCAATCTCTTAAAAGACGTCCAGGGTCATTCAAAATTTATCATAATTTATAGAACATCGAGTAAGGTTGAATGGGACCTTGGAGGTCATCTAGACCACCCCCCTTCTCAAGCTATTCAATTTCAGACAAAATGGCTGCCCAGTCTCTTAAAAGAAAGACGTCCAGGGATGGGTCATCCAAAATTTATCATAATTTATAGAACATCGAATAAGGTAGGAAGGGACCTTGGAGGTCATCTAGTCCAACCCCCCCCTTCTCAAGCAGTTGACCCCTATTCCATTCATTCATTTGTCGCCTTTCTATGCCGCCCAACTCCCTAGGGACTCGTATTTCAGACCAAGGGCTGCCCAATCTCTTAAAAGAAAGACGTCCAGGGATGGGTCATCCAAAATTTATCATAATTTATAGAACATCGAATAAGGTTGGATGGGACCTTGGAGGTCATCTAGACCAACCCCGCCCCATCCCCCTCCCACTCAAGCAGTTGACCCCTATTCCATTTCAGACAAAGGGCTGTTCAGTCTCTTCTCTAAAAAAAAAAAAAAAAAATTCCAGTGATGGGTCACCCACCATTGATTATAATTTATAGAACATCGAATAAGGTTGGAAGGGCCCTTGGAGGTCATCTAGTCCAACCCCCCCTTCTCAAGCAGTTGACCCCTATTCCATTCATTCATTCATTCATCCGTCGCCTTTCTATGCCGCCCAACTCCCCAGGGACTCGTATTTCAGACCAAGGGCTGCCCAATCTCTTAAAAGACGTCCAGGGTCATTCAAAATTTATCATAATTTATAGAACATTGAGTAAGGTTGAATGGGACCTTGGAGGTCATCTAGACCACCCCCCTTCTCAAGCTATTCAATTTCAGACAAAATGGCTGCCCAATCTCTTAAAAGACATCCAGGGATGGGTCATCCAAAATTTATCATAATTTATAGAACATTGAATAAGGTTGGATGGGATCTTGGAGATCATCTAGTCCACCACCCCCACCACCCCCACCCCGCTCAAGCAGTTGACCCCTATTCCATTTCAGACAAAGGGCTGCCCAATCTCTTAAAAGAAAGACGTCCAGGGATGGGTCATCCAAAATTTATCATAATTTATAGAACATCGAATAAGGTTGGATGGGAACTTGGAGGTCTTCTAGTCCAACCCCCTGCTCGAGAGGAGACCTTATCCCATTCCAGACAAATGGCTGCCCAGTCTCTTCTTTAAAAAAAACTTCCAGTGATGGAGCATCCACAACTTCTGGAGGCAAGTCGTTCTATTGATTAATTGTTCTAAGTGTCAGGAAATTTCTTTAGCTCTAGGTTTGATCTCTCCTTGATAAGCTTCTATCTATTATTTCTATTCATTTGTATCCTGCCCTTATTGCTTTTACAAATAACTCATGATGGCAGATACCTTCTTTCTAATTTGTCTGCAACCCTGGATTGACATTATATACACTTTTAGTTCTCAGTTAATCTGGAATGGACAACTTCGCGCGAACCACTGGCAGTCTTCCCTCTTGGAACTGAGAACAGCTCTGCCCATGAGGTAAAGTAAAGCCCAAATTTTATTTGATCCTTTCCACCTGATAATATAGGAAGTACTATTAAAATTTATTCTTTCCCTTACCTTATCTGAGAAATGTTGGAATCTTGTGGTTAGGTTCTCCATTCTCTCATTTTATCATCCAAGAACTGAACAAGGTTAACTTTGGTAGACAGTGAATGAGCCAAGATCATTCCTGGATGAATAGTGATTTAAATCTTTATCATATTAATTACTTCTGAAAATTTCACATGTGTTTTGCCATCTGTTGAAACCTAGATAAAAAAAAACGATAGCTTTCTTGGTTTAGTCCTGTGAGTGAGGTCAGCCAGGGTCTTTACAATTCATATACGTGTTTTAAAAAAAGTAATTTGACTGGGAGAATCCATTAAATGTTCTGAAGTGAGGAACTTGGCTTGCTTTTCCAAGTTCACATTTGAAATTTATCCAGTGCACTCAAGTAACTAATTAATATGGCTGCAATTTATTTTTTGCTTATGCAGGAAAAAGTGCTACCAAATCCAATAGGATTTACATTTGAGTAAGCACATATATATCCCAATACCCACACCCACACATATAAGTGTAGTCTCAATTTCTGACCATAATGGAGCCTGGAAATCTGTCTTACGTGACCGACTCAATTTTACAATTATTTTGTGGTGGTTGTTAAGCAAACACTATGATTGTAATGTAAATGTGGCAGTTGTTAAATGAATCCATTCCTATGGGTATTTTTTTTTTTTTTTGCTATTAAACTGGCCCAAAAGGCCATGAAATAGCAAAAAAAAAATGTTATAAATCAGTCACAGGACTGCACCGTCTGTGATTTTGAGATTTTTTTTTTTTTTTTGCATTGAAGTCCTTCTGAGAAGGTGAAATAGCATCCTATAAAATTCAAGCGACGACTGATATTTTATTTATTCCCCCCCTCCATTAGAGCAGAGCCCCCGAGGAAGAAGAAAAGGACAGATCCAAAGAGGGACTTCGCTCTAAGAGAACGGCTGAAAAAGAAAATCAGAAAATTGGAAAGAGCAGCTCAAGAGTTGGTTCCTATTGAAGACTTCATCATCCCGTTCAGATTCATGGATGAAAAAAGGTAATGGAACACTGGGCAGGTGGGATCACTGCGGATCATTACCGCAATTAAAAAAAAAAAAATTAGCATGTTCATTCGTACCGGCAGGGGAAATTTGGAGAGTTGATGTCCACATGGCTGAGATTGAGAAACCCAGAGGGTATACCGTCATAAATATGAGTCACTTTGTCAGGCATCTGAATTTTGATCATGTGCCCATGGAGATGCTCCAACGGTCATTAAGTGTGACAACTGATCATGAGTCACTTTTTTCAGTGCCGTCCGTAACTTTGGTGACTAAACAAATTGCTGTAAGTCGAGGACAACTGTTTTGACCAAGACTTCCAGAGACAGTAACAATCACACCCTTAGTCCCAAAAACCCTCTTTTTGTTTCAACGGCAGTGAATTATGTTCATTCACAGCCCGTAATGAGTCCCAAGCAGTTTGTGAATAGTCCGACAGAAGTCTGCCACAGACTTTCGGGATAAAGCTGATAAGCACCTACCTTTATCTCCCTTGAAGACCTAATTTGCAAGGCCAAACGGAGCACAGAGTCAAAACGGAGCTTCAGAGTTTAAACCGACCAGCACGAACAAAGTTGCTTCCTGCAAAGGCTCATGTCCCTTTGCTCCACCTTGATGTCTTATGGGAGAGGCCAATCATTTCCAAGTCTTACTTCCGAGTCGCCATTTTGTCTTAACTGTTCTTGCTTTCTGGCACTTCTGCATATGCGTGCACTGGGAATAGGGTCCCCCTGTTCCTCTGCCTAGCTGACGTCAGACTCTGGAAGCTCCGGAGTCAGCACATAACTCCCAGATGGCTCTGGCTCCCTCTCTGCCTCCAACACAGAGCCCTCGTCTGAGCCTTCCCCAGACTCCAGGACTGGCCCATGTTCCTCCCCAGCCTCCTCACTGTCTGACTCTGCTACCAGCTCCGCAGGCTGCCGATGGACTACAACAACAACCTATATGAAACTACAAAAAGAACTTGGTTTAGTAAAATCTCCGACGTGTCTTTTCTTAATTTGCAACTTGTTTTGCTCACAGGGTCCGAGAGCTTACACCACTCTCCCTTGAAGAAAGCGAAAAACGAGCTAAACTTTTGAAACAGTGGGCCGCCTATAAGCAACGACAGGACAAGGCCGAGATGGACACCATAAAAACTCTCACCGCCGCTCAAGAACAGGCTTTAAGGGAATTGCGCCTGGAGTCGGAAGAGCTGTATCAGGCAGCCATTCTGCGGGATGATGGCTTGTTCCCTTTCGACAGGGAAGAACCCCTGCACACTCCCCCTCGGGCTACGTACGAAGCCCCTGAAGGAAAATGCAACGATCTCACGAGAACATATACATACTGATTTGGGTTGTGGGAAAAGCAATACCATCAGCAAGCATAAACATGCTCCATTATGTTCTACCTGACCATTGCTTAGATCTCAATCACCAGTCCAATGTAGCTGTTTGATAAATTTACCATTGACACACATACCATATTTTTCGGAGTATAAGGCACACTTTTCCCCCACCAAGAGGTTGAAAATTTGGGTGCGTCTTATACACCGAATGTAGCCCCGCCCACCTGCTGGCCCCCACCCTTTGGCCTCTAGCTCCTAGTAATTTGCCTCCTTACAGCAAACAGCAAGTTTCAGTTTCAGCACAGCCTGATTAGCACAAGCAGCTGATTGTCAGTTGGATCAGTCTCCTGACCATCAGCTGTTTTAGGCTGCAGGGATTGCCATTGCCGTCTTCATGGGCCTCCTCTGTTTGCTGTTTGCTGCAAGGAGGCAAATTGCTGGGAGGCAGATTTTTTTTTTCTTGTGCTAATCAGGCTGTGCTGAAAATGAAACAGGCTGTTTGCTGCAAGGAGGCAAATTGCTGGGAGGCAGAGGCAGTTTTTTTTTCTTGTTTTCCTCCCCAAAAAAGGTAGGTGCGTCTTATAGTCCGGAGCGTGTTATACTCCAAAAAATACGGTAGATCATACAAGAGTCGGGGAAAAAGCTTTGAATGCTGACTCTTTTAAATAGTTTAATGTCCTACGTGCTCCAATGTTTGGGTGGCCACACACATATATTCAATAAATAAAATCTTGTGAGATACCTATGAGCCAATTGGAAAAGATTAATTTTCTTGGGGGATTGAAAACCCAATGCATCCGAAGCCTCATCCTAACTATTCTGAGCTGATTCTTAAGATATTAACATTTTTAAAATATTAAGATTAAGATAGGGGAGATATGATAGCAGTGTTCCAATATCTCAGGGACTGCCACAAAGAGGGACTCAAGCTCTTCTCCAAAGCACCTAAGGGCATGACAAGAAGCAATGGGTGGAAACTCATCAAGGAGAGAAGCAACCTAGAACTAAGGAGAAATTTCCTGACAGAACAATTAATCAGTGGAACAAGTTGCTTCCAGAAGTTGTAAATGCTCCAACACTGGAAGCTTTTAAGATGTTGGATAACCATTTGTCTGAAGTGGTACAGGGTTTCCTGCCTAAGCAGGGGGTTGGATTAGAAGACCTCCAAAGTCCCTTCCAACTCTTATTCTATTCTATATTAATAGTGGGTGCAATTAATGTATTGATCGGCGTTTTGTAGAAATTCCACTTTTTGCTACTCTTCTGGAAGTTAAATAAATTATACTTGCCAATCGTTTAAAGTAGTTTTGCCCGACAAGAGTGCTGATGAAAAGCTATTTTGTACAGGGTAGTCCTCGACGTATGACCACAATTCAGCCCAAAATTTCCATTGCCAAGACAGTTAAGTGAGTTTTGCCCCATTTTAACACTGTCATTAGGTAATTGCTGCGGTTTGTTAAGCTAGTAACAGGGTGGTTAAGGGAAGCTGGCTTCCCCATATGGTCACCAAAGGAGATTCTGCAACAGACATAGATCCATGCCAGTTGCCAAGCATCCAAATTTTGATCACATGACCATGGGGAATGGGGATGCTGCAACATTCCTGAGTCTGAAAAATAGTCAGTCCTAAGTCACTTTTTTCAGTGCCAATGTAACTTTGGTCACTAAATGAACTGTTATATAAGTCGAGACTACCTGTACATCTGGGCCGTGGAGTTGAACAGAACAGAATTGCCAGTTCTCCAAACATCCAGCTTCACACATCCTGTTAAGCCATAATATATTGATTTTTGCGGGAAGGTTATTAGGTTTATTAGTAGGGATGCGGTGGCTCGGTGGTTAAGACACTGAGCTTGTCAATCGAAAGGTTCGGAAGATTCGGCAGTTCGAATCCCTAGTGCCGCGTAACGGTGAGAGCTCCCGTGACTTGTCCCAGCTTCTGCCAATCTAGCAGTTGGAAAGCAGGTAAAAAATGCGAATAGAAAAATAGGGACCACCTTTGGTGGGAAGGGAACAGCGTTCCGTGTGCCTTTGGTGTTGAGTAATGCCGGCCACGTGACCACGGAGATGTCTTCGGACAGCACTGTCTCTTCGGCTTTGAAACGGAGGTGAGCACCGCCCCCTAAAGTCAGGAACAACTAGCACATATGTACAAGGGGAACCTTTACCTTTTTAGGTTTATATAAACACAACCCTGTGGTTTGTGGTTTGTAAAGGATGTTTTAAGCCGGACTTGAATCATCATCCTCTTTTAACAACCCCGTAATGCCTTGCAGGGTGGAGTCTCGGCAACTGAATGGAGCTGAGAGTGTTTACTGGCCAGATGCCTTTCCTGTCTCCAATGCAGAGTTATATTCAGCAGATATATTCTCATTGTGCCCAGAGAGAGAAATATCTGCCTTTACCTAGGATTGAACTCACAGCCTCCTGATTGTAAGGCGAGAGCGCCACCTCTAGGCCACCACACTACTCTTAAGCCAGACCTGAAGGTTGCATACAAATAAAAGAATTTTTCAGTTGTCCCTTTATTACCCAGGAGCATTATTTTTTATAGCTAATTTGCAACGAAGACAGAACTTGTAAGCAGCAAAACATATCCTTTGCAACGATCGTCCTTTGAAACTTCGCCCTGACTTAGGAGGAGAATTCAGAGCAGCTATTTACAGAAAAAAATAAATCTGACACACTTAAACCCAGGTATAGCCAGGTGGGAGCACAGATTTATGATGGGAAAATCCCTATATTCAGGATTAAAGAGTTTATGAGGTCCCACTAGGATATTTGGAGAGCTTCATCATTTGAAGTTTTCTTCCTCAATGGGTGAATTCCATTCAGGTGGAGGGCTTTTTCTCATCTTCCATACTGGGGAATGTTTCTGTTTCTTGGCCATCCGTTCACGCTCGCTGTTACACAACTCTTCCTGCAACGGATCAAAGCTCTTATTAATAATATCCCAAGACACACCGTGCTTTTCAGAGTCTGTAGGGCCCTTGGTGCTCTCTGAGCTTGGTTGTCTTGCAAACGTTTCGTGAGCCAAACTAGGGCAACATCATCAGTAGCAAACCCCACTCTCTGCTAGCACTGATGGTATTAAGTAGTTTGGTAATGAAACGTCTGCCAGAAAAGAACCAAGTTCAGGGAGCACCAAAGACTATTCTTTACAAACATGAGCTCCTTCCTTTTCCTTTCCTTCTTTCCTTTCCTTTCCTTTCCTTTCCTTCCATCCATCCATCCATTGTGCACAGTGGTTAGAATGCAGTATTTGCAGGCTAATTCTGCCCACAGCCAGGAGTTTGATCCCTTGCATCCTGGACATAAACTGTTTCAACTCCTACCCTCAATACGACGCTATAGAGCACTGCACACCAGAACAACTAGACACAAGGACAGTTTTTTTCCCGAACGCCATCACCCTGCTAAACAAATAATTCCCTCAACACTGTCAAACTATTCACTAAGTCTGCGTTACTATTAATCTTTTCATCGTTCCTATCACCCATCTCCTCCCATTTATGACTGTACGACTGTAACCTTGTTGCTGGTACCCTTAAGATTTATATTGACTGTTTCCTAATATGATTTTTTTTAAAATTTGATTTATATGCCGCCCTTCTCCGGAGACTCAGGGCAGCTTACAATGTGTTAAGCAATAGCCTTCATACTTTTGTATATTTTATACAAAGTCAGCTTATTGCCCCCACAAACTGGGTCCTCATTTCACCTACCTTAGAAAGGATGGGAGGCTGAGTCAACCTTGACCCTTGGAGAGATTCGAACCAGCAGAAATTGCAGGCAGCTGTGTTAATAACAGGATGCGAAGACCACTGTACTATCAAGGCTCGCTTGATTTGATAGCTTACTTGTTCCCTATGACTATCATTGAGTGTTGTACCTTATGATTCTTGACGAATGTAACTTTTATGTACACCGAGAGCCTAAGCACCAAGACAAATTCCTTGTGGGTCCAATCACACTTGGCCAATAAAGAATTCTATTCTATTCTGACTGGTTCAAGGTTGACTCAGCCTTCCATCCTTCCGAGGTCGATAAAATGAGGAGCCAGATTCTTACAGGCAAAAGGCTGACTCCATTAACCGCTTAGAGAGGGCTGGGAAGCACTGTGAAGCGGTATATAAGTCTAAGTGCAGTTGCTCTCTTGATTGAACTTAAATCAACTTTGGGTCACATCTACAATATCTCTTTATAGAAAACAATATTTTTGGCTGTTTTGCAAAGGGTACTACCCTGTTTCCCCAAAAATAAGACATCCCCTGATAATAAGCCCAATTGGGCTTTTGAGTGCATGCGCTATAGTAAGCCTCCCCCCCCGAAAGTAAGCCCTCCCCAAAAATATTTAAACACAGAGCTGGAAATCAGGTAAGACGGCAAGAGGAGCCCCATCTTGTTCCACGCACCCCAAAATATTAAGACCTTCCCCAAAATAAGGTCAAGCGCTTATTTCGGAGTTAAAAAAAATATAAGACAGGGTCTTATTTTCGGGAAAACACGGTATAACTACATAGAGCCAGTTTGGTGTAGTGGTTACGTCACCAGGCTCAAAACCGGGCGACCCCGAGTTCTAGTCTGGTTTGGGCTTGGGCCAGTCCCTCTTTCTCAGCCCCGGAAAGGAAGCAATGGAAACCACTTCTGAAAAACCTTACCAAGAAAACTGCAGTTGGACACAACTGAATGGAAGAGGGGGAGGGAAAATTTAGCCGTTCCTGCCGCTAATCAACCAATTCATGAGGTAAAGAAATGTCTCTTTCTGTTCTATTTTTTTTAATTTTTTAATTTATTTCGTATGGCGTAGCAAAACGCAGCCTAGTGTATAAAATTCACAGAAACCACACCTAAAATGGGCTATCAAAATACAAAACTGAGGTGTGCAGTGGTTAGGGTACTGCAGCTACTTCAGCTGACTGCTAGATCAGCGGATCAAATCTCACCAGCTCAAGGATGACTCAGCCTTCCCTCCTTCCGAGGTGGGTAAAATGAGGACCCAGATTGTTGGGGGAAATATGCTAGTTAGTATACTGTCTTTGGTGTAAACCGCCCAGAGTCTTCGGAGAGTGGGCGGCATAGAAATATGACTAATAAATAAATAAATAAATAAATAAATAAAATCCCAGAGCAGTGAATTATTTGAAAAACACCACTGTACGAAACGATGAAAGTTACTTCTGTAACTTTCATCTTCCAGATCCCTCGCCGGATCCCATACTCTACCTTGGCCGCCGCGCTTTTGTTTCTCTCCCATTCTTTACAATTTTTGTAATCCTTTTTCCACTGCACACAAGATGGCGTCTCCCCGTAAGTGTAATAATGATGGTATAGATTACGGATACTCCGGCACAGCTTCCATTCAGACCAGTAATCTGTACAGGCTCGGGGTGGCTGTCGGAAACAAAACACAAACACACCGGGAGATGAGATGCTGCCTAGGGAATGATTAGATAATGGACAGCATAGCCCTCAGCTTCATAATGGATGGAGAAAGAGACTCAAGAAGGGACCCTCCCTAGTTTCTCAGGCTGTAAAGGAGGCAGCTATAATGGTATGTGGGAAAGACCTTATGAGTTGTGACAGAAAAGGAGAGGAGAGGCTGCCTAGGGAGCAGTCTAATAAGAGACGGCATAGCCCAGAGCTGCGTAATGGGTGGAGCAATAGAATCAGAAGGGACCCTCCCTAGTTTCTTTGACTGTAAAGGAGAGGGCTGTAAATGGTATGTGGGAAGGACATTGGGAGAAAGGGGGAAGAGATGCTGCCAAGGGAACGGTCAGATAAGGGACTGCTTATCCAGCAGCTGGATAATGGGTGGAGCAAGAGAATCAGAAGGGACCCTCCCTAGTTTCTTTGGCTGTAAAAGAGAGGGCTGTAAATAGTATGTGGGAAAGACTTTGGGAGACAGGGAGAAGAGATGCCAGTAAGGGAACGCTTACCCCACAGCTGGACAGTGGGTGGGGCAAGAGGCTCAGAAGGGACCCTCCCTAGTTTCTCAAGTTGTAAAAGGGGATGCGGGGGAGGGAAATATACAGGTAGTCCTTGACTTACAACAGCACTACAAAAAGTGACGACTGTTTTTCACACAAGACCCTTGGCAGCATCTCCCCATGGTCACATCATCAAAATTCAGATGCTCAGCAACTGATTCATATTTATGACGGTTGCGGTATCCCAGAGTCGCATGACCCCTTTCGGCGACCTTCTGACAAGCCAGATCCATTTAATCGTGTTACTAACTTAACAACCTCAGGAATTCCTTTAACGACCGTGGCAAGAAAGGTTGTAAAAGATTGCAAAAAGTCACTTATGTTTCGCTTAGCGACAGAAACGTTTGGGCTCCATTGTGGCCGTAAGCGGAGGACTACCTGTACAAGCAGCTATTCATCGGCATTGTTTGCAATTGTGCTGAACGACCCACAATCTGAGATTCACCCCGATCAGAAGAAAACTCAAACAGGGCCCACAAAGTAAATTCTGCAACGTGATATGATGGCTAAATCTAAAGTGCATTCTTCATTTTTTGCTTTCTAACTTTCTCGCTTTTTCTTGACTTCAATTTTTAACCTTTCAGGTTGCACTCACTGGTCTCACCCTATTCTTATTTTTCTCTAGGCTTTCCTGCGTTATTTATTGGCATTTGTTTGTTTGTTTGTTTGCTTGTTTGCTGTGTCACCCAGAGTCGGTTCAGAGGCAGGCAGCGGCATACAATTTTAAGGAATTATTTATATATTATATCTATTATGCTATTATCACAACAGCAATCGATGTTACGTTTTTAGAACGTGTTCTAGCTATGTGTAATATACACTCTATATGACATACAATACGTAATGTACGTATTAATATCAGTAAATATAAATTAATATTTACTTAATGAAAATCACATGCCATCCGTCACACCTGATGCACCCCCCCCCCCCGCCCACCCACATATAATTTTATTTTAAATGTAGGATACAAAACATAATAAAAACCATGATGCAGCACATACATTTAGGCTGGAATGCAGAATGTAAAATATTAATAATTCGTGATTATTGTGCAAAATAATGGTTACTCTAAAAAAAAAAAAAATACATCTCCAGCTCTGGAGTTCCTTAAGAGCGTCGGAGGGGTTGGAAAGACAGCTTAATCCTGGAGAAAATCAACATCGGGCTGCTTTCACACGACCTGCAAACACCCGTGTTCTGCATTCGCACAACCTGCGAGTTCCACCCACCCACAGGCACAATCACACACGCGAGAAAGGCTTTTCCCTTCCTGCTGGCTCAAGGGAGGACCCACCCAATGGCCACTTTTTCAATTATTAGCCACGATTATGGGGCTAATTGTGACCCGGGAAAGCTCACCTGCCAAGATTTCCCTTCAGCGGCCATCGCGTGGTCTCCTCTCCGCGGGGAGAACGACCTGGGAGGGGCGGAGCTTCTGGCCGACCGTCCCCGCCCACCTTTGTCCCAATGGGCGGGGCAAAGCGACGTTTGGAACTTTACCAGGGACCCCTAAGGGCTACAGTCAATAGCGCGCAGTCACTTCTTCCGGTTCTCTTGTTGTAATTGGAAAAGCGGATAGGCGGGTCGAGGCTGGGGAAACTCAAGAGCTACAGTCCGCAGCGAATACACATCACGTCCGGTTCCCAGGCGTAAAGGAAAAGTTCCTCCTTTTGAGATATATATATATATATATATATATATATATATATATATATATATATATATATATATATATATATATATATATATATGTGTGTGTGTGTGTGTGTGTGTGTGTGTGTATGTGTATGTGTATGTATATGTATATGTATATGTAAATATATATGTGTGTGTATATATATATGTATGTATATGTGTGTGTGTGTGTTTTTCCTCTAGCCAGGTTTCTCCTACATAACCAACGTTTTTCTGCAAACCTTGGTTACATAGGAAAAACCTGGCTAGAGGAAAAACATACATAAATCCTACGAAGAAGTAAGAATATATATGTGTGTGTGTGTGTGTGTGTCTTTTTTTCCCCCTTTTTCGTAGGCTTTTATGTGCATATTCTTTCTAGCCAGGTTTCACCTACGTAAACTTAGTTGTTCTACAGAGTTGCAGCTTGTCAGCAGAAAAAAGGCCCAGAAACTGGTGAATGAGATTTCACAGAACTAGGGCTGTAGAACAACTAAGTTTACGTAGGTAAAACCTGGCTAGAAAGAATTTCAAAATTTTTTTAGTACCGGTTCTGTGGGTGTGGCTTGGTGGACGTGGCAGGGGAAGGATACAGTAAAATCTCCATTCCCACCCCACTCCAGAGGAAGGATACTGTAAAATCACCATTCCCTCCCCACTCCAGGGGAAGGATACTGTAAAATCACCATTCCCTCCCCACTCCAGGGGAAGGATACTGCAAAATCCCCATTCCCTCCCCACTCCAGGGGACGGATACTGCAAAATCCCCATTCCCACCCCACTCCAGACGGATACTGCAAAATCCCCATTTCCTCCCGATCAGCTGGGACTTGGGAGGCAGAGAATAGATGGGAGCAGGGCCAGTCAGAATATTTACTACCGGTTCTCTGAACTACTCAAAATTTCCGCTAGAAAATATTGTAGATTAAGGGTTGATCTGTCGAGTCTTTGTAGCTTGGTGGGGGTTTTTATGGATGTTTCATTACCCAACTAGGTAACAACATCAGTGCTGGGGATGGGATGGGATGGGATAAGGAGAAGGAGGAGGAGAAGAAGAAGGAGAAGGAGAAGAAGGAGGACTGTTGTGTCCTTGGTGCTCTAAACTTGTTTGTTTTCCTGCAGACATCTCTTTACCCAACTAAGTAACATCATCAGTGCTGGAAGGGAGTGGGGGCTTTGCTCTCAAAACTGAAATGTCTTCAGAAGCCCATTTTCATTTTCTGTTCAAATTATCAATGCGGAGAAGCAGGAATACAAACAGTCTTGCCAGAAATGCTACAGGATTATTTTATTGTCGTCCGAGCGTTAAGAGTTCAGGGTTTTCGGCCTTTCTTGCGAAGGGACTGACCTTCTCCAGAAAATGCGATAAAACGACTGCCAGCATCATCCTGAAAAAAACAGAGAAAAGGTGATTTTGGACCCTAATTATTTTCTGGAATTGCACTCACAGAGTCAACAGGTCCTGCTTTCAATGCTATTTGGACGAACAATTTTCAAGCTTATGGAGGATCCAGATATTTTTTTGATAGGAGACATCAGAAAAGCTTATATAAATCATTTCTGGGGATTTTGGCTCGCAAGCTACTTAACACAACATTAACATCAGATTTCCTTTCATTTTTTTTTTTTTAAAAAAAGTCGTTGAATTAATTATTCTTTCTTATGCCATATATCAATACTGCCCAGAGTTTTAAGATGGGAAAGGCATCCAAATGCAATTAACAAAACAAATACCAAAAAAAAAAAAAATGTGCAGAAATGAATAGATTAACATTGGTAATTAAAGAAAAGGAAGAATCGGAGTATTTTAAAGTATGGGGGAAATTATATCAGTGGTTAGAGAAGAGATTTATATATAAAAATTTAGATAATTGATGAATTAATATAAACATAAGAAATTTGGGAAGAATGATGTAACAATCTAAATGAAAAAATAAAGGTATGATAGAAATATAATATGAAAATGATGGAGGAGGAGAAGACACAAAATATGCACTCAGATGAAACACTGAATGATTAAGGATGTATTGTTTTTTTTTACGTTTGTTAAAAAAAAAACTTATTAAAAAAATGCTGGGGTAGGGGTTGGACTAGATGATCTACAAAATCCCTTCCAACTGTGTTAATCTCTCTCTTTTATATCTGTTATCAAGACGTGTCACTGGATTAAAAAAAAAAGCAAACAAAAAAAAAATAACTTTTTTTGATATATTTGTTTCCTTTTTCCCCCCTCATCTTTTTTTTGTTTCTCCATCAAATAATATTTATTTATTTATTTATTTATTTATTTATTTATTTATTGAATTTCTATACCGTCCTTCTCCCGAAGGACTCAGGGCGGTGAACAGATTGAGATTTCATATACATATTATAATATTTTTTTTTTATAAACAGCAAATAATAAATTGAGTCAATTTAGTGTATCTGCTAAGACCTTGGCATAGAATTTAGATGTTTATGCTAGCCCTGTTTGTTGAAACAGAAAGGTCTTCAGGGCATGTCGGAAAGTGCGAAGATCTGGGATTATTCGTATTCCAGGGGGTATTTTGTTCCAAAGAGTAGGTGCCCCCACGGAGAAGGCTCTCTCCCTTGGAACTACTAGACGACTGTTTTAATGATGGTACTATGAGTAGACCTACTCTGTGAGAGCGTATCGGTTGGTGGGAGGTTATCGGTTGCAGCAGGTGGTCTCATACGTACTCAGGTCCTAAGGCATGGAGCACTTTAAAGGTAAGAAGCAACACCTTGAAGCACACTCGGAAGGCCACCGGAAGCCAGTGCAGCTGGTGTTACATATGAGCGCCATGTTGCTCCCATAATTACTTGCGCGGCCGCATTCTGGACCAGTTGAAGCTTCCGGGTGCACTTCAAGGGGAGCCCCATGTAGAGAGCATTGCAGTAGTCAAGTCGGGAAATATATTGCTGATGTTTGGAATGTGATGTATAAACAGATCACAATAACCGGCTGCAACTTCTCTGGTTGGCTGGTTTGGGCAAAACTTGTTGACATTCACAATCTAGGAAAAATCCTTATCCAGCTTCACTCTCACCTCTTCTACTTTCTTGACCAGCGGCCGGGAATTTCGAATGAATGTGATTTTGCCAATTTTGAACTCGTAATTCGGGATGCCCCTGGCAAGAGGAAGGGAGAAAGTTATTCCTTTAAAAAGACAGAATTGAGGAAAAAGTTTATTGCGGTCAATTTTGCATTTCAGGGCCCCGTGTTCACATGTTCCCTTTTGTTCTAGGCCTGGATGTTTAACACACTGAAAATTTTACTGTATTTTGTAAGACGCTGTAAGTCAAAAGGATGATGGCTGACACAAGCGTTTCAAAATCAACCCATTAATCCATAAAGACAATTGGAGGTGGAGCTCTCGCTTCACAATCAGGAGGCTGGGAGTTCGATCCTAGGTAGAGGCAGATATTTCTCTCTCTGGGCACAATGAGAATATATCTGCTGAACAAGAACTTCGCACTGGCGACAGGAAAGGCATCTGGCCATTAAAACACTCGGCTAGCTCCATTCAGTTGCCCAGACTCCACCTCGCAAGGGATGAAGGGGTCGTTAAAAGACGATGATGATGATGATGATGATGTTGATGAATCCAGAAAGACAATTGCTGGATTCTCACAACACGCTGCTCTACTCCCACCTCACCTTATTTTAGGGTTCAGCATAATTTGCAAAACTCAGCCGTGAGTTATTTCGGTTTAAGCGGCTTTACAAAACCAGCCATGCTGGTTATTAATATGGTTTGACGACCCCATATACTGGATAAACCCAGACAACTATCAGCGGTCACCAACTGGGGGTCCGTGGACCACTGGTGGTCCGCGAGAAAATTTAGGTGGTCCGCAGAAAAATTATTTGCATTTTTCATATTGCACTAAATCAGGGGTCCTCAAACTACGGCCCCTGGGACGGATATGTGCAATGAACGTTTGTGTTGCTGCAGAGAGTCTCCCCCTTCGGGGTCTTTTTGTGTAGGTCAGAGGGGGGCAGAAATTCCGACTTGGTGTCTGCTTCAGCCTCATGGTGGGGGTCTTTGGGCAAAGGCTAGAGGGAAGTGCCTCTGGTGGCGAAGAGCCGGAGGGCCTCGTTCCAGTGGGATTGCATCATGGCCTGGAACTGGCTGACCATCTCAGCCCGCTGAGCCTCCAGGTGCCGGTACCTGGCCTTGCACTCCTGCAGGTTTTCCCTCTGCTTGGAAAGCCTATGCTCCTAGTCCTCAGTGAGGTGCTTCTGCTGAGCCTCCTTCTCGGTCAGATCCAATTTAAACTGAGCCAGCTGTTTTGCCAACTTTCTCTCGTGGTGGCTGCTTAGCTCCAACCACTGCTTCCTGGTGGGGCCCTAAGGAGCCTGGGGTGGGGAGGCAGGCGAGGAGAGGCTGGGAGGGGAGGGGCGAGTAAAGGCGATGTGAGTGACATTGAGTTGGCCACGCCCACCCAGCCAGTCATTAGGCAAATCATATTAGTGGTCCGCGGGATTTAAAATTATGAATTTAGTGGTCCTTGGGGTCCGAAAGGTTGGGGACACCTGGTTTAGATATTAAACTAGGCCAGATGTCAGCAACCTGCAGCTCTGGAGCCACTTGTGGCTCTTTGGCCCCTCTGTCAGGTGATCCCACTACTGGCTGGTCGTACCCCTCACCCTCCCCTCCCAGTCACTCCTCGCCTGGCCTGACAAGGGCGATGGCAGGGGATGGAGAAGCGGCCAGGACAGAGACAGAGAGATACAGAGAGAGGAGGAGAGAGAGAGACATAGAAAGATACAGAGAGAGGGGGAGAGAGAGAGAGAGATGTCAAAAGGATTTTGTGGTTCCCGGTGTTTTTTAACAGCTGGTTCTCTGCCCTAATGACCAGCTGGGTAGGCGTGGCTAAGGAGGGGTCATGTGACTGGTGGGAGTGAGTGACATCGAGTTGGCCACGCCCACCCAGGTTTTGTGGCTCCCGGTGTTTTCTTTTCTGTGGGAAATGGGTCTAAATGGCTCTTTTGAGTGTTTTAAGGTTGCAGACCTCTGAACTAGGCCTAAACAAAACAAGCGAGGAGGAAAACCAGACCACCAGAAAAAAAAAACAGCAAACAATCTGATGGAATTTTGGTGGAAGTAAAAGAAAAAAGAAAAAAGAAAGGCCCAACTAACCGTCGAATATCTTCTGGTTTAATTGGAGACGGGCTTGGATCAACCCCCTTCTTTTTTCCATCCAACCTGTTCCCAGATCCAGAAAACGCCTTAAGAAGAGAGAAAAATCATCACTTATTTGTTTATTTAATGCAATTTATATGCCACCCTATCTCCGAGGACTTAACTACAGCGTGTATCTGACAAGGGGGGGGCCATCAAAACTGAACCGAATATATTTGTATCAAAGAAAAGTTTGGAGCCATTTCCCCTTTTTGCTTTTCCAGAGTCCTCCGCTTACGACCACAACGGGTTCCAAAATTTCCAGACATTTCTTGAGTGAATTTTGCCCCATTTTACGGGCTTTTCTTGCCGCGTTTGTTAAGTGAATCGCTGAGGTTGATTAAATTAGTTAACACAGCTGAGCTCAGTGTTTCTGTCACTAAGCAAGACAGGCGTTAAGGGAGTTAAAAGATGATGATGAATGGTGCATAGTCTAGAGGTGGAGATCTCCCCTCACAATCAGGAGGCTGTGAGTTTGATCCTAGGTAGAGGCAGTTATTTCTCTCTCTGGGCACAATGAGAATATCTCTGCTGAATATAACTCCACATTGGCAACAGGAAGAGCATCCGGCCACTAAACACTCTGCTAGCTCCACTCAGTTGTCCAGACTCCACCCCGCAAGGGATTGTTATAGGGTCTTTAAAAGATGATGATGATACAGGGAGTCCTCAACTTACAACCACAGCCGAGCCCAACATTTCTGTCGCTAAGCAAGACAGGCGTTAAGGGAGTTTTGCCCCATTTTACAACCTTCCCTGCCACGGTGGAATTGCTGCAGTGGTTAAATTGGGAACACGGTTATTAAGTGGATCTTAAGCTTCCCCACTGAGTTTTGCTTGTCAGGAGATCATGTGATCTTGGGACATAAATACAAGTCAGTTGCCAAGCATCTGAATTTTGACCACGTGACGATGGGGATGCTGCAACGGTCGATAAATATGAAAAACGGTTGTGAAGTCACTTTTCTCAGTGCCGTTGAAACCGAACGGTTGCTAAATGGACTGTTCTAAGTCGAAGATAATTTGGGGGGGGGGGTGTTTCCCACTTTTATCTTGCTTTTCGTTGAGATTCTTTCTTGCTTCTCTATTTTCTTGCTTCTCTGCCGTTGTCGAAATTTATTGAGATTTATTTATTTATTTATTTATTGGTTCTATTTATATGCCGCCCTTCTCCGGAGACTCAGGGCGGCTTACAATCTGTTAAGCAATAGCCTTCATACTTTTGTATATATCTGCTTAGTAAGGCTTTTTGGCCCCCCTAAGCGGTGTTCTTTTTTTATACAAAGTCAGCTTATTGCCCCCACAAACCGGGTCCTCATTTTACCTACCTCGGAAGGATGGAAGGCTGAGTCAACCTTGAGCCTGGTGAGATTTGAACTCGCAGTAATTGCAGGCAGCTGGCAGCTAAGTGCTACTTAACAGCACTTTAGTCCGCTGCACCACCAAGGCTCCGAGATTGCATTTAAAAAAAAAAAAAAACACCTCGACAGAACAGATTTAAATCAGACTTTATCCCAAAGTTCCCCGAAGCCAAACCCCGAAGGAACAAAAATCGGAGCATCAAAGATCTTTTTTTTGGGGTTTTTTTTTTTTTTGCTTTTCTTTACAGAGTTTGCAATCTGACTGAGGTAGCTTAAAATCCCAATGATTAAACCAAGTAAGTTTTATCCAGTGGTGGGATTCAAATAATTGAACAACGGTTTCTGTGCCCTAATAGATAGAATAGAATTCTTTATTAATCCTTTATTCTTTATTATTTAAGTGTGATTGGACACACAAGGAAAGCAGATGGTCTCGTGAGTATGAAATCCGTAGTGAATTGCAGAGATTAATAAAAAATAATGACTGGCTGGTTAGGCGTGGCCATGGTGGGCGTGGCCAGGGGTGTGTGACAGGCAACGCTCCACCTCTTGTACCCCACTGGGAGCAAAAACGGGCCGCGGGAGGGGGAAACACACGCCGCATCTCCCGCGCCCCGTTTTGGGCCTAGTAGGCTTCCCAGCAGCCTCCTGAGAGCAAAAACGAGCCACGGGGGCCGTGCCACACCCCCATGCCCCGTTTTTGGCCCTAATAGGCTTCCCTGCACTTACCTGGGAGCCAAAATGGGGCACGTGAGGACTCCTGGAAGGGGCGGGGTAGGGAGGGGCCAGCCAGCAATTTAACTACCGGTTCTCAAGAACCAGCTGAATCCCACCACTGGTTTTACCTCAATAAAGAGACTTACACGGAATCCCAGATCGCTCACATAGCCGCTGTGGTCAGCTTCAACATCCTAAAAAGCAAGAGGAAAAAAAGATAAATGAAGCTCTTTCATTTAGCAGCAAAGATGATGAGGGGACTGGAGGCTAAAACATATGAAGAACAGTTGCAGGAATTGGGGATGTCTAGTTTAATGAAAAGAAGGACTAGGGGAGGCATGATAGCAGCTTTCCAAAATCTCAGGGGTTGCCCCAAAGAAGAGGGAGTCAAGCTATTCTCCAAAGCACCTGAGGACAGGACAAGAAGCAATGGGTGGAAACTCATCAAGGAGAGAAGCAACCTGGAACTAAGGAGAAATTTCCCGAGAGTTAGAACAATGAATCAGTGGAACAACTTGCCTCCAGAAGTTGTGAATGCTCCAACACTGGAAGTTTTTAAGAAGAGGTTGGACAACCATTTATATGAAGTGGTGTAGGGTTTCCTGCCTGAGCAGGGGGTTGGATGAGAAGACCTCTAAGTCCCTTCTGTTATTCTGTTATTTTGTCATGGCTTCAGAAGGCAGCACAGATAAATTGGAATATTCCTCAAGAAGAGTTTAGCTCTTATCAGGCTTATCAGAAACTCTGCTTCCAACTTGTCTGCTGTCGGGGCAATAACTGAAGAAACAAAACCTCGACTAAACCAGAGTTTTATGCTTGGAATAACCCCGAGGTTCCCAGCGGCACAAATCAGATTAAATCAATATCTTTATTATGCTCTTAACCAGCCTTTACAGTACCGTGTTTCCCTGAAAATAAGACCCTGTCTTATATTTTTTTTGAACCCTGAAATAAGCGCTTGGCCTTATTGCCATGCGCTCAAAAGCCCAATTGGGCTTATTATCAGGGGATGTCTTATTTTTGGGGAAACAGGGTACAAGAGATATAGTTTGACACAAACCATTCATTATAGGGGAGGGGGAAAAAAATCAACAATGAAATGACCTATCTAAATTAAAACTTTTGTGCAATTGCATAACTTGGTGAAGGTATTTGACCCCCTGATATGTTAGTGTTAAGGTCAGCACCCCTTAAAGAAAAACAGACATAAAATTTAACAGGGTAGCCCTCGGATTTGGAAATGATTGGGGTGACAGGAGCCACGGCACCAATACACAGCATCCCATAATCACAGCCAGGCTGTGATGTGAAGAGAGAAAGGAGTTGAAGATCAGCTGATCCAGTGGAGAAAAACCATCAGTCCCAGTTCCATGTTTCCTATGGCTGTAAACTGAAACACTGCTGGTAAATTTCTACTGCTGCACCATAGAGAGTATTTTAACTTACTGCTCCTGTGTCTGGTTTGCCAATTGCACAGTGGCAGATAGGAGAGTGCTCCAGAGGGTCAACGTCATTGCCCAGAGGATCAATGGGAGCTGCCCCCTCTCCTCTTTGGAAGAGCTTTATAGCTCCTGCTGCCTTAAGAAAGCTCAAAACGTTCTTAAAAATCCATCTCATCCTGGGCACCCTCTTTTTTTTTTTTTTTTGAACTATTACCATCTGGCAGCCGGTACAGGGCAATAAAAACAAGGACAAATAGGCTGAAAAACAGAGCAGTAACTATGTTGAATTCTACTGTATAGTGCAATATTAATGCAATATCAGGGGTTTTCAATACAGTTGTATAGAATGTGAAGGATGTGTGTTTGTGTTTTTATTTTTATAGTTACAATGTACACCGAAGACGACATTTAATTTTGTTGTACGATGTGCAATAACACTAAACTAAACTAAACTCTCCAAACGTTTTGAAGATGAAATGGATCACTACTTCTCTCAAGAGAAAGGGAGAGAGTTTGTGTGTGTGTGTGTGTGTGTGTGTGTGTGTGTGTGTTTCTCTTGCGGGAGAAGGAAGCCAAGAGCCAACAACAACACAACAAGAAGCAACTTACAGCAGACTCCTCGTGAGGCGCTTGTCTCTCGGGCTCTTTGTAACCCAAAGGTGCATCGAAGTCCACCTGCATTAAGTCAACGCAACACAAAAGTTACACCCAGCGCACAAATTTAAGTCAATGCAACACAAAAGTTACACCCAACTCACAATCATCACAGTACCTAGAAATCCACCTTATGTCAGGCACGAGCAATGAGACGCACTCATGTAGAGTTTAAAGTTGCTACTTTATTGTTCTACGCCTATAATACAGGAATCTTCCTAGATGGGCAGATTTCCCCTGGGAAAAACCATGAGGTTCAAAAGCATTCAAGGGGTGGGAGGGGTCAAACCATGCTCTCTTGCGCTTACGTAATGAGTCCAGGCTAATTCCCTATTTGATCCCTCCTTCCAGCTGGGCCAGTTGCTTGCCAATGTCTTTATTACAAATGGTTTACAAACCCCGGTTTATTTAATGAGTATCTTTTCACTCACAGAGACTTGTAAGATGCATGAACTTAAAAGGAGGCAGGGAATGCTGCAGGTCCCATCCCCGAGAGAGATACACCTGGTGGGACCCAGAAGAAGACCCTTCTCTGTGGTGGCTCCCTCTCTCTGGAACATCAATCCCCCAGAGATTAAAATGGCCCCCCCTCTAATACTCTTCCAGAAGGCGCGGAAGACCTCGTTCTGCCAGCGGGCCTGGGGAACCCAGAGCGGGATGGAGCCCATTCAATGGCTCACGTGATCTGCTGTTGCCGGGGCGGGAGGTGGGGAGTGATTTTATTATATTAACTTATTTGATTTTTTAATTAGTTTTATTGTTTTAAATGTGGTTTTTGTATTCTGTAAACTGCCTTTGGTCACCATGGGCAAATAGGCGGCAATATAAATTTAAAAATGAATGAATGAATGAATGAATGAATGAATGAATGAATGAATGAATGAATTTCAACTTCCAGAATTCCCCTCCAGCATTGGACTGCTGATTGGGGGATTCTGGAAGTTGAAATCCACACATTTGAAAGTATATTACAGTGAGAAATGCTGATTTAGAGTCTGCTTGTTAGAAGACTTTGCAAGACCGAGTTTTGTTGTGTTAAAGAGTGTTGTGAGCAGACCCGATAACCAGGGCTGGGCTTCAAATCCTTTAGCAACGGGTTCGCTGCCCCGTTGCTGGGTGCGTGTGGCCATGGTGGGCGTGGGCAACTCGGCTGCCTGCACCATGGTGGAAGGGCTTTTTTCACCCTCCCCAGGCTCCGGAGGCTTTTCTTGAACCTCCGGGAGGGCGAAAACAGGTTCCCCTGGGGTCTGGAGGCGCTCCGGAGGCCGGAAACAGGCCCGTTTTTGGACTTTCGGAAGGCCCGTTTTTGGACTTCCGGAAGGCCCATTTTTCGCCCTCCCAGACCTTCCACGTGGTCCCGGCACTTAGCTGGAATGATGAACGGGCCGTGTGGAGACTCCTGGGAGGGGAGGGGTGGGCATGGCCAGCCAGAGGTGGCATTTGGGGGTTCGCCAAACCCCGGCAATCCTTGGCTAGAGGATCGCCCGAACCCTGACGAACCCCCAGGAGGCCACCTGTGACGACAATCCTACCAGGCCGAAGTCTGCTTTGTTCCATTTTGGTATCACATGGTACCAATCTGCCCTAGCAGTGACTAAGCCAAGATGAAAGACTGTCCATCCCTGACTTACATTCATGTCACATTCAATGATGGACACAGCTTTGTCCGGCTTGGTCTCCATGACTCGAAGTTCATAGATCTAAAAGAAAGAAAAGGGGGGGAAAAGAAAGAAAGTAAGGATGAAGAACAGAGTGCGTGGAAGTTTTTCCCATCCCTTAAAAACTAGCCGGCTGGGGAATTCTGGGAATTGAAGTCCACACAATTTAAAAGATGCCCAGGCTGAGAAACACTGTTGTAGCCTCTCCTTCTCTGCAAATTGATGATGCTACCTTCTCGTTGTAGTTGATGGCGATGACGTCTCCAGTGGTGAGGCAAGCAAAATTCCGGAGCGCGTTTTCCAATCTTCCGAGAGTGTTAAGCGGAAATATGGAGATCTCCCGATCACAGTGTAAAAACATGAGAAGAAACTTTGGAAAACGACATACAAGTTACTGAACGCAGTTGAATCCCACCCCCCACCCGCCCTGCATACAGGTAGTCCTCAAGAAGTAGTGCGGTGGCCTAGAGGCGGAGCTCTCGCCTCACAATCAGGAGGCTGTGAGTTCGATCCTAGGAAGAGACAGGTATTTCTCTCTCTGGGCACAATGAGAATATAATCTGCTGAACAAAACTCCGTACTGGAGACAGGAAGGGTATCCGGCCAGTAAAATCCCTGCTAGCTCCATTCAGTTGCCCAGACTCCACCCCACAAGGGATTATAGGGTCATTAAAAGATGATGATGATACAGGGAGTCCTCACCTTACAACCACAGCTGAGCCCAACATTTCTGTCACTAAGCAAGACAGGCGTTAAGGGAGTTTTACCCCCATTTTACAACCTTCCCTGCCACAGTGGTTAAGAATTGCTGCAGTGGTTAAATTGGGAACACGGTTATTAAGTGAATCCGTCTTCCCTACTGACTTTGCTGATCAGAAGGACGCAAAAGGGGAAGGCGTGACCCCGGGACACTGCAACCGTCGTAAATATGAGTCGGTGGCCAAGCGTCTGAATTTTGATCATGGGGATGCGGCAACGGTCGTAAGTGTGAAAACTGGTTCTAAGTCGCTTTTTTCAGTACCTTGGTAACGTTGAAAGGTCCACTAAATGAAGCGTTGTTAAGTCGAGGGCTACCCGTATACATTTAGAAGCAAAGCATTCCACCTCTAATGAATGAGAAGCCGAGGTGGCGCAGTGGTTAGGGTGCAGTACTGCAGCTACTTCAGCTGACTGCTAGTTCAGCAGATCAGCGGATCAAATCCCACCGGCTCAAGGTTGACTCAGCCTTCCATCCTTCCGAAGTGGGTAAAATGAGGACCCAGATTGTTAGGGGGCGATATGTTATTTAGTATACTGTCTTTGGTGTAAGCCGCCCAGAGTCCTCGGAGAGTGGGCGGCATAGAAATATGACTAATAAACAATAAATAAATAAATAAATCAAGGTGATCCCCTCTTGAAGGACCACCCAAAAAGGATACACGGCTTTGGGGTTGGTGATGTCGAGAAAATCGGGACTCTGTGGCTGAAACTTGGAGTAGGTGGCCACTTGGAGGTTGACGCTTTCCACTTGCACCAGGCCTCCTTCCTCCAGAAGAAGATTCTGCATCATCTTGGGGAGAAAAACAGAGCGAAACGGATTTTATGCCAGGCCCGAAGCTCAATATGATTTACTATAAAGTTTGCAAACAGAAGTAGGAGGAGCAGATAACAAATAGGGTTGCAACAGCCAGAGGGAAGAAATTCATCTTTAATTTTCCCACTAGGAAAGGTAACTTCTCCCCGTGTATGTCCACTCTTTAACCGGTCCATCTACAATTCCAGATCAAATCTTTTTAGTACGGTTAAAAAAAAGAAGAAGAGAGGTCTCAAAATTGAGAGTGGGGGGAAAAAAAGGGGTGAAATTGACCATGAATTGATAGGAGGCTATTGAAATTGACTATCTACCACTTTTACCTGAGAATAGAAACAGAAATAGAGACATAGGAAGAGAGGAGGAATGGGGGGGGGGGAGGAGGAGGAAGAGGAGGAAGAAAAGAAGAGAGAAGGAGAAAGAGAACGGGACAAGGAGAAGCAGAGATGGAAGGGAAATGGCATGGCATGGCATAGAATGGAAAACACACAAAGAATTTGTCTCCCGTGCAGAAACTCTCAGTGTACATGCAAAGCAACAGAGTAATAATAATAATAATCCTAATGCCAGTAAAAGGGGTTATAGTAAAAAAGACGAGAAGGGTAACAATAATACTCCAGCCATACACATTGGGTAAATATAGAAGAGAAGAGAAGAGAAGAGAAGAGAAGAGAAGAGAAGAGAAGAGAAGAGAAGAGAAGAGAAGAGAAGAGAAGAGAAGAGAATTCTTTATTAACCAAGTGTGATTGGACACGCAAGGAATTTGTCTTTGGTGCATACGCTCTCAGTGTACATAAAAGAAATATATACACAGACCTCAAAGACAGTACTGTGAGAATTAGATGTTCAGCAGAGTGAAGGCAAACTTTTATTTGTTCATTTGTACCCAGCCTTTTATTGTTTTTACAAATAACTCAAGGAGGTGAACACATCCATCACATTCCTCATGGAGTCTGTCCTAGTGCTCTGTAAGGTTAAAGACTCGCAAAAGAATCTTCGGGAAATAAATATTTGATTGTAAAGTTTTGGGATTTTCAGCTGAAAGTGGTATAAGGTAAAGGTAAAGGTTCCCCTCGCACATACGTGCCAGTCGTTCCCGACTCTAGGGGGCGGTGCTCATCTCCGTTTCAAAGCCGAAGAGCCAGCGCTGTCCGAAGACGTCTCCGTGGTCATGTGGCCGGCATGACTCAACGCCAAAGGCACACGGAACGCTGTTCCCTTCCCACCAAAGGGGGTCCCTATTTTTCTACTTGCATTTTTTACCTGCTTTTGAACTGCTAGGTTGGCAGAAGCTGGGACAAGTCACGGGAGCTCACCCTGTTAGGCGGCACTCGGGATTCGAACCGCTGAACTGCGGTGTACAAATGAACAAAATATATCCACCTTAAGTAATCCGCTTTCACCAATGGTTCAGGAGCAAGAAATTGGTCAAGTAGCAGATGCTCTCATCGCTACACTAAATGGGGAAAAGATTTGGGACACGCCATGAAAACAGCATGTAAAATAATTTGACGTTGCCGAAGAGACTCAGAACGCGCTTTGTTGAGGGTTGCTAAATTAGATGCCCAGTAGACAAGTTTAATATTTTGTTTGTATTAAATCAATCTTGACACATATTTGAGCACCGTGTCTCTAATTTCATGAAACAAAACCATCTACTTACCCAATGTGGAAGGTAACAGATGCCTTCATCAGCCACAAATTCCAGCACGCCGCAATGAGTCATCCGGTCCGAATTTTTATTCGTCAATTTAAACAACATCGGGTAGGTGATATTAAGCCGACCTGGTGGAAACAAGTAGAGAGGAAATCTACAAAGTTCATTATATCCAAGGAGACAATTCTTGACCTTGCAGAAAATTGCTAGGACAGCTAACGCCATCGGTTAGTTAGAGTTACTAAGAGGGTGGGGTTTTTTAATTTGCTTCAACTTAATTGTTCTCCTCCCTATCCCATTTTCCTCCCCCAAAGATGTCTTTGAGACCGTAGGTTGGCAGAGAGAACCTATCTTTGTGTAAAAATTGAATTTAATTTTTTATCAAAATTTAATTTCTAAGATTAATTTTTGCACTTTTTAAAATTTCATCAGTTATATTACATCGTAGGCTGCCCAGAACCTCTCTTTGAGGGAGACAGGTGGTTTAGAAACATGATAGATAGATAGATAGATAGATAGATAGATAGATAGATAGATAGATAGATAGATACCGTGTTTCCCCGAAAATAAGATCCTGTCTTATATTTTTTTGAACTCCAAAATAAGCACTTGGCCTTATTTTCGAGGAGGTCTTATTATTTTGGGGCGTGTGGAGCAAGACGGGGTTCTTCTTGCCATCATACCTGAGTTCCAGCTCTGTCTCCCGAACCCTAACCAGAGGAAATGACGGCGACCGGCTGCGCATGCGTTTAAATATTTTTGGGGAGGGCTTATTTTCGGGAGGCAGGGGCTTATTTTAACGAGTGTGCTCAAAGCCCGATTGGGCTTATTATCCAGGGAGGTCTTATTTTTGGGGAAACAGGGTAGATAGATAGATGAGATGAAAGAGAGAAAGAAAGAAAGAAAGAAAGAAAGAAAGAAAGAAAGAAAGAAAGAAAGAAAGAAAGAAAGAAAGAAAGAGGAATGATCAATGGATGGATACTAGATAGATAGATAGATAGATAGATAGATAGATAGATAGATAGATAGACAGACAGATGAGATAGAAAGAAAGGAAGGAAGGAAGGAAGGAAGAAGAAAGAATGGATGGATACTAGATAGATAGATGATAGATAGATAGATAGACAGACAGACAGACAGACAGACAGATAGATGAGATAGAAAGAAAGGAAGGAAGGAAGAAAGGAAGAAGGAAGAATGGATGGATACTAGATAGATAGATGATAGATAGATAGATAGACAGACAGATGAGATAGAAAGAAAGGAAGGAAGGAAGGAAGGAAGGAAGAAGAAAGAATGGATGGATACTAGATAGATAGATGATAGATAGATAGATAGACAGACAGACAGACAGATAGATGAGATAGAAAGAAAGGAAGGAAGGAAGAAAGGAAGAAGGAAGAATGGATGGATACTAGATAGATAGATGATAGATAGATAGATAGACAGATGAGATAGAAAGAAAGGAAGGAAGGAAGGAAGGAAGAAGAAAGAATGGATGGATACTAGATAGATAGATGATAGATAGATAGATAGACAGACAGACAGACAGACAGACAGATAGATGAGATAGAAAGAAAGGAAGGAAGGAAGAAAGGAAGAAGGAAGAATGGATGGATACTAGACAGATAGATGATAGATAGATAGATAGATAGATAGATAGATGATAGATAGATAGATAGATAGATAGATAGATAGATAGATAGATAGATAGATGAGATAGAAAGATAGATAAGACAGATGCTGCCAAACCAATAATTTTGGGCAAAGAGTAGGACAACAGTCCTTTAAAGAAATAGATGTGCAGTAAGAGAATATCAAGCATGAAAACACATTAAATATACACAACTTACTGAGTTGATCCAAGGCAGAGGGTGGCATAATTACTGCAGGAAAAAGACAAAAAACAATTTGTGAAAAATGTCAGGAAAAACAGATATCTGCTGGCAACAACAACAACAGCAAAAGCAATTCTAGGACATTTAAACCACAGACGTCAACCATTTCCCCAATATTGAAGATACCAAAGAAGTGTTTTTTTCAACTTAAAAGTCTTTTACTACGATTGTCAGGATTGTACAGGTAGTCCTCTACTCACAACAGTTCACTTAGCGACCGTTAAAAAGTTACAACGGCACTGCAAAAAAGTTACCGTATTTTTCGGAGTATAAGACACACTTTTTTCCTTCCTAAAAGAGGCTGAAAATTTGGATGCGTCTTATACTCCGAACGTAACCCCGCATACATGGTGCCCAAAATGGCTACCGGGAAGCGTCTGAATTTAAATCACGTGGCCATGGGGATGCTGCAGTGGTCGCAAGTGCGGGCCCGGGGTATTTGCTGGATCACCTCCTACCGGCCTCCCACCACCCAGTGCGCTCACATAGGGCTGCCCTCCTCCGGGTTCCCTCAGCTAGACAGTGTCGGCTGGCGGTCTCCAGACTGAGGGCGTTCTCTGTGGCCGCACCAACCCTCTGGAATGGGTTGCCCACCGAGCTCCGGACGGCCCCCAACCTCCTCACCTTCCGCGCCGACCTAAAGACATGGCTCTTCCACCAATTTCCCTGATCTGCCGCGGATTTTAATTTGGGGATTTTAAATTTGGTTTTAATATTATCTAATTTTTACCTATTGTCGGGTTTTTCTATTGTTGTGAGCCGCCCCAAGTCCTATCGGAGAAGGGCGGCATATAAATCTGACAAAATAAATAAATGTCCATAATCCACTTTTTTCAGTGTCGTCGTAACTTCAAACGGTCACGAAATGAAGTACCCAGATTCTATTATATGGGATATCAGCTGCTATGAGCTGTTTGGGTCAAGACGTATATGTGAGGCTCCCTATGAGGTAACCAGGTAAAACAGGATGTTCCCACAGGACAACAACTAAGGGACACGCCCAGTCAGTTGGCAAACAGGTATAGGAAGCACAACACTCGGGAAGAAATGATGACTCTTTTAACCAGAGCACGAGACCAGGTTATCTAAACACGTTAAAAGAGATAAATCACATTTCTAGCAAACATCGGCCTGTAAACAGATTTACAAGCTTTGGCGGCTGTAAAGCTGATCTGGTCCATTTTTTTTTTTTAAAAAAAAACAAATTTAAAGCAAGGGAAGATAGCGTTATTAATGATTTATAGCCATGTTGTCTCCAGCTTATTTTTTTTAAAAAAAGATTGGAAGCACTTGAGTTCTTTCCATAGCCGCTTGTGAAGAAAATCGTTAGAAATCAACTCCGAGAGGCTTGGAAAACAAAGCGCTTTGAAAAAAAACCCGAAGAGGAGTTCGATAAATAATGCATGGCTATATTTCTTAAGTTCAGGTTTCCTGTGAAAGATGGTTCCACAATATAAGTGAACTTATCCTCAGTGGTGAAATCTAAATTTTTTTACGACCAGTTCTGTGGGTGAGGCTTGATGGGCGTGGTGTGGCTTGGTGGGCGTGGCAGGGGAAGGATACTGCAAAATCTCCATTCCCACCCCACTCCAGGGGAAGGATATTGCAAATTCCCCATTCCCTCCCCACTCCAGGGGAAGGATACTGCAAAATCTCCATTCCCACCCCACTCCAGGGAGAGGGATATTGCAAAATCTCCATTCCCTCCCCACTCATGGGGAAGGGATATTGCAAAATCTCCATTCCCTCCCCACTCCTGGGGAAGGGATATTGCAAAATCTCCATTCCCTCCCCACTCCTGGGGGGTATTGCAAAAATCTCCATTCCCTCCCCACTCATGGGGAAGGGATATTGCAAAATCTCCATTCCCTCCCCACTCCAGGGGGAAGGATACTGCAAAATCCCCATTCCCTCCCCACCCCTGGGGGAGGGATATTGCAAAATCTTCATTCCCTCCCCACTCCAGGGGGAAGGATACTTCAAAAACCTCATTCCCTCCCCACTCCTGGGGGAAGGCTATTGCAAAATCCCCATTCCCACCCCACTCTGGGGCCAGCCAGAGGTGTTATTTGCCGTTTCTCCAAACTACTTAAACTTTCCGCTACCGGTTCTCCGAACTGCTCAAAATTTCTGCTACCGGTTCTGCAGAATCTGTCAGAACCTTCTGGATTTCACCCCTGCTTATCCTGCTCTTCCTCCTCCTCTCCCCACATCACCTATGGGCCAAAATCATTGCTATTTCAGCCTGCCAGAGAGGGAAGTTACAGTAAATCAAATTGAAAAGAAAGTGAAATGGCACATACTTTTTCCGCCCTTCTCCACATCGGATCGGTCATTAGGGCCAGCGAGCATGGAGACGGAGAAACAGCGGTATTGGGTGGAGAAGCGATTCTGGAAGACGCGGGGAATGGGGTGATCAAACATGTTGAAAGAAAACTGGAGAAAAGAAGAAAAAGGAGGTATTAAGACGAGCACAATCTATTTGCCATAATCCATTTTTCTAATTTATGTTTTTAATTTATATATTTCTAAATCTTTTACAATTGCAAGCCACCCAGAGTTACCTCGAGGTAAGATGGGCAGCCAATAAATTTTACAAACAAGCAAACAAATACAGGTAGTAGTCAAGCCCAAAATTTCTGTTATTAAGTGAGACATTTGTTAAATGAGTTTGGGGCCATCTTACCACCTTTCTTGCCACAGTTGTTAAGTGAATCACTGCAGCTGATAAGTTAGTAATCTAGTTGTTAAGTGAATCCCCATTGACTTTGCTTGTCAGGAGGTCGCAAAAGGGGAGCATATTACCCTGGGACACTGCAACTGTCATAAATATGAATCAGTTGCCAAACAGCTGAATTTGGATCCTATGATCATAGGGATGCTGCAAAGGTTGTAACTGTGGAAAACGGTCATAAGAGACATTTTTCATGGCCGTTGTAAGTTTGAATAGTCACTAAACGAATTGTTGTAACTTGAGGACTCCCTGTATCAGAATAAACTGGACAGAACTGGGATCAATGCCCATTTTATTCCTCCCTTTGAAACCTTAATAGAAATCCCATCCTCTCTCTGCCCCAAATGTGGCTATAGCCTCCACCTGCAGGAGGTCTGTAGCCCACCTCCCAGGATGGGGTTTGTAGTCCACACCACCTGCATGGATTTCGTAATCCACCATGCCCAAGTGAGTTTGCAATCCATTCTGCCCGTAGGGGGATTTGTAGTCCACTTTGCCTGTATAGGCTTTGTAGTTTCACCCGCCTACTCCAAAAGGGTTTGTAACCCAATCTGCCTGCATGGGCTTTGTAGTTGCTCTTCCTGAATGGGGTTTGTAACCCACCTTGCCTGAATGAGGTTTCATAGCTCACAACCTCTAGGTTAGGTTTATAGTCCATCCCGCCTGCATAGGTTTTGTAGTCCACCTCTCCTGGAAGGGCTTGGGATCCCAACCCTAACGGGATGGGGTTTTGTAGTCCATCCTTCCTGGATGGGATTTGTAGCCCAACCCGCCTGCATGGGATTTGTAACCCACCCTGTCAGGAATGGGTTTTGTACTCACAACCCCTGGGTGCGGTTTGTAGTCCATCCTACCCGCATGGGATTTGCAGTCCACCCTGCCTGAACAGAGCTTTTGTAACCCATCCTGCCAGGATGGCGTTTTGTAGCCCCCACCCCCAACCCATGGGTGGAGCTTGTAAGTCCATTCTCCTCCTACCTGGGGCTTCCCACTTGGAGGGGTTATGTAGCCCAACCTGCCCGCATGGGATTTGTAGTCCACCCCACCCAGGTTTGAAACCCACCTTGCCAGGATGGGATTTCTGTACCCCACAAATCTTGGGTGGGATTTGTAGCCCATGAGGCCTGCCTGGGGATTTGTAGTCCACCCCACCCAGATGTGGTTTGAAACCCACCCTGCCAGGATGGGATTTCTGTACCCCACAAATCTTGGGTGGGATTTGTAGCCCATGAGGCCTGCCTGGGGATTTGTAGTCCACCCCGCCCGCATGGGATTTGTAGTCCACCCCACCCAGATGTGGTTTGAAACCACCCTGCCAGGATGGGATTTCTGTACCCCACAAACCCTGGGTGGGATTTGTAGCCCATGAGGCCTGCCTGGAGATAGGCAATCCACCCCACCCGCATGGGATTTGTAGTCCATCCCCTGTCAGCTTTCAGACAGCCAAGCTCCTTCCCGGCCAGATGAGTCTGCATTTTCCCTCCCTGCCAACATCTGGCCCTCTTTCGACCTCTGGATGGGGAGGGGGTTATCCCGAGGCCTGTACCATGGTGGCGATGCCTCCTCCGGCCTCCCCTCCCAGCCGGCCAAGGGTCTCCTCCAAAAAAACCGGCAGCCGCCGAGCCTCTTCTCCGCTCTTCGCCCAGCTAGGAAGCCTCTCGCGGCGGATGGGGAGCCGCTCTTCGGCCTAGGCCCAGGCCCAGGCCTCGCCACGAGGGGGTCCCCCAAATCCGGCCTTCCTGGCTGGGGAGCAAACGGGGATCGGACCCCCTTTCTCTCTTCGGAGTATGGGTCACTTCTGCGGGGAAGAGTAGGCAGGAAGGTTTAGTTTAAAGGAGCGGAGAAACTACGTCTCCCAGAATGCAATTCGTGCCATCGGTCCGTCGTTGTTTTCTTTCCGGCTGTGCGCAAACTACTCAAGCGGAACGGTAAAACTATCCTTGTTTTCCCTGCGTAGTTAACGCAGCCGAGTCTACTTTAAGATATTCGGAATTACAAGAGCACCCTTACGGCTTTCCTCATAAGGCAAGTCTAGGGTTTTTTTTACGGGTTTATCAATTCAGACAGAAAGCGGGGAACGTTATAGGAAAGGGAATGACCACATCAAAGATGGCGACCAACCAGTTTGCCCTTACTATGCTGGCTCTGTTTTTGTTTTGCTTCTGAAAAGGGGGGAAAAAAGATGGTGGGTCACTCTCCTGGCCCAAGAGTTAGGAAGACTTGCGTTGCAACATCTACTACCGGCACTGTTTAGGCACTGCGAGTAAGAATAGGGAAATGGATAGGGGATAATAATTGATTAGTGAAAGGAGGCAATACATCAGAAACTTCTTTATACAGATAGTCCTCGATTTACAACACTTCATTTAGTGACCAAAGTTACTGAAAAAATATAATCGTTCTTCAAGGACTACTGTCTAGGACTATTATACATTGTACTGTTCAGAATATAAATTCTGCACTATAGAAGGTATAAAAGTGTAGAAACAAAAAGAGAAGTTTTGTTTAATTATTTATTAAGGACAGAAGTCTTAACCTAAAAGAAGTCTGCCCGCCCCAAAACGAAATTTAAATTTTTTTTAAAAAAAATTCCTGTCCTAATGTCCCTTTTCGTATCCTTTTCATGTATTCAAATTATGTTTATACTTTTATCTGTTATCTTATACATGCTTGATAAATAAATAAAAAAAATCTATTTCTTTCTATGTATCCTGATTGAATTATTTCAAGCCTTGGAAAAGAACGGGACCCCCACTCTGCGATTATCTATATAAGCAACCTACCGTATTTCCACCCTCTTCGCCCCGCACGTATGGAATGATGCTTTTTTGTTTTGTTTTTTGAGAGCCGGAAGTCTCTCTCTGAAACTATAAAGACCGTATCCCTCTTTCCACTTCTCTCCTCGTCTTTGAGACGGGGGAAGAAGAGGGCGGGACTGAGAAAGGTGTGACCCCGCCCATCCAGAACGTCAGAGCGATATCCTCGGCCTCCGATTGGTCGGTTTCCGGAGCGTCCCGGCCAATGAGGGGAAGGCGCTGCTTTGGCGCCTTTCTTGAAGCGGGTCTTTCTTCTCGCCCTCCGCCGCCATTGTTGTTTTCGCGGCCGGTCATGTTCCTGACAGACTTTCGGAAGGAGTTTTACGAGGTGGTCGTGGGCCAGGTGAGGGGGAGGCTCGAGCCTCTCGGGGTCAGCAGGAGGAGGAGGATTGAGGACGACGGCTGAGGAGCATGGGGCTTGTAGTCCGCGGCGTTAAGAATGACCAATGAGCCGACCCGGTCGGGCTGTTGTGCAAGCTTAACACTGCTGAGGGGACGGAATGGGGGTGGGAGTGGGGGGTAAAGGAGCGGAGTTGGGCCTGGCCAGATTCTGAGTGTTTTTCCCCTTGAAAGAGGGGGCGAGTCAGCAGAGTCGTGGCTGGGGAGGATAGGCGTTGTAGTCCAGCCTGGGTGTTGTAGTCCCACCTTTGTGCCCACAGGCTGGGTTGTTGCAGGGGTTTACAGGGTCGGGGAGGAGGCAGATGGACCTGGATGGGGATTTGTTTGGGGATGGAGATGGGGATGGGTGGGTGACTGGTGGCTGGGAAGGATGGGCATTGTAGTCCAGCCTGGGTGTTGTAGTCCCACCTTTGTACCCACAGGCTGGGTTGTTTCAGGGTTTTACAGGGTCGGGGAGGAGGCAGATGGATGGGGATTTGTTTGGGGATGGAGGTGTCTGTGTGTGTGTGGGAGGGGGGAAATGACTGGTGGATGTGGAGGATGGGACATGTAATCCAGCATTGGGCTGCTCCGGTGTGGCTGTTGTACAGGACTCCGGTGCTGAGGCCTGGGAGGAGCTGGGCCTGGGATGAGAGTTCCCCCTTCAGGGTTTTCGGGGCTGGGGAGGATGGGTATTGTAGTCCACCCTGTAAAAGCTGTAGGCTTGTCTGGTAGGGCGGTTGAATAGGCCTCCTCCTGTCAGGGTGGTGGAGCTGGGCTTGGGGTGGGTGGGTGTTTCCCTTTTGGGTTTTAGGGACCGGTGGCTGGGGAAGATAGGCATTGTAGTGCCTTGGGGTTAGAGAGTGGCCAGCGAGATCCCACTGGGGGAGCCAAAGCTCTGAAAGGGGAGAAAACTTTTCAGAACTGGCTTTGCAGAAGTATGAGCAAAGCCCTTGAAACTGTGGAGGTGAGGATGAAATGGACTAGATTGGAGAGGGATTCAGGGATCGGCTGCTCCTAACTAGGAAAGGCAGATAAACCAACCTGGTATAGGTAGTCCTCGTGTTACAACGGTCCACTTAATGACCGTTTGAAGTTACAACGGCACTGAAAAATGTGACTTAGGACTGTTTTTCACACTTACGACCGTTGCAGCATCCCGATTGGTCAGGTGATTGACATTCAAATGCTTGACAACTTGACTCACATTTATGACAGTTGCAGTGTCCTGGGACCATGTGATCAACTTCTGCGACCTTCTGACAAGTCAACGGGGAAACCAGATTAAACAGCCGCATTACTAACTTAACAATTGCAAGGATTCACTCAACAAATGTGGCCAGAAAAATTGTAAAACACGCTTAACAAGTGTCTCCCTTAGCAAGATACATTTTGGGCTTAGTTGTGGTGGTAGATTGAGGACTCCCTGTAGTTGCTAATTGTATATATATATTTTTTACAGCGGGTGGTGCTTCTGGTAGCTTCAGACATAGATGCATTATGTGCTTGTAAAATCCTCCAGGTAAGTCTGCCCTTCAAGTGTTTTGAGTGTACAAGTGACAAAATATTGTGCAATCGGGTTAAAGAACTGTAAGTAAGCATGCAATGAATATTATTTCCAAATAAATGGATATAGTATCAGTATAAGGGACACAGTGGCTTTATGGGTAAGACACTGAGCTTGTCGATCGAAAGGTCGGCAGTTCAGCAGTTCGAATCCCTAGTGCCGCGTAATGGTGTGAGCTCCCATGACTTGTCCCAGCTTCTGCCAACCTAGCAGTTCGAAAGCATGTAAAAAAATGCAAGTAGAAAAATAGGGACCACCTTTGGTGGGAAGGTAACAGCGTTCCGTGCACCTTTGGCGTTGAATCCCACATAACCACGGAGACGTCTTCGGACAGCGCTGGCTCTTCGGCTTTGAAAGGGAAATGTGCACCGCCCCCTAGAGTCGGGAACGACTAGCACATACGTGCGAGGGGAAACTTTACCTTTAACCTTACTATCAGTATCATTCATGCAGGGCAATGGCTGGGGGGTGAGGTAATTGAGGGAGTTTGCCTTATTTTCTAAAAAATACATGGTTTTCAGTTACAATTACCTCCAAATATGTCCCAGATGTTTCCTATAGAAAGTGCTCTTGGGATGCTCTTTTAATGATAAATGAATTAGTGTACAAATATGTAATCTATAGAATCATTGGATATGAGTCAGATGGCAAATAAATTTTATAAATATAAATCAATAAAGTTATGTCAGTGGAACAACTTTATAGAACGGGGAAAAGAAAATTATCCTTGCATGATTTTGATGATAATTATGATTTCCATGATAAAATGCCAACTTCCCTCTGGCCTATAAATCATTTATCTTAAATATAGTAAAAATACAAAATTAGAGTGTTAAACAACATGAACTATTACTAAAGCTCTACAATTCGAGCTTGTTTGCCTTTAAATATAATTGGTAAATGTACAGTTGCTCAAAAAACTTGCTTGGAAGTTGCTGTTGCTATGCTCAGCTAAAGTGAAGCTACAAGATTAGCCTTTGCTCTTAAATCTAGCCTTCATTTTTTTCCAGACTTTATTCCAGTGTGATCATGTGCAATATACATTAGTCCCAGTATCTGGATGGCAAGAACTGGAAACAGCATTTCTAGAACATAAGGATCAGGTAAAGAAAAATAATAATAAATGGGACATATATATAAATCCTATTATGCTAGATGGAGCTTAAATAAGATCTTTTTAAAATTCTGATTTTTTTTTTAATCATGGCAATTTTTAAACTTTTCTTGAAGGACAATTGTATCTATTCCCAAGAGTTTAGCTACTCTGGGATATATATTAACAACCTTTCATGCAGATTTATTTCCACAACCTGCTTGCTTTTATTTACAGTTCAAGTATTTTGTGCTCCTAAACTGCGGAGCCAACATTGACCTGCTGGAAATCCTTCAACCCGAAGATGATACCCTGTTCTTTGTTTGCGATACTCATAGACCTATCAATGTAGTGAACATTTACAATGAGACACAAGTAAGTTCTCCTTTTTGAGAAAAATAAAATAAAATATTGACGTCATAAATGAAGCCCAGTTTCCTGGGGTTTGTTCTTATAATGCTATATGTCCTCTACAGGATTGTGGGAATTTTTCATTTGTGGATCCTCTGCTATTATCTCAGCAATGGGGATGCTGACTTTATTATCAGTTTCTGAACATTTACAGTCGCCCTTTGTCTATGTTTTGTTTAGACTCAAGACTCTCTTGTCTGGGATGTTTTTCATTACTACCACTACTGTTAATCTTCTCATCGTTCCCATCACCCATCTCCTCCCACTTATGACTGTATGACTGTAACTTTGTTGCTTGCATCCTTACGATTTATATTGATATTGATTGTTTCCTAATTGCTTATTTGTACCCTATGACTATCATTAGGTGTTGTACCTTACGATTCTTGATGAACGTATCTTTTCTTTTATGTACTCTGAGAGCATATGCACCAAAGACAAATTCTTTGTGTGTCCAATCACACTTGGCCAATAAAAAATTCTATTCTATTCTATTCTATTCTATTCTATTCTATTCTATTCTATTCTATTCTATTCTACAGGTAATCCTCAATTTACGACCACAATTGAGTCCAAAGTTTATGTTGCTAAGTGAGACATTTGTTAAGAGAGTTTTGCCCCATTTTATAATCTTTCTTGCCACAGTTGTTAAGAGAATCACAGCAGTTGATAAACTAGTAACGCAGTTGTTAAGTGAATCTGTCTTTCCCATTGATTTTGCTTGAAAAGGGGGATCACATGATTTTGGGATACAGCAACGGTCCTAAATATGAGTCAGTTGCCAAGCATCTGAATTTTGATCACGTGATGGTGGGGATGCTGCAAAAGTCATAGCTGTGAAAAACAATCATAAGTCACAGTCCCATTGTAACTTTGAACAGTCACAAAATGAACTGTTGTAAGTTGAGGACTACCAATATTAGGTAGGTTCACCACCTAATATGTGATGATAAAGGTGGGATAAAAAAATACCAGTGATCAGTTTGCCAATGTAATGGCAACCATGCAATTGGAGGAAAGGTAGAGATGAAATTTTGTAATGTAAATTTTAAACTGGCACTGATGTTCCCTAGTGAGGGTAATGAAGCGTCTGCAAGAAAACAAGCAAGCTCAGAGAGCACCAAGGAAACCCTCACAAATGTTAAATTTAATATAATGTAAAATATTTTACTATGTGGTCTAAAATTGTCCATAATGTATGACAAATTCCTGTCTTTCACCAAGATCATTACTGGGTTTTTACAGTTTTATTTAAATTTTTCTAGGTCAAACTCTTGGTCAAGCAAGATGATGACCTCGAGATTCCTGCCTATGACGATATTTTCAGGGATGAGGAGGAGGAGGAAGAGGAGGATTCTGGGAATGAAAGCGCTGGATCAGAGCCTGCAGGAAAACGTAGACGATTTGAAGAGGTTAGATTTGAGCAAGTTAAAATGGCATTTTAAAGGAAAGTCATAGATTAAGGTTATTTAACAGTGACTGTACTAAGAAAAAGAAGATGCAACAAAGTATACGAGTCTCTTTCAGGGAGTAAAAGTGATTTTTAAAATTATTTTGGTTCATGGCTATTTTGTATCGTTTGAAACCAACTCAAGTTGTAATTGTTACCTTTTAAGGAATGTGTTGTTGTTTTTAAGTTAATTGTTTCATTGTCAAATGTTATACTTGTCAACATTGAATCAATTATATTTATTTTTAGGATCATTGTTTATTGTAATCTCTCCATAGGAAGTGATAGAAAGAACAATGAAAAGACGCGAAAGAAGAGAGTGGGAGGCACGCAGGTACGTGAACCAAGCTATCTGCATACTGGATACCGGTATTTCTACTTATGATCATAGCAGAAAAAAACTGTTGCTGATTTCTCTCCCTCCACCCCTCCCACCTTTTTTTAAAATTTTTTATTTTATTTAGGCAAGAAATTCTTTTTGACTATGAACAGTACGAATATCACGGGACATCAGTACGTATTGAATCTCCTTCACAGTATGATTCTTTACTTTTTTAAGGAAAGGGGTTATTGCATGATAAAGTTTCTTAATTTCTAGAAAACTAACTTAAAGGTTTTGTATCTTCTATGCAGATCCACCTGATTTTTGAAGTTCCTTTTTTTTTTTTTTTTTTGTAAAAACTTTTTAATTATTTTATACACAAACAAACACATAATACATCAGTCGTTCCGTGTGTCATCTCGGTGTTTCTTCGGTGACTTCTTCTTGTTACTCCTCTTTTCTTCTTTTTTTACAACATCCCTCTCACAACACAATATTTTTATTATATCATTCTCTTATTTAATTATTAAATTATATCTAATTTCTAACCAATGATAGAATTGTCCCCATATCTTAAAATATTCTGTATCTTCTCTTTCTTTGATTTTCAAAGTTAATCTATTCATTTCTGCACAATCTAAAAAATTTTTTAATCACTTCCCCTTCCAAAGGGATTTTCTCTGCTTTTCACCTTTACGCAAATGGTTTTTAAAGTTCCTATACGGGTAGTCCTCAACTTAAAACAGTTCATGTAGGGACTGTTCGAAGTTACGATGGCACTGAAAACCATTTTGCACACTAATGACCGTTGCAGCATTCCCATGGTCATGTGATCAAAATTTGGGAGTTTTGGCAACTGAATCATGTTTATAACTGTTGCAATGTCCAGGGGGTCATATGATCCCCCTTTTGCGACCTGACAAGCAGAGTTAATGGGGAAGCCGGATTCACGTAACCCATGTGACTAACTTAACAACCGCAGTGATTCATTTAACAACTGTGGCAAGAAAGGTCCTAACATGGGGCAAAATTCACTTAATAACCATCTTGTTTAGAATCATAAACGCTGAGCTCAATTGTGGTTGTAAGTTGAGGACTACCTATAATCCCCAAACCCTGCCAGCTTTTAAGTTAAAAATGTTAACCTGTTGGTTCAGGTTCTATTCTTATTACCGTGTTTCCCCCAAAATAAGACCCCATCTTATATTTTTTGAACCCCAAAATAAGCGTGTGGCCTTATTTTCAGGGAGGTCTTATTATTTTGGGGCACGTGGAGCAAGATGGGTGTCCTCTTGCCATTTTACCTGATTTCCAGCTCTGTCTCCCTAAACCTAACCAGAGGAAATGGTGGGGACTGGCTGCATGCATTTAAATATTTTCGGGGCGGGCTTATTTTCAGGAGGGGCTTATTTTAGTGCATGCACTCAAAAGCCCGATTGGGCTTATTATCAGGGGAGGTCTTATTTTAGGGGAAACAGGGTATGAGCAATAGAAAAAGGTGAGACTCAGATGACGTATGGTGCAGAATTTACTTTCTGGCTGTGGAAGATTTGCTTTCTTGGCAGTTCCAAACAGTTTCTCTTTACGCTGATCACTTCATCATTTCTTCCTTTACAGTCTGCCATGGTGGTGTTTGATTTGGCATGGATAATGTCCAAAGACTTGAACGATATGCTGTGGTAGGTAGTCCTGTTTCTGATGTTGCTAAATTTTATTTATTTATTTATATGCTGCCCTTCTCCGGAGACTCAGAGCACCTTACATTGTGTTAAGCAATAGCCTTCATACTTTTGTATATTTTATACAAAGTCAGCTTATTGCCCCCATAATCTGGGTCCTCATTTTACCTACCTTAGAAAGGATGGAAGGCTGAGTCAACCTTGAGCCTGGTGAGATTTGAACTTGCAGTAATTGCAGGCAGCTGATGTTAATAACAGTGCTTTAGTCTGCTGTGCCACCAGGCTCAATTGTCCCAAAGGTGCTTTTTTTCAAGAGGCAGCTGGATTTTCTGTTGTTTTTTCTTTGAAGACGTTTCGCTTCTCATCCAAGAACCTTCTTCAGCTCTTGACTGGATGGTGGGAAGGATTTATATTCCTTGAATATAGAACATAATTGTGTCCCAGAGTCATGTGATCAGTGTGTGTGTGTGTGTGGTCACATGACCTTGGGACACAGCAAGGGTCGTAAGTATGAACCGCTTGCCAAGCATCTGAATTTTGATCACATGATCATGGAGATGCTGCGAAGGTCATAACTGAAAAACAATCCTAAGTCACTTTTTCCAGTACTGTTGTAACTTTGAAGGGTCACTAAATGAGAATGGTCACTAAGTCAAGGACTTCCTGTGCAGGAAAAAAGGAAGCAGTGCAAGTCTCAATTCTTTTTCTTTTTTTAAGGTGGGCTGTTGTTGGACTAACAGACCAGTGGATCCAAGACAGAATCACTCAGTAAGTGAAAAGTTAACACCTCCTTTAAATCATTTGCTCCTCCCATGAATTTCATGATGTTTCTTGAGCCAAGAATTTGTTCAGCATGGGACCAAAATCTTTCCAAAATAAACTTTCCTTAACATTTTCCCAGAAAACATTTTTCATTTCCTGAGCTTCGAGGTAGAAAAAGAGACGAGGGAGCTGCTACTCCCATCAATCAATAACATGTTGCCTTTATTATTTTTTTTTATGGAAGAATGAAGTATGTGACGGATGTCGGGAGTCTCCAGCGTCACGTCACACGGCATAATCATCGCAACGGGGATGAAGATAACTCCCTTTCTATCGACTGCATGAGAATCGCCTTCGAGTATGAGTATCCTTCCAAAGGGTGATGGAAATTGTTCAGGGCTTCAGCTGCAACTTGACACAAATTGAATTTCCAATGTAAAGTCAATGGCCCAGATTGTGATGGGGGCTGCGTCTCCCAGCCCCGATCTCGTAGCTTCTGAGCGTGTGACTTTGCGTCTTCTGTCTTTCGGTCCACCTTTTCTCTCTTGTTCCAGTTTCCAAATCTAGTCCTAGTTTTTAAGCAGTATTTGACTCAGAGTCCCTTGGTTCCAACATCGTTACTACCGTGTTTCCCTGAAAATAGACAGACTTATTTTCTTTTGACCCTGCCCCAAATAAGGGCTTGGCCTTATTGGGAGGGTTTATTATTTTGGGGGTGCAGGAGGTGGCAAGTGTGGGACTGGATGTCCTGTCGCTGCTGTCGCCGCCCCTTCCTGTTCTTTGCGCCAGCCGAGCAGCCCAACACGTCCCACCCCAATGGCAACAGCTGTTTCCCTTCCCCACCATCTTTTTATCAAGAGGGGTGGCAGGTGGGGCAGGGGAGAAGTGAGATGCATGGAATGAGACGTGGCTCCCCTTGCCGTCTCTTTCCACCCCCTCGCCAGGCATGACAGGGCTCCTGCCCCTTGCTTAGCCACCCACCCCCTTTAGGGATGCAATTTGGGGGTGGCAGGTAGGGCAGGTGAGAAGCGGGATAGGGCAGGTGAGAAGCGGGACACGCGTCTTACTTTTCCAGCTCCGTCGCGTTCCCCACCGTTGGGTCCAGGGAAACACGCTGTAAAAGAAAGCCTTCTTGCGAGTTCAATCAAACTTCTCGAACTCGAGAGGTTTTCTTTTACAGCGTGTTTCCCTAGACAGAACAGTGAGGAAAGCTCCACCTCTAGGCCACCACACCACTCTGATCCCAATCACAATTATTCACCCTTAATTCTTGATGGCCTTAGCTTGTGCCTTGCACTTTATCAGCATTGGTCTCTCTACGAAAGTCTCTGCAATACTTGTTACACGTCTGCCAGCTTCAAGCTTTGGTCTGTTCAAGGCCAGAAGAGGCTGCAAGAATTCTTGGCTGACATGGGGTGAGTTAATTAATTGGGTTTTATTGCTGGGTCGCTTCTGACTAACAAGGTTCTTTAGTCAGCTCCATAGATTTTCCATTGGGTGAAGGTCTGGCCTATTCCCAGGCCATTCCAGCAGTAGAATAGGATTATCTTGAAACTCCCCCCCCCCCCCCCAAAAAAAAAAGTGTTATTAGTCATCAAACCTCAAAAATACACTTTTCCCAAAAAGTTTCCACAATTTTGGCCACTATTGTAGAGTAGGGGGTCTCCTTGACAACTTTAAAACTTGTGGACTTCAGCTCCTCATGGTTGGGAGTTGAAGTTCACAAGTCTTAAAAGTTGCCAAGTTTGTTGCCAAGACCCATGAACCAGAGTTGAAAATAAAGTCAGCTTGCTATCACTTGGTTAGCCAGAGCCTCTGTTATTTCACAACCTCTGCATGTAGAAGATTCTAGGTTCAAATCCAACATTTAGCAATTAGGAAGACATTTTTTTTTTTGCAAAACTCCTACCATTGGTCAGCAGAAAATACAGAGACGAGTAAAATAGAGTAGAATAGAATAGAATTCTTTATTGGCCAAGTTGATTGGACACACAAGGAATTTGGTGCATATGCTCTCAGTGTACATAAAGAAAGAATAATTCATCAAGAATCATAAGATGCAACAATGATAGTCATAGGATACTAATAAGAAATCAAATCATTCTAGGAAACAATAAAAACAATATAAGTTGTAAAGATACAAGCAACATGGTTATAGCCATAAGTAGGAAGAGATAGGTACTAGGACGAATGAGAAGAAGACTAGTAATACAGTCTTAGCAGTTAATTTGACAGTGTTGTGGGAATTAGTTGTTAAAAGGCATCATTCTTAGAAACTAGCAATACAGGTAGTCCTTGACTTACTGCAACAATTGAGCCCAAAATTTCTGTTGCTAAGTGAGACATTGGTTAAGTGAGTTTTGCCTCATTTTACAACCTTTCTTGCCCCAGTTGTTAAAGTGAATCACTGCAGTTAGTAACCCAGTTGTTAAGTGAATCTGGCTTCCCCAATGACTTTGCTTGTCAGAAGGTTACAGAAAGTGGTTACATGATTCTGGGACACTGCAACCACCATAGATATGAGTCAGCTGCCAAGCGTTTGAATTTTGATCATGTGACCATAAGGATGCTGCAGTTGTAAGCGTGGAAAAGGGTCGTACATTATTTTTTTTCAGTGCCGTTGTAACTGAACGGTCACTAAATGAACCATTGTAAGTCGAGGACTAACTGTACTTAGCGGATAAGCAGGAAGAGATTGGCAGTGTCTTAGTTTGGTGCGTCAGATTAATCTTTTGGGAAGTGTTCCTGCCATCATTCCCCAGATACTTAATTCCTTATTTTGTGTTTTAAAGGTTGCCTTTAAAGCAAGTCAAACAGAAATTTAATTCCATGGACATGTCCTTGAAAGAGAATCTTCGGGAAATCATTGAGGAGTCTGCAAATAAATTTGGGTAAAGATACCTTCTTTTTTTTTAATGATACAGAATTCTGAACTGATTTTCTCATATACCGTATTTCTCGGACGATAAGACTCTCCGGACTATAAGATGCACCTAGCTCTTGGAGAGGAAAACAAGAAAAAAAAAATCTGCCTCTGCTTACCAGCAATTTGCCTCCTGGCAGCAAACAGCCTGGTCAGCTTCAGCACAGCCTGATTTAGCACGAGCAGCTGATTGGCAGTTGGATCTGCCTCTCGGAATACCTCCTATCAGCTGTTCCAGGCTGCGGGGATTGCCACCATCCATTGCCACCCATCGCTGCCTCCATATGCCCCGTTTTTGGCCTCCGGCATCCTCTTTTCAGCCTGTTCCAGGTGGCGGGGATAGGCGGTGCTGATCCCCGCAACCTGGAACAGCTGATAGGCGGTATTCCGGGAGGCAGATCCAACCGCCAATCTGCTGCTCATGCTAAATCAGGCTGTGCTGAAGCTGACACGCTGTTTGCTGCAAGGAGGCAAATTGCTGGGAGGGAGAGACGAAAGGATGGGGGCCAGCAGGCAGGCGGGGCTTCAGCAACATTTGCTGTATAAGACTCACAGACATTTCCACCCATTTTGGGGTGGGGGGGAGTTCATCTTATACCCCGAAAAATACGGTATGTATTCATTGGTAAAATTTATAGGCCATCTTACTTCAGTGTAACTCTGGACAGCTTACAATCGTAAAAGATAAAAACTGTATAAGTTAAAAGACATAATTTAATACAAAAGGCCAAACACTACAGTTTGCCACAGTGTGGGGTCAAGTTGTTTGAACATCTCCATTGACTCCCCCTTTTGTTTTTCAGAATGAAGGACCTGAGAGTACAAACCTTCAGTGTCCATTTTGGTTTTAAAAATAAGTTTTTAGCCGGTGACGTTGTGTATGCCACGGCGGCGTTGATGGAGAACGTGGAAAAGGAGGAGAGCCAAACCGATAACTTTATCAAGGCTTTGGATAGTCTTTCCAGGTAATGTACATTTTTTCCCCTTGTAATCCTAGCATTGGCAAATCTAGACAGCATACTAAAAAACAGACATCACCCTGCCAACAAAAGTGCCTATAGTCAAGGCTGTGGTTTGCTCAGTTACAATGTATAGCTGTGAAAGCTGGACAGTAAGGAAGGCTGAGCGCCAAAGAACGGAGGCCTTTGAACTCTGGTGCTGGAGAGACTCCTGCAAGTCCCTTGGACTGCAAGGTGATCAAATCGGTCAGTCCTGGAGGAGATCAACCCTGACTGCACTTGAGAAGGCCAGATCCTGAAGAGGAAACTCAAATACTTTGGCCACCTAATGAGAAGGAAGGACTCCCTGGAGAAGAGCCTAATGCTGGGAACGATGGAGGGCAAAAGAAGAAGGGGACGGCAGAGAACGAGGTGGCTGGATGGAGTCACTGAAGCTGTTGGTGTGAGCTTAAATGGACTCTGGGGGATGGTAGAGGACAGGAAAGCCAGGAGGAACGTTGTCCATGGGGTTGCGATGGGTCGGACACAACTTCACAACTAACAACAACGAATCCTAGCATATGTTCAAGAAGCCAGGTTACGAAACTGGGCAGTATTTCTCAACCCTGGCAAACTTGAAAGATGTCCGGACTTCAACTCCCAGAATTCCCCAGGCAGGCAAGCCTGGATTTTCTTTCTTTCTTTCTTTCTTTCTTTCTTTCTTTCTTTCTTTCTTTCTTTCTTTCTTTCTTTCTTTCTTTCTTTCTTTCTTTCCTTCCTTCCTTCCTTCCTTCCTTCCTTCTTTCTTTCTTTTTTTGTAATAAGTTTTTATTTTATTTTATAGCGAACAAAAATTCCAATTTCAATTGATCAGTGTGTTGTCTGGATACAGATCATTTTAGGAAATAATAATGTTTACAACAATAGTCATTAGATTTATATCAATTATATGAATATTAATAACAGTAACAATCAGGCTATTTGTTTAACCAAGTTAACGTATCTTCCTTAGATCACTAATCCTTTCCTATATTTCCCTGTTTCTAGTTCCTCCAATTAGCTAGCCATTGATAAAATAAGTCCCAAGTCAAAAAATATTCAGTTTCTTTCTTTTTCCTTAATTGTGCTAGCTTATCCAAGCCTGGACTGTTTTTTTAAAAAAATATTTATTATTTAAATACAAATAATACAAACATAGTGCATATACATCTAAATACAAAAAAAGAAAGAAATTCCCCCCCTTATATTTCTTCGTCTATAACAATTAAAAGATATACAATATATTCCAATTGTGCCCTTATCCCCTCCAAAACAACATATATTCTTGAAGTAGGTTTATTCCCTTTGCCTTCCACCAACACTGATTTTATAAAATCCCCCCATATTTCATTACAATTGTTTGCTTTGCTCATCCCTTTTTTAAATTTAATTTCTGTTGTTAATATATCATTTGTTGCCATACTCCGAATTTCATACCACTCATTTCTTTGAATATCCCAATTTCGTCCCCAATATTTAGCCAAGTTTCTTTCGTTTCCTTAATTGTAAGTGTTAGCTTATGGAAACCTGGATTCTTGGAAGTTCACGGATCTTCAAGTTGCCACTGAAGGAAAGGGCAAAAGACCCCCTTCCTCTAAAATGGTAGTCTTTATAAAAAATTATTATTTGCAGACATTTGCTAATGCATGAGAAGGAAGGGAAACAGCTTAGCTAGTAAAATCTTCCAAATTTGCTTGCTCAGGGTGGAAACAAGGCAACTATGTACACAGGAAACTTGAGATTTACAAGAACAAGGAACAGATCATTATGCTAATATATATATATATATATATAGGTTTTGCAGACAGGCCAAAGGCAATGGTTTGAGAAAAGAGGAACTTTGGGGGTGTTGTGTACTAATTCTACAAAGGAATTATTGAGTCTGTCATCTGCACCTCCATAACTGTCTGGTTTGGTTCTGCAACCCAACAAGAGAGACAGAGACTTCAGAGGATAATTAGAACAGCAGAAAAAAACAATGGCTACCTACCTGCGTTCCATTGAGGACCTCTATACTGCACGAGACAAAAAGAGGGCTGTGAAAATATCTACAGACCCCTCACATCCTGGACATAAACTGTTTCAACTCCTACCCTCAAAACAACGCTATAGAGCACTCCACACCAAGACAACTAGACACAAGGACAGTTGTTCCCCTAAACAACTAATTCCCTCAACACTGTCAAACTAGTTTCTAAGAATGCATTACTATTAGTCTTCTCATCGTTCCTATCACCCATCTCCTCCCACTTAGGACTGTATGACTGTAACTTGTTGCTTGTATCCTTATAATTTATATTGATTATTTCCTAGTATGATTTGTTTGTTTATTTGTACCCTATAACTATCATTAAGTGTTATACCTTATGATTCTTGATGAATGTATCTTGTCTTTTTATGTACACTGAGAGCATATGCACCAAAGATAAATTCCTTGTGTGTCCAACATTTGGCCAATAAAGAATTCTATTCTATTCTATACTATTCTAATTGCTGTATGGCATGTTGTGCTACTTGTTACTGGGAATTAGGGGCAAATGTGCTAATGATTGCTAGACATTTGGAAATGCGATCTAAGCAACAATAACAAACCTTGATAAGGTCATGGGATGATCTAAGAGGGACGGGCTTAACAGCTGCAGTGATTCACTTTGCAACTGTGGCGAGGGAGATCATAAAATGGGGCAAAACTCACTTAACCAATGTCTCACTTAGCAACAGAAATTTTGGGCTCAATTGTGGACGTAAGTCCAGGACTACCTGCATTGCTAGTTTCTGATAATGATGCCCTTTATTGAATATCGGAAACTATTTTGCTAAGATTCAAATCACCGTCCCTGTATATTATTTTCTGCTGACCAATGGAAGAAGTTCTGCAAAATTTCGGATGTTTTTTTCCTAATTGCTCCAGATGAGTTGGGTTTGAACCTTAGTCCTGTAGATACTATCCAGTTAACAAGCTACCAATATTGGCCACTGATGAGCCTTTGCACTAAGGTGATAGTAAGGAAACATTTCCTAAGAATCTTATGAATGACTTTCCTTCTGGGTAAAATCACTGTCTTTGTTTTGTTTCTGCTTCCAGGGGTAACCTTAACCAGTTGCTTCAAGGACTGGAGCTGGCCAAGAAGCAGCTGTGCGCCATCCAGCAGACGGTGGCCAGCTGCATCTGTACCAACCTTGTCATCAACCAGGGACCGTTCCTGTACTGCTACCTCATGGAGGTGAACATCCACTTGCACTCATTCCTTTCTCCTTTCCATTCTACATTCTGCCCCCCATGTGTTCCTGTCTGTCTGTCTGTCCATCCCTATCTATCTATCTATCTATCTATCTATCTATCTATCCTCTATTTACTGTATTTTTTGGAGTATAAGGCGCACTTCCTTCCCCCCCCCCCCCCAAAAGAGGGAGAGGACAAAAAAGAAATAGAAACTCAGATGACACCAGAGTAAATGGAAAAGGGGGATGGGAGGGGCGGAAAGAAAGAAGATTATAAGTAAAAATGTACAATTATGATGATAAAAGTCATAGATAGGGTAAAATTGAAAAGAAATCGAAAGTATATATTATTAGAATATTGGAGTTGCTCTGATACCAAATAGGGAATATATTCCACAACAAAGGATAAAGAAAGGAGAGAGGAGTAGAGGGTAAGAAGAGAAGAGAAGAGGGAGAGAGAGGAATGGAAGAAAGGGGAAAGGAGTAGGAGAGAAGGTGAGAAAGGGGGAAAAGAGGGGAGGAGTGGGGGAAAGGAAGGAGAGGTAGGAAAGAGGAAGGAGAGGAGGAGGGAGAAAGTAGGAGAGGAGAAGAGGGAGGGAAGGGAAAGAAAGGAGAAGGAGAAAAAGGTTTGTTGTGAAATGAGGGAAAAGAAAGGGTAGAAGAGCAACCCAGAATGTCATTAAAGTTGTATTTTTATGCTTTCTTTAAGAAAAATATGTATATGTATGACTAGTTATGTATAAGAGAATGTACATTTACATTATGTATATAAGAAATAAAAATAAAAAAAAAATTCTAAGAAAAAAAGGGTGGAAATGTTGGTGTGTCTTATACACCGAATACAGCCATTTTTGGCCTCTTGAAACCCCGCCCCGCGCATCCTGTTTTTGCCAAAAATAGGCCTGTTTTTCACAAAAACAGGGTGCGCAGGGGGGTTGGGAGGCCTGCAGAGTGCTTCTGGGGGCCGGGGAGGGCAAAACCTTTTTTTTTCCTTATTCTTCGAAATCTTGATGTGTCTTATACTCCGGTGCATTTTATATTCTGAAAAATACGGTATCTATCTATTATCTATCTGTCCATCATCTATCTATTCTATTTATCATCTATCTATCCATCCATCTATCTATTTTTCTATCCAGCCATCCATTTACCTAGTTATAAATATTTCTTTTTCAGGGTACCCCAGATGTGAAATTATTCTCCAGGCCAATATCGTTATGTCTGCTCACCAAGTGCCTCCTTAAATCCTTTGTTTCTTCTGTAAGTAAACTATTAATTTACAATATGGCATCCGCCATTAGAAGCTTTATTTTTTGAAGCATGACATTTAACCCATCTTAACCAAAAATACTCCGAACAATGCCCAAACTAGATATAACTCGCACACCATAAAGTTTGCTTTAAAAACAGCATCGGGGCTTTTCTGAACACACACACACACACACACACACACACACACACTGTTTTGTAAAGAGGAAGTTTCCTTAAAATTGCAGACGGATTGGGTGAAAAACTAAAAATCACAGGCTTCCTGCTTGATCTCGTTTCTGTAATCCACCCCACGAATGCCTTTAAAAAGAAAATAAAAACATCCACATTAACTGTTTTAACATCTTGCCTCTTTTTTTCTTACGACATGCAAATGTTTGTCATGACATGCAAATAACATGAAACAAATGTCATGATTTCTGTATATGTTTGCCCCATTTGTGCAGTTACAAATACATGTCATTTTGCTGTTGTCGTAGTTGTTACAAATTCTAATTAGTATACCTGATTACAGGTAGTTCTTAACTTACGACCATAATTCAGCCCAAAATTTGTGAAGTGAGTTTCGCCCTACTTACGACTTTTCTTGCCATGTTTGTTAAGGAATCCCTGCAGTTTTTAAATTAGTAACACAGTTGTTAGCGCATCTGGCTTCCCCCATTGACTTGTCATGTCAGTAGGTCGTAAAAGGGGATCATGTGACACACTCCCCCCAGGAGACTGTAACCGTCATATATATGAACCAGTTGTCAAATCATCTGAATGTAAATCACATGACCATGGCAATGCTGCAACGGTCATAAATGTGAAAAACGGTCCTAAGTCGCTTTTTCCAGTCCTGTTGTAACTTCAAATGGTCACTAAATGAATTGTTGTAAATTGAAGGCTATCTGTCTCATTATCCATCCGTCCGCTATAATCTGGTGCTAACCTTACTTGGATAAGTATTGTGGGTGGCATCTTAAAAGCATTTTAATCTTGCTCCAAACTATTTTTATGGTTGCGAGGTATGTCAATCTCTCATTTTAAAAGCAAGGGAGATTTAAAAAAAAAGAATCTCAAACTTAACGACACAACAAAACTGCGACGGCAATCAGTGGAAGCCAAGTCTGTTTCAGGATCCTGAGCAGCCCCGTCTTTCTCCAGCATTTTCTTCTATCTGCAATCTTTCCCCAGATAGCTTTAATCCTCAAATTTGTCCTTCGCCTGTACTTCAAACAAAACCAGCACCCAAACCCAGGACGTTGGTTTTAGGATTCTGCCTTTGAGCTTCTGACTAATCCTTTTAGACTTTAAACCCCTTTTCTGATTTATTTATTTATTAGACCAGAAACAAGCGCTGCAAACTTCTGCCCATGGTTATGGCGGCTCCCATGAATCTCGAGCAAGGGACGGTGATCATGGTGGGGACCCCGCCTCACACAGAAAGCTCTGACAAAAAAAAGTAAGGGCTTTGCCTAATGATTCCTAACCTACAGGAGGGTCTCTTTGATCTCAAATATTTCGGCTGCGTTGAAGATAGGCCTGCTAAGAACAACTGTTTCAGGGAACGGAATGGAACTTCTGGAATGTTACGGGATCTAACACGGAGAGAGCAGTAATAAGTGGCGAGTGAGATCAGAAACGTAGGACGTGTAGTTTGCAGGGATCTCACCAAGATACGTTTTTCTCTCTTTCTAGCTTTTTTGGGAGAGCGTTTGAAAAAGCAGCCGAAAACACCAATTCTCGGACTTTACACAACCACTTTGACATGTCTAGTGAGTAAAATTCATATATTTTACCTATATTTTCCCCTATAGGATGGTACATGAAGCGCATGATGGTAAAACCGGAGGCTAACATATAGTGCCGTGATGGCGAACTTATGGCACGCATGCCCAAAGTGGCACACGGAGGCATGTCGCCTGGCATGCGTGGTGTCGCCTGTTCCTCTTCCGGGTTTCTGGCGTGCATGCATAAGCAACAATCAGCTGGCCTTTGTGCTTGCGTCAGTGCCAGAAACCGGAACAGCTGATCTTCCATTTTCCAGCGTGAGCATGTGCAGCTGGCCAGCTGATCAGAACTTGCGCATGCATGGCAGTAAACCAGAAGATTTGCCGGCCGTCGCACATGCCCTCGTCGGAAACCAGAAGTACATTTTCCAGTGAGTGTTGATTGGCACATGTGCAGCAGTAACCTGAAGAAACGGCACGTACATTCTCTGGTGCTGTATGCCCCTGGGCAACTCCTATGGCTGGTCTCGGCCCAGACGCGCGCGAAGTACTCCCTTTTTGGCACTTGGTGTTGCACATGCGGGCCCTCCCTTTTCAGCACTCGGCGCCGAAAAGGTTTGCCATCGCTGATATACAGTAGTGCCTCCCTGTATGTATAAATCAGCTGCTAAAGTTTGACCAGTGAGACTTTTACTTCACATTGCTGGCTAAGCCATAATGAAGACCATCACTTGCTTAGGTGCAGGCATGAAAACCATTTAGCTTAACCTTTACCACGCTCAATGAATTTGCATAAGTGCTTTAAATTCTGAATTGATTCTTAAGAACGTAGAAGGATATTAGGCTGTTGATTATTAGAGATCTGAAGTTTTCAGTGTCTATGGAGATTTTCAGTCATCCATGTGACAGTTGTCCCAAAGGTGCTTTTTCAAAAGGCAGTGTTGTGGTCCGCCAGCAGCCTGCGGAGCTGGCAGCAGAGTCGGACAGTGAGGAGGCTGGGGAGGAACATGGGCCAGTCCTGGAGGCTGGGGAAGGCTCGGACGAGGGCTCTGCGTCGGAGGCAGAGAAAGGGCCATCTGGGAGGTACGTGCTGCCTCCAGAGTTGGACCTTAGCGAGGCAGGAGCCTATTCCCAGTGCGCGCATACGCAGAGCTGCCAGAAAGCAAGAGCAGTTAAAACAAAAGGCATGACTCAGGAGTAGGCGTTGGAGATGATTGGCCCCTCCCATAAGACTTAAAAGAAGCAAAGGCACGTGGGCCTCTGCAGGAAGCAACGTTGTTGCTTCTGTGCAGTTTAAAGTCGGAAGCTCTGTTTGATTCTGGACTCCGTGTGACTTTGCCAATTAGGTCTTTGGCAGCGTGTCAAGGGAGATAAAGGTGGGTGATTATCAGCCTTATCCCAAATGACTCTTTACAGCTATTGGGGACTCATCTGTGAATAAACAGAATTCATAGCTGTTAAAATAAAACAGGTTTTTGGGACTACTCGTGTGTTTTACTGACTCAGGAAGCCTAGGTCAGAACAGGCAGGTGGACGTTGTTTTTCTTGGAAGATGTTTCGCTTCTCATCGAAGAAGCTTCTTCAGTTCTGAACTGAACGGTGAAGGATGGAAAGATTTAAATTATATCCCTCCCACTATTCAGTCAGAATTGAAGAAGCTGCTTGAATGAGAAGCGAAACCTCTTCCAGAGAAAACAAAGTCCGTTTGCCTTTTGTAAAAAAAAAAAAAAAAAATGATCTTTGGGACATCCTTCAGAAGGTGCACTCAGGATAATGAATTATCCCTCTGACACTTATTTCCCTTTATTGTTTTAGTAATCGAATTGAAAATGGAAGACAGGAGCAAATTTCTCGATGCCCTTATTGTCCTTTTATCCTAATGGTAAGCTGTTGAAGGACGTTGGTTGTTTCTCTCCCACTACGGGAAAAATTTTTAGAGCCACTTAATCATTTTTCACATTGTGGCATTGGCTATATTTGGAAAGGTGTTCTTTTCTTGGTAGAAGGGAATTGAGGCCTTGCCATCCGTGTGTTTTATTTTGTACATATGAATCTGTAAATATCTTGTGTCTACCAAAACTTTGCCTAGATTTTATGCAAGCCTGTTTTAAACCACTTTTTAAGAGTTTTAGCGTAACCAATGCCAGTTTTGGGCTTGGAAAAATGTAATGAAATAAATTTTTAGATTTTATATCTTGTTTGATATAGGACCCTTTCTTGTTTACAAGAAATACTACATTAAAAATAATTACATCGTGGTTATGCATTGTTACTGTGGGAACGTTGTGATGGCCACAACTTGAAGACTGGTCATCAGTGTCTTTTTTTCCCAGCACCGTTATAACTCTGAATGGTCATTGAACAAGTGGTTAGTGGGTTAGGACTACCTATATATGCTTTCTGTCAATCTTTAGCAAGCTGGCTGGGGAATTCTGGGAGTTGAAGTCCTCCTGCCATCTTCAAGTTGCCAAGGTTGAGAAACACAGCGCTAGTGTGTTGAACCTGTGCATCACAACAAAGCAACACTGATATCTTTTAGGGATCTCAAAGACAAGGATGACTTAAAAAACCATATTTCAGGACCTTGGACAGAGCTCAGAGATTCAATTCAATGAGTGAAGTTCCTTTCTCCCAGAAGACTAATTTCTCTATCCCTTTCCAGCCCCATCTTTTTTGTAACTTTATTACTTTTTAAGTAACTCAAGGCGGCAAACATACCTAATACTCTTTCCTCCTGTTTTCTCCATAAGAACAAACCTGTGAGGTGGATTTGGCTGAGATAGTGATTTGTCCAAAACTTAAGGGGGAGCGGGGACTAGAAGTCACCGTGTCCTGGTGATTAGTTCAAAATCACCCAGCTGGCTTTCATGTTTAAGGCAGGACTAGAATTCACCATCACCTGGTGATTAGCCCAAAGTTACCCACATGTCTTTCTTGCCTAACGTGGGACTAAAACTTGCCATCTCCTGGTGATTAGTCGAAAATCACCCAACTGGCTTTCACGTTTAAGGCAGGACTAGAACTCACTGTCACCTGGTGATTAGTCTAAAGTCACCCACATGTCTTTCTTGCCTAAAGTGGGACTAGAACTCACCATCTGGTGATTGGCCCAGTCACTCACATGTCTTTCCTGCCTAAAATGGAACTAGAACTCACCGTTTCCTGGTTCCTAGGCCAGCACCCTAATGACACCAAACTAACTTTCTTATATATCCATCAGAAAAAGAAACTTCTATAGTCTTCCATTGGCCACACATATTACTGGTATAAATATTTTTGGTAACTTTCTTCACGTTCCTCTCTTTCTCTTTACCATGCTTAAAGCAATAACCTGTTTCCTTTTAATTATTCATTTCTGTTTATTTTCTTGTAATATGCTGCTTCAGATACATTTGGGTTCCTTGTTGATTTCATACCAGATAAAGTGGCAAGAGGAGCAGTTTTTGCTACAACAAATCCTTGACTGAACCCCTGTTCTCATTACTTTTTATTTTTAAAATTTCTCCAGACAAGAATACTTTGTCATACGTCAACGATTCATCCTTACTACCACTAGACACTTATCAGATGCTCTGTGGGCCAATTATGAAAGATTTCTGGCTTTTTTTTTTTTTCTATAGAAGCTAAATAATCAGGCTTGAGCTTTCTTTTGTAATTATGACCGTCCTGTTTACAGTCGCTTTATAGATAGTAAGATCTTCCAGCTCAAATGCCATGACTTGCAACAGGAATCAATACCCTTTTACCGTGGAAATGTAGTCCTGTTCTGCAGAATTCTCTTTGTAGTAAATAACAGGTTTCGGTCATACGTGTGGAATTTTAAAGACTTACAAAGGAAGGAGAAGTCCCTCTTTTCTGGGTGTTCAAAATTTTTATTCTTAGTTTATCAAAATGTAAATTAATACAAAAGAAAATAATGGGAAAATAAGGGAGGAAAAAGGGAAGAGAAAAGTGTAGGGCAAAGAAGGAAAAAAGAAAGAAAAGCGTTGACTTCCAACTCCCTTTGGCGCATTAGAATAAGAGAACAGCATCAAACCTCAACTTTTTTGCTTTTCTATAATACAAACTAGCCATTTCTATAACAACAAAACCTATCTAATCGACAAAACCCAAAATCAAGGTTTTGTGAGTTTTTTTTTCCCACCTCGAGCACAAAGTCCAGAAATGGTTTCCACGTAGAAACAAAAGTCATTATTATAAAAATATAAGTTGATTGAATGTAATAATTATGATTCTAGTTTTATTTGTATTAGAATGTATAACACCCAGGTGCCACACTGTTCACGGACTAATATGTTTATAAAAAAATAAAAGACTTCTTTAAAAAAACCCAATATACAGGTAGTCCTCGACATATGATCACAACTGAACCCAAATGTATGTTGCTAAGTGAGAAATTTGTTAAGTGAGTTTTGCCCCATTTTTTTACGACTTTTCCTTGTTAAGTGAATCACTGCAGTTATTAAATTAGTAACACAGCCGTGAAGCAAATCTGGCTTCCCCATTGTCTTTGATTGTCAGAAGTTCGCAAAAGGGGACCACATGACCCTGCAATCGTCATAGGTATGAGTCAGTTGTCAAGTGTCCGAAGGTAAATCACGTGACCATGAGGAGGCTGCAATGGTTGTAAATGTGAAAAATGATCATAAGTCACTTTTTTCAGTGCTGTTGCAGCTTCAAATGGTCACTAAGCGAACTGTTGTAAGTCAAGGACTACCTGTAAAAAATTTTTTATATTGCCTCTTTTCCTCTGCCTTTTATTTTAAAATCTGTACTAAGGTTTTAGGCTTACAGTGTAGCTGAGTTATAGCAGTGCAGTCAGAAAATACACCAGGGGAACCACATAAAAGGATTCACGGCAGTCTATACTTATGTGGCCAAAAGCTGACCACTGCAGCTATAAAAACCTTAAAGCTGGGATAAGATGAAAAAAATATAAAAGAGCAATTTGGGCTTGTTGTTATTCCCATCCCATTTGCCGGACTGAAATCCCAGGTATGCAGATTTAGAGGTAGATACAGATTTAAGCAGCATAGCTAACCTGATATTCACGGTGAGTTTATTTCCCAAAACTTTGCAAATGAACTGAAATTAAAACTTGTACTGTCCACCTGCCTGCAGACAACAGGCAGGGGAATGGGGTGGCCCATTCTGATAGGCATTGTTTGATTCTAATATAAAAGAATGTTTGTAGCTCGGGTTTGAACTGTGGGGTCCTTGGTACGCTCTGAGCTTGGTGGTTTTCCTGCAGACGTTTCATTACCCAACTAGGTAACATCATCAGTGCTAGAAGGGAGTGGGGTTTTGCTCTCTTGCTATACAGTAGTGGCCAAAATTGTGGAAACCTTTTGGGGAAAGTGTATTTCCTAAAACTAGCTAATAACACCACTTTTTGGGGGGAGTAGTAGTACCATAAAATTATATCTCAATGGAAAGATAATTTAATCAAGAATGTAATGCAATAACTTTTATGAAGGGTTTGCTATTAGAATAGCAGTTACAGTATAAAGAAGAAAAGTGAAACACGTAGGAAAAAAAAGATTATCACAGCAGAAAAAACAAGATATACAAAAATTACCACCATGTCAGTTAATCCTTAGTTGGGTAACCTTTAGCACGAATGACGGCCTTACAACGTCTTCCCATGGAGTGAACCAAGTCTTTTAGTTCTGCACCTGTTATCATGTGAAACCAAGATTGAATGATGGCTTCTATTAACTGGGTTTTATTGCTGGGTTGCTTCTGACTAACAAGTTCCTTTAGTCGGCTCCATCGATTTTCAATTGAGTCTGGGCTATTCCCAGGCCATTCCAGCAGTGGAATAGGATTATCTTGAAACTCCAAAAAAAAAGAAAGAAAGAAAGAAAGAAAGAAAGAAAAGAAAAGTGGTGTTATTAGCCATCAAGCCTCAAAAATACACTTTTCCCAAAAGTTTTCCACAATTTTGGCCACTACTGTACAAGCAGCTTCCCCTGTGAGCATTGGTGCGAGTTTTCCTGGTGCTTCCTTAATTAGGCTGTTTACTGTCTGAGTCAGTAGTTCCTTAATTGGGGTATTGTTCGATTCTTTTACATTAAACGTTCGGATTAAAAAAAAAAAAAATTATTCCTTTCTTTGGCTGCCTTTCAAAATACCCTCCATCTAGCTAACGAAATGAAACGGGTACCAGGGTGGAGCCTCCCAGCCCAGTGCTAACATTAAAACTTCCAGACGTTCTAAGAAATGCGCATTTTGCCAAGAGGAAACATTAAGTAGCGTTAAGTGCACCAAGAACAATGCAAATCTGGTAGGGTGGGAGAACCTTTTCCTTAATTGGAAACAAAAGGCTAGTCATTTGTGAGCATTTCGGCTCCCTAATTACCGTTTGAAATTTGGCACAGCAAAAGAAGTGAGGCAAAGATTAAGGAACAAGAATGCTGAGGCTTTTTTTAAAGACAGGATTGAGGGGCAGGGTGGGAGATACAGAAGCAAGGGACTTGTCTGTCCTGCCTTGTCATTCATTGGCCATGCGAAGAACTAAAGTAATATCTAAGGAGTCTGCCTTATTAGAATCCTGAATAGAATAGAATAGAATAGAATAGAATAGAATAGAATAGAATAGAATAGAATTCTTTATTGGCCAAGTGTGATTGGACACACAAGGAATTTGTCTTTGGTGCATAGGCTCTCAGTGTACATAAAAGAACAGATACGTTCATCAAGAGTCATAAGGTACAACACTTAATGATAGTCATAGGGTACAAATTAGCAATCAAGAAACAATATCGATATAAATCGTAAGGATACAGCAACAAGTTACAGTCATACAGTCATAAGTGGGAGGAGTTGGGTGATAGGAACGATGAGAAGACTAATAGTAATAGTAATGCAGACTTAATGAATAGTTTGACAGTGTTGAGGGAATTATTTGTTTAGCAGAGTGATGGCGTTTGGGAAAAAACTGTCCTTGTGTCTAGTTGTTCTGGTGTGCAGTGCTCTATAGTGTCGGTTTGAGGGTAGGAGTTGAAACAGTTTATGTCCAGGATGTGAGGGGTCTGTAGATATTTTCACAGCCCTCTTTTTGGCTCGTGCAGTATACAGGTACTCAATAGAAGACCGGTTGGTAGCCATTGTTTTGTCTGCAGTTCTAATGATCCTCTGAAGTCTGTCTCGGTCTTGTTGGGTTGCAGAGCCAAAGCAGACAGTTATGGAGGTGCAGATGACAGACTCAATAATTCCTCTGTAGAACTGGATGAGCAGCTCCTTGGGCAGTTTGAGCTTTCTGAGTTGGCACAGAAAGAACATTCTTTGTTGTGCTTTTTTGATTACGTTTTTGATGTCAGGTGTCCATTTTAGATCTTGTGATATGGTAGAACCTAGAAATTTGAAGGTCTCTACTGTTGATACTGGGTTGACTGTTGACTGGGTGACTTCAGCAGAATTATTAGGAGACAGTGAGTTCTAGTCGTGCCTTAGGCATAAAAAGCTGGCTGGGTGATTTTTGGCCAATCATCAGGAGATGGTGAGTTCTAGTCCCACTTTAGGAATGAAAGCCAGCTGGGTGACTTTGGGCCAGTCACTCTCTTTCAACTCCACCCACCTCACAGGTCTGTTGTGGGAAAAATAGGAAGAGGAAAGAGTATTAGATATGTTCACCACCTTGAATTATTTATACAAATAATAAAAGTGAGATATAAATAAACAAACCCAGGATTTTTTTTTCTCTAATAGCTTTTAATGCTTTAGACATGAATTTCCAAAATAAATAACAATGTTTTATGAAATAAATGATAAGGCTGTTTCACACAATAAGCCTTACATCTTCATTTGGTTGGATTCGGACAACAAAACTTTGTGCCTAAAGTGGATGCTTCAATGTAGCCCATGACTGTTCCCTTCAGTTTGGAATAATTGTTTAATAATAAGCCAAGATTTTTTAAAATATGTTGATCTAAGATCATTTACAGTTGGTTGACTGTATTGCACAAAGCTAGGTAAGTAGGATAATGAAGTAAATAACGGCTCACTTAAATCGTGGGTAGCATATTATATAACCTGTGGTCACTGGTATCCTTTCCGGAGCCGAGAGAATAAGAGAGAAATTTGTCACCCTGTTTCTTTAGATTAGTCACTAAGATGAATATCTCTGCGGACCTTGTAAGCGGTTAGGCATTTCCTGGAAAATGGCTGCATTCATTTTGCACCCTGAGCAGGCAAATTGGAAGTTTACCAGGATGACTGGAAGAAGAAAAATGTTTGAAAAGCTTCAATGCCATGCCCTCGATTGTTTTTTTGCTTGCAGGATATGGTCTTTTCTCAAGAATTCTGGACCTGACATGTTCTGACAGCTTAGATATATATATATATGTTAGTACAAAATGACTGCTGACATAAGCCTGATGATGGCAGATGGGATTCTGTCGAAACGTCGCTTCTACCCTTTTAGGGATATATCCACAATTACACGGGAAGAAACCCGAAATATTAACTATACACACACACACACACATATATATATATATATCTCCCTGTTTCTTAGCTAGAAAAATCAAGCACTTATATATATATATATATATATATATATATATATATATATATATATATATAAAACATGTGCCAGCCACATGACCACGGAGATGTCTTCGGACAGGATTTGTAGGATTTGGACACTTGATCGCCGAAAAACAACAGCCGGGGAAATCTCGAGAGAAATAAAATCACCGGCCTCCACTTTGTGTGTTTCAAGCTGGCGCTTCTCAAAAAACTGCTAAAAAGCTGAAAGGTGACATTCTTGAGAGCGTACAGATTTCAGCTGGTTGTCAAGGAGCGATTGTGGATGTCACCGCAATGTCCATTTCGGGGAAAACGTGTGTCTTGTTGCTTAAACGAGGCTGTAATTGCATTGTTCTCTTTCTCTCTGTCTATAAATCAGACACACCAACAGCTAACCGTCTTGCTTAAAGAGGGTAAAGTAAGATGATATTTATCTAGATGGTTGTGAGAATGCAGCCTGATTCGGAAGAACGGAGGCCAAAATCTTTCAGGGACCAGAAGTTGCCCGACTCCTTTTAAATGCAGCGAACCAGATTTCAAAAACGTTGGTTGAGCCAGAAGCGAAGAACTGGTCATTTTTAGGACAAAGAGCTACGTTTGATTTAATGTGTGTGTCTTCTCTCGGGAACAATTGCGACTTGTCCTCCAGCTGCATATTACCTCCCCCTCAGCTTGGCCTGCTGCTCTGTTTCCCTCTTAACAATGGCTTACTACGTCCGCATTTGCTGGGTTCCTGCATATATTAAGGGAAACCTGGGTGTGCGAACCCTGTCATGCGAGTTCCCACAGCGTTAAGCCTAACCTACACTGGCTTCATGCAATCTGGAAACACTTGAGCATTTAGCGATTTTCAGTCGTCCCGGACATGGTTGTCCCAAAGGTGCTTTTTTTCCAAAAAGCAACTGGTCTTTATTTTTTTCCCCCTTTGAAAACGTTTTATTCCTCATACAAGAACTTCTTTATGGGTTGAGAAGTCCAGCTGCCGTCTGGTAAAAACATCCTTGGGCATTTATTCTCCAGGGCTTCCCAGAGGTTTCAGATCAGCCCTGGTTGAAACCCAACCCTGGATGTGATGGGACTCTCTTACCTGGACTTTTGTGACTTTCCAAATACGGGTGGTACAAGAGGGACGCGGTGGCTGAGTGGCCAAAATGCCGACCTTTCGATCGACAGTTCAGCGGTTCAAATCCCTAGCGCCGCGTAACAGGGTGAGCTCCCATGACTTGTCCCAGCTTCTGCCAACCTAGCAGTTCGAAAGCTGTTAAAAAAAATGCAAGTAGAAAAATAGGAACCACCTTTGGTGGGAAGGTAATAGCGTTCCGTGTGCCTTCAGTGTTGAGCCATGCCGGCCACATGACCATGGAGACGTCTTCAGACAGCGCTGGCTCTTCGGCTTTGAAACGGAGATGAGCACCGCCCCCTAGAGTCAGGAACGACTAGCACCTATGTGCGAGGGGAACCTTTACCCTTACCTAAATTCAAATAAAAACAAATAATTCCCTCAACACTGTCAAGCTATTTACTAAGTCTGCACTACTATTAATCTTCTCATCGTTCCCACCACCCATCTCCTTCCACTTATGACTGTATGACTGTAACTTTTTTGCTTGTATCCTTATGATTTATATTGATATTGTTCCTGATTGCTTATTTGTGCCCTATGACTATCATTAAGTGTTGTACCTTATGATTCTTGATGAACGTATATTTTCTTTTATGTACATTGAGACCACATGCACCAAGACAAATTCCTTGTGTGTCCAATCACACTTGGCCAATAAAAAAAATTCTGTTCTGTTCTGTTCTATTCTATTCTATTCTATTCTATTCTATTCTATTCTATTCTTTCTTTCTCCTCCTCCTCCTTCTATTCTATTCTATTCTATTCTATTCTATTCTATTCTATTCTATTCCTTCTTTCTCCTCCCCATTCTATTCTATTCTATTCTATTCTATTCATTCTATTCTATTCCTCAATTTACAACAGCTTCTTGAGTGACCATTCAAAGTTACAAAGGTGGTGAAAAATGTGATTTATGTCCGTTTTCAGTTTTGCCTGTGGTGGCATCCCTATGGTCATGTGATCAAAATGCAGACGCTTGGCATCTGCCTCATATTTATGACGGTTGCAGCATCCATTTGATCCCCTTTTCCAACCTTCTGACAAGCGAAGTCAGTGGTGAAGCCAGAGTCATTTAACTGCCGTGTGACTAACTAACATAACAGCTGCAGTGACTCCCTTAACAACTGTGGCAAGCAAGGTCGTAGAACGGGGCAAAACGCGCTTCACAAATGGCTCCTTTAACAACAGAAATGGGGGGGGGCTGGATTGTGGTCATAAGACGAGGACTACCTGCAAAAGCGAAATCCCCCTCAGTCATTGCTTATTGGTGTCGGCAATCCGCCGCCACCGTTAGCAACGGTCTTGTTTGAAAAACTTTCTTCAAAGTTGATGACCTGTTTGGTTGTAACTCTGCTCAAGCCGCATCTTTTTTTTAATAAAAATAAAAATAATAAATGGGGGAAAGGATATCTGTTGGGTGAGCCAGGAAACCCTTTGGCCTTTCCTATCAGCTAAATAGCCTATTATGGGGGACAATGATAACAGTCTTTCACTTCCATACAAATAGACTTTGCCCTTATCTCCAAACAGAAGGCAAGGATGAGGGGGGGAAAAAAAAAGAAAAGATAAAAAGCCTTGCCAAGGGAGATAAGCGATTCCTTCTTGCCAGATTTCCTGCCAATGATTTCCTTGGACGTGTCAGCCAAGATGTGGCCTGCCCAAAATGTAGCGTGCTGAGCAGTGGTGGAATTCAATTTTTTTTTACTACTGGTTCTATGGGCGTGGCAGGGGAAGGATACTGCAAAATCCTCATTCCCGCCCTGGGAGAAGGATATTGCAAAATGCCCATTCCCTCCCCACTCCTGGGGGAAGGATATTGCAAAATGCCCATTCCTACCCCACTCTGGAGCCAGCCCGAGGTGGTATTTACCGATTCTCCGAACTACTCAAAATTTCCACTATCGGTTCTGCAGAACCTGTGAGAACCTGCTGAATAGCACCCCTGGTGCTGAAGCTGTTCCTACTCTCAATTTCTTTCCCTTAGACCCAGACCCAGAATAAGAGAATTATTAACAACACTGTCAAATAATTTACTAAGACCTTATTACTATTATTCTTCTCTTCCTTACTAGTATCTCTCTCTTCCCACTTATTACTATAACCATGTTGCTTGTATCTTTCGATTATATTGTTTTTTATGTGTTTCCTAGTACGATTTGATAGCTTATTAGTAACCTTGACTATCGTTAAGTATTGTATCTTTTTATTCTTGATGAACGTATTTTATTCTCCTTATGTACACTGAGAGCTTATGCACCAAAGACAAATTCCTTGTGTGTCCAATCACACTTGGCCAATAAAGAATATTATTCTATTCTCTTCTTTTCTCTCTTCTCTTCTCTTCTCTTCTCTTCTCTTCTCTTCTCTTCTCTTCTCTTCTCTTCTCTCCTCTTCCTTATTTCTATTCTATTCTATTCTATTCTATTCTATTCTATTCTATTCTATTCTATTCTATTCTATTCTATTCTATTCTATTCTATTGCAAGAGACTTTAGAGGTCTTCTAGACCAACCCTCTATACCCGTGATGGCAAACCTATGGCACGCGTGCCACAGCTCAGCTCCAGCGCGCATTTGTGCTCTGGCCAGTTAATTTTCGGGCCTTCCGGAAGTTGTGAAATGGGCTGTTTTCACCCTTCCTAAGCTCCAAGAACACCTCTGAAGCCTGGGGACAGTGAAAAACGAGCCTTCCGGGCCCACCAGAAGTCGGGAAATGGGCTGTTTCCAGCCTCCAGAGAGCCTCCCGGGGGGGTGGGGGAGGCTGTTTTCGCCCTCCCCAGGCTCCAAGAAAGCCTCTAGAGCCTGGGGAGCGCAAAAAGTGGGCCATTGTGTGCCGGGAGCGGGGGGAGCGCGGAGGAGTGTGTGCACATTCGTGGGGTGGCGGGGCGCAGGGGGGGCATTGAATTAGTGTGGGCACACACACGTGTGGACTCCCCTCTCCGTGACCCCCGCTTATGGCCCACGATGGCCAAAAGGTTCGCCATCCCTGCCCTAGACCATATTCCAGACAAACGGCTGTCCAACCTCTTCTTGAAAACCTCCCATGATGGAGCACCTACAACTTCTGGAGGCAGGCAGTTCCACTGGTTCCTTGTTCTCACCATCAGGAGATTTCTCCGTATTTCTAGGCTGCTTCTCTCCCGGATTCTGGATGAAAGAAATCCTGCGGTCTGCATGTAAACTGCCTATTTCTATTCTGCAAACAGTTTCAAGGGCGTTTCTTTTGTAATCACAGTACTTCTGTCCTGAAGGCCACTGGATCCCAGCAAAGGATCTTCCAGGCAGGCTTATAATACCCATCTAACCCCATAGTTAGACTCTGCCTGTTCCCTCCAGTTCCTTAGTCAAATCTTTAATTACAACACAGGGCAATTTCAGCCAGTACATTTGGGGGGGGGGGGGCGGAGAGGTGGATAAATGTCCCCATGGTAACTGGGAAGCTTTTGACAGTTGCTTGGCTACCCAACCCTTGTTAGGCCAGAGAAACGAAGCCTCTGGCAATAAATCAATCCACGGTTTGCATTATCCCCTGGCATTTTGGGGGAGCTTATTTGCAATCCACACTTTCTCCTCGCCGTTCCCCAAATAGCCCTTTATTGTGACCCTTAAGCTGGGCAGAGCAGGGAGGAAATTCAAGGTTTAAACAAGGAAAAGAATAAACGCTTTTCCTCTCATATCTGGGGAAAACGGCTCTTCAAATCCGCTTTGAGCCCTTGAGGCTTTGTCTGCTTTTATGAGTCAGGAAACTCAGAACTGAAACTGCTTTTAACGCCTTTCTTTCTTTTCTTTTCTTTTCTTTTCTTTTCTTTCTTTCTTTCTTTTTCTTTCTCTCTTTCTCTCTCTCCTTCCTTCCTGTCTCCTTTCTTCTTTCTTTCTCTCTGTCTCTTCTTCCTTCCTTCCTTTTTTTCTTTTTTCTTCTTTCTTTCTCTCTCTGTCTCTTTCATTCATTCTATCTCTCTTTTCTTCTCCTTTCTTTCCTTTTCTTTCCCTTCCCTTCCCATCTTTTTCTTTCTGTCTGTCTCTATGTCCTGTCCTTTTCTTTCTTTCCTTCCTTCCTCCCACCCTCCTTTCCTTTCCTTTCCTTTCCTTTCCTTTCCTTTCCTTTCCTTTCCTTTCCTTTCCCTTCCCTTCCCTTCCCTTCCCTTCCCTTCCCTTCCCTTCCCCTCTTCTTCCTGTCCTGCCCTATCCTTCCCTTCCCTTCCCTTCCCTATACATCAATATAAAAGTATGATGAAAATCTGTGCACTCACTAAGATAGTCAACAACAATTTGATGCCGCATAATCAAACGCAATCCTTTGGTCATCTCAAGAAGGGGCCACAGTCTACTAAAGTCTGGGTCATAATTGCTTTGACATAATTGTCCTAAGGGTGTACGTGCTTTTCGTGGCCTTACAAGTGCCTTTGATTCCTGTTAGGTGATATGGAAAACTCCCTATCCAATTCTTTACATTGCTATATCTCCTAGCAAAACAAAGGGCCTCCATTCGAGGAATGGCAAATACATCAGCATTACGATATAACGGAAGGGGGAAATGCTGTCCTAAACATTCTGTTGGGGAAAAAAAATGACCTGCTATTTCCTTTTTCCTTTGCTTGGTGACTGTTGCATTTCCTGGTCAGAGAACAGGCAGGTTTGAGCTGGATTTGCTAGGCTATCCGGAGGATACGGTTAAACCCTTCCATGGATAACTTAACCTTTCATTAATGAAGGCTTTGATTGAAAAGGAAAAAGAAACTGAAAATAACCTGCAAGAAAACCCCCCAACGTTTATCTAGGTCAGCTTAGAGACGGAAACGGGCTGTCACGAGAGTGAAGGCAAGGAACTGGGATTCACTCTAAAATAAATCTATTTTTGCAGGATCCAATCTAGTGTCGGTCACCGGAACCAGAAGTTTTGTTCTTCCGAGCTTTCGGACTCATGCTGGAGCCCATCCTAAAGAGAAGTTCCTTGAGGATGGGATCCAAAAGCTCGGAAGACAAAACCTCTCGTCCCAATGACCGACCCAGATTGGATCTTGCAACATTATCCTGGGACATGTATATTCGCCTTCCTTCATGAAATCTATTTTTGTTTTAAAAGCAATTTCCAAACGGGAAGTCAAGCCTTGAATTAGATGTACGGAAAACATGTTATAGGCCAGGAGTCTCTAACCTTGGCAACTTTAAGTTTTCCCGAACGCCATCACTCTGCTAAACAAATAATTCCCTCAACACAAGGGTGAAATCCAGCAGGTTCTGATAGGTTCTGGAGAACCAGTAGCGGAAATTTTGAGCAGTTCAGAGAACCGACAAATACCACCTCTGGCTGGCCCCAAAGTGGGGTAGGAATGGAGATTTTGCAGTATCCTTCCCCCGCTACGTCCACCAAGCCACGCCCACCAAGCCCAGGAGACTGAGTTCTAGTTCCATCGTAGGCATGAAAGCCAGCTGGGTGACTTTGGGCCAGTCACTCTGTTAATACAACTCACCTTGTTGTGGGGAAAATAGGAGAAGGAAGGTCCGATGGATATGTCCGCCATCTTGACTTATTTGTAAAAAAATAATAAAGGCGCAACAAATAAACAAACTTTACTTTTCATCACAGTAAGTACGAATACAACCTTCTCTTACTGACACCTTCCAGATGTGCTATAATGCATATAAGGTAAAGGTTCCCCTTGCACATAGGTGCTAGTCGTTCCTGACTCTAGGGGGCGGTGCTCATCTCGGTTCAAAGCTGAGGAGCCAGCGCTGTCCGAAGACGTCTCCGTGGTCATGTGGCCGGCATGACTCAATGCCAAAGGCGCATGGAACGCTGTTCCATTCCCACCAAAGGTGGTCCCTATTTTTCTACTTGCATTTTTTACCTGCTTTCAAACTGCTAGGTTGGCAGAAGCTGGGACAAGTCACGGGAGCTCACCCTGTTACTCGGCACTAGGGATTCGAACCGCTGAATTGCCGACCTTTCGATTGACAAGCTCAGCATCTTAGCCACTGAGCTGCTGCATATAGATAGCACCAATTTGGAGAGCTTGATGTGGGTGCCTTCCCTTTCACCATTCCTCTCTTTAACATAACAGCCTTAATTCAAAACACAATCTTGTTGAATTTGGCCAGAAAACCATCTATGCCTCCTGCTTCCTTTCCTCCCTCTTTCATCTTTATGCCCCGTTGCCCTTTTTTTCCTTCTTTTCGCGGTGTTGAAAACATACGGCTCCCACTGCGCCAAAGAAGTCCAGCCTTAAATCCACCTGCTCTTTTTCCAAATATTCTTGCCTGGGGTTATATATACTCCAACTGAATTTCGAAGGTTATTCTGAGCTGTACGTTTATTCAACCAGGGCTTGAGATATGAATCGTAACTTCTTGAAGTCCGAAAAAAACATTCAATCTTAATCCGCAAAGATCGTACTATAGAGCAGGGATGTTGTGATCCAGGCCCAAGTAGGTATTATCAGACGCAAACAGTTCCAAAACAAACAGACTTTATTAGAACAGCTGAGAATTAACTCATTCTCAGCGCAGTCCAAACTAAATTAAAACAAACTCTTCGTAACACAAATTCTTCGGTCTAATCACCAACCTTGGTATAATTAGGCAAACTGCCAAAGGCTTTTCTTGGCAAAAGTTCAGAAGCAGAAGACGCCGACAAGAGATAAGTGCAGCAAGACAAGAGCGAGTCTATCAATGTTTTCCGACAAAGAGCCCAAGAGCCATTGCTGGTCTTTTAAGCCTTATGGGAGAGGCCAATCATCTCTTGGCCTTACTCCCGAGTTGTCCTCTTTGCTTGAGCTGCTCTTGCCTTCTGGCAGCTCTTCTCCTACGTGCACTAGGAACAGGCTCCTCCTGTTCCTCTGCCTCTCTACTGTCAGCCTCTAGAGGCTCCGGAGTCCGTGCATCACTCCCTGATGGCCCTGGCCCCATCTCTGCCTCCGACGCAGAGCCCTCATCCGGGCCTTCCCCAGTCTCCAGGACTGGCCCATGTTCTTCCTCAGCCTCATCGCTGTCCGACTCCACTGCCAGCTCCGGTGGCTGCTGGCAAACCACAACACGGGGTGTCAAACTCAAGGCCCGCGAGGTGCTTAGAGCTGGCCTGCGGGGCCGCCCTGGAAACAGCAAAGGATTGCCCCGCGGTGCCTCTGCCAGCAAAAATGGAGCTCGGGAGGGCTGCATGAGGCCCTCCCGAGCTCCGTTTTCACTGGCAGAATGTTGCAGGAAGCCGTCGCAGCCGAAAACGGAGCTCAGGACCCCCGTTTTCGCTGGCCTGCACAGGTGCCCCCGACAGGAGTGACGTCGAGCTGGCCATGCCCCCCCCAGTTCTCCCCCCCCCCCGAGATCAAACGCAACCCTGATGCGGCCCTCCAATGAAATCGAGTTTGACACCCCTGCTACAGAGAGTTACCATCAGTGGAGGCTCTGCCCGCCTGCCTGAACGTCATCACATCGCGGTTTTGATTCTCTGCGCATGTGCGGAGGTGGTCCTACGCGCGCACGCTTACATTTGCAAACCGGTAGCAAAGGTAAGTGAATGTAACCCCTGGTTAGTGTGTTTTCTGGACTTTTATCCAGTTGTCTTGTTTTGTAAAACTTTTGATTCTTTTTTTTTTAAAAAAAAAAAACAACCTGTTGCTGCTTTGCACCAATGCAGACAATTTCCCCACTCGGCTCTCTGCTCTCTCCTCAGCTCCCAACTAAGACAGATTTAGTAACCTGAGATTCTCAGATCCAACTAAAGACAGCCTAGCTCTCAGTTCCATCCCATTTACTATTTCTGGGAATCCTGTGTAAGCAGTTTAAGCCAAACCACTCATTTCCTTCCTTGTTCCTTCTCTCTATCTGGAGATTCCCCGATCGCCTTCACCAAGCCTGGATAATGTCGTTTTTTGCATCTCAATCTACGTTGCCCGGACGATGATCCAAACCAACGAAACAAAGTTTAATAAAGCGTGGTGGCATCATGGATTATATCTCACTTTGCCTGACCTCTGGGGTCCTATCTTGATTTTATTCAAAAATTTGATGTCCTAGGAAAGGTTAACCATGTCCTGCAAACGCCAGCACCGGCAAATGTTGCAGGTGGTGCTTGACTTACAACCCCTAGTATAGCAACCATTCAAACGGCACTGGAAAAAAATAAGTGGCAACCGGTCCTTGCATTTATGACCGTCGTAGCATCTCCAGGATCACGGGCTCAAAATCCAGGCCTTGAGCATTCAGCATGTATTCAGGACAATTGCCATGTTCCAGGGTCGTGTGATCTTTTCAACTGGCTTCCAACAAGCAAAGCCTTTGGGAGGTGCCAGATCTGCTTAGCGACCGCATGACTCACTAAAGAACGGCAACGATTCGCATTTACGAACAACAAAACAAAAAAAATTGTAAAATTGGGCACGATTCACTTTAACAACCACCTTGCTTAGATACAAAATTCTGGGGTCTCAATTGTGGTGGTGAGTTGAAGATTACCTGTACAGGTAGTCCTCAATTTACGACAGTCCGTTTAGTGACCGTTCGAAGTTGCAACAGCACTGCAACAAGTGACTGGTGACTATTTTTCCACATGACCGTTGCAGCCTCCCCGTGGTCAGTCACATGATCAAAATTCAGACACTTGGCAACTGAAGTATGGTCCTAAGTATGAACTTAGGACTGTTGTTGTGTCCTGAGGTCACGTGATCTCCCTTTTGTGACCTTCTGACAAGCCAAGTCCATGGGGGAAGCCAGATTCACTTAACAACCAGGTGACTAACTAATCAACGGCAGCGATTCCCTTAACCCCTGAGGCAAGGAAGGTCGTAAAAGGGGGCAACATTCACTTAACAAATATCTTGCTTAACAACGGAAATGTTGGGCTCTGTTGTGGTCGTAAGTCGAGGACTACCTGTAATCTTATTAAGGTGCTCGGATGCGTTAATATTTTGCTGTAATAGGCCATCTAATTAAAAGAAGGGAGTTGTAAGACCAGAGAGAAATGAAGAGCAGAAATGCAGAAGAACGATTCTTTTTGCATAGAAAGAACTGCTAAGAAGCCCATACCGTGTTTCCCCGAAAATAATATATTTTTTTGAACCCTGAAATAGGCGCTTGGCCTTATTTTTTGAGGGGGTTCTTATTATTTTGGGGCGCATTGAGCAAGACGGGGATTCTTTTGCCGTCTTACCTGATTTCCAGCTCTGTCTCCCTAACCCTAACCAGAGGAAATGGCACGGACCGGCTGCGCATCCATTTAAATATTTTCGGGGAGGGCTTAATTCAATTCAAATCTTTATTGTCAGTGCACAACATACGTACAATGAGATTGAGCTCCCTCAGTGCACACACACCCCAACACAATACAACTCGCCGTGGGTTTTGAGGGGGAGGTCTTATTTTTGGGGAAACACAGTAGTTATTAAAAGCTAAATGTTAGTTCGATGCTTTTCCTCCCTGGTTTGAGCTTATCATCTCATGCAACCATCCAAACCTGGAAACCAAAGCAATACTTTTTAAGTTCCAGGCTGGAAACATCTGGAAAGAGACAGTGGGCTAAGAAAATATCTCCCACCCACCCTAAATACCTGGCAATTCACAGACTCTTGCCAATCTCGTCTTCCCCAGTTAATCATACTAAGTGTCTTAGTCTTTACAGTGATGGTCTTTAAAAGTCTTTTTTTAAAAAAAAACAAATTAGTCATTTAAAAAAGTTCAGCAAATAACCTTGAAAATACATACTTCAAAAGCAGGAAGAGCGTAGAGGAAAAAAATATTGTTCACTCTTTTTTTTTTTTTTTTGCTAACTGAACAAGTCATGTTCTTTACGAATAACCACACTAACATATGAAAAGGAGACATGTTATCATTTCATATATATATATATATATATATATATATATATATATATATATATATATATATATATATAGTAAATATGCAGCTATATAGAATATATACCAAGATCTTTGATTTGAGAACGCTGTTGATGAAGACAGAGTTTCTTAAGTTACAGTGTGAAATAATAATAATCATCATCATCATCATCATAAAAAAAAATACAGTACCAGAATTATCCCTGCTCCGAATCCACTGAAGGGAACTAAAAATTGATGGTTACAAATGGAAAAGAGAACCGGGGCAAACTTTGAATCGGAAACTTTGACAAACAGAACATTCTCTGCTGGATTTAAAAAAAAAAAACCCAGGGTGGTTTTTTATTTGGCACACAAAAAAGAAATCAATATTGAAACGGATATTTGGAAACAAAAACATCCAGTCCAAATTTCACCGAGTTATCCCATAACTTAAAGATGATAGTTACATCATTTAAAAACAAGGCAATGCAATGACGGAGCACAGACAAATGGCAAACCCCCCTCTAATTTTGAAGTTAGACTGGTGAAAAACCCAACAAGAAGACAGAATTTTTTTTCTTGCAATAAAATCTGTTTTAGAGGAGAAACCGTAAAAGAAACGGCCATGAAGTAAGAAATTGCTAGTTAAAATAGGCAGCTCTGAATGCCAAGTCATTTCTAATTTTGTTCAAGGGATCTTTCACCCGGTATTAAAAGAGAGAAGGAAGAGGAGAAAAATAAAAATAAAGTAGTGATAGAGAAAAAAGGGAAGTTTAGAAAGGGAAGAGAACATCCCCACCCCAATAAAATCCCATTAAAAAAAAATGGTGCAGGCTCAGGATTTCCTGAAGAAGTAGCCACCTCTCACACCTTCACATTACACCTAAAACACAACTCCCTCTGGTCATCTCAGTAACAGGGTTGGAAGGGACCTTTGAAGGTCATCTAGTCCAACCCCATCTCGGCAGAATATACCCCAAAGTCAGAAGCCGCCCCCCCCCCACTTATATTTACAAGATCAGTGTCCCTCCCTCATCCCAAACAAAGCATCGTCCTCTGCTATATAAATATATTTGATTCTTCTCCCCACCCCGCTTGAAAAATATTTAGGAATCATCTAAAAACTTAACTTTTTTTTTTTTTTTAACTAAGGGAGAGCTGAAATACCCCCAGGAGCTTCTTCCTCCGAAGAAAAGCCAAGCAGCCAAGGTACTCAATGAGGGCTAGTACAATTCGAAGTCCATACAGAGAAGAATTCTCAAAGCAAAGGAAGAGTCTCGGGTGCGAATTTTCCTCTTTTGTTGTTGTTGTTGTTGTTGTTTTCCGCAAATATTCCCCCCCCCTCTAAAGTCACAAAAGCGAGGAGGAAGGTCTTCATCCGAGGACCAGCTATCCCTCGCCTCTTCCCCGTCCAGCCAACTCTTCCCTCGGCCCCGCAACGGGGTGGATGGCGCTCTTTTTCTTTTCTTTTTTTTTTAAATTAAAACAAAATCCCTAAGGCGGACGACGCTTTAACAGTAACAAGAGTCGGAAGGGCCCTTGGAGGTCATCTAGTCCAGCCCCCTGCTCACTGCAGGAGTGCCCCTCGTAGGGATTCGAACCGCCGACCTTTCTGACCGACCTAGCCAGAAGTTTTTCAGACGTAATTCTTTTTGTCGTATTCTGCTCCTCCTCCGTTGGAAACCGGAGCGGCAGAACGGCGAGGGGCCGAATATTTCACCGGGAAGCTGCCGCTGTCGTCCTTCCAAGCCGATGCCCCGCAGATGAGCGCGCCGCCCATCAGGAGAAGCGTGGCGGCCGCCCACCCGAGGTACAGCGCGGCTCCCATCTCTCGCTTCTTGGAAGGCTCCACGTTGGGGTCGTAGAAGTTGCTGATGATGGTGTTGGCGAACCAAGAGGGGGGCACCAGCACCAGCAAGCCGCAGAGGAGGAAGAGCCCGCCTCCGATGCCCGCGATCCAGTCCTTGATCTTAGCCCCGCGCAGACAGGTGGTGCACTGCGCTCCCGTGACCGTCACCAGCAAAGCCACCAAACCCAACACCGCCCCGATGACCATCAGAGTCCGGCCGGCTTGGATCTGCGGGCTAAGCGCCAGGATGGAATCGAAGACTTTGCATTGCATCTGCCCGGTGCTTTGCACCACGCAAGCCATCCAGAGTCCTTCCCAGGTAGTCTGCGCCACCACCAGGTGACCCTCGATGAAAGCCGAGACTTGCCACATGGGCAGGGCGGCCACTAAGATCGCCCCTGCCCAGCCCAGGACGGACAGGGTCAAACCCAACAGCTGGATCCCTGTAGACGCCATCTGGGTCAAAAGCAACGCCTTTAGATGCGTGTAGGTGTGTATGTGCGCGCCTTGCTCTCTCGCACTGGCTTTCTCGCCGTCGATCGATCTCCCCCTTTGGGTTAGCAGCGCCCTGAGACGTTCCTTTTCTCCGGCCCGTCGGGGGAAAAATCTCCGCTTCTCTCCTCTCCGCTCCGGCTTCACAGGTTCTCTCTTTGGCTTGATGCGCAAAGGATGCCCGGCTCCACTTTATATAGGCGCGATGCAAGCTGCCCGGCTGGGCTCGTTCTGCCCTCCCCGTCGAAGGGAAGGCGAGAGAGTCGCGCCCCCTCCCATCTCTCTTTCTCCACCGGCCAATAGGAAAAAAGGAACGCAGCCAATCAGGAGGCTCGGAAGACAGGAAAAAAAAAAGTAGCATTACAATCTCCAAAAAAAAAAAAAAAAAAGGAATATCAAAGGATAAGGCGGGTGAGTCAGGATGGGGGCGCTGGCTGGGGAGAGGGGAACAGGGGAAAGTGTCTGGGGAGGGGGGGGCGGATGCTCCGGTTAATGACACACCACTGGCCCTTCTTCCCCTTTGTAAAGCCGGGAGAGGTGATGGTGAGGGCGAGCAGGGTACTTCCCAAGTTTGCAAAAAGCATCGCTGCGCGCGGACGAGACCAAACCGGGAACAGCAATGCCTCCGTGCGCGACGTGGGTCAGGCAGGGCAGCGGGAACAGATGGGGCAGGATGCGCGTCTTGCAAAATCCTGTCTCTTTCTGCCCCTGATGCCCCTTATGAGAGAGAGTCAGACAGAGAGATAGACAGAGAGAGGGGCAGACAGACAGAGAAAGAGAAAGGAAGAGACAGAGAGAGTGGGGGAGGGAGGGAGGGAGAAAGAGAGAGAGACAGAAGGAGAAAGAGAGAGAATGAGAGACAAATTGAGAGACAGACATGGGGAGAGAGACGGAGAAAGAGAGTGACAGAGAGAAAGAGGGATGGAGAAAAAGAGACACAGAAAGAGAGAGACAGAGAGAGGGGGGAGGAAGAAACAGAGAGATGGAGAAAGAGAGAGACAAAGAGAAAGAAAGAGAGATGGGGAAAGAGAGAGAAAGAGGCGGAGAAAGAGAGAGAGAAAAAGAGAGAGAGTGGGGGGAGGGAGAAAGAGAGAGAGAGAGAGATGGAGAAAGAGAGAGAGAAAGAGATGGAGAAAGAGAGAGAGAAAAAGAGAGATTGAGAGAGGGGGAGGGAGAAAGAGAGAGAAAGAAGGAGAGACGGAGAAAGAGAGAAAGACACAGAGAGACAGACAGAGAGACAGAAAGAGAAGGAGAGTCAAAATCAGTTCATTTTATTTTTATTTTTGCAATATTATTTTCCGGCGGTGGATTTTTAAGTGGGAATTTTTGCTACCAAAAGAAAAAAAAAATCCGTAGCCAACCAGTTGGTTGCCGTGTTTTATTTAAATCACTCTTTGCGCTACCTGTATATACCCAATAATCAAGATACATTCATTTTTCTAAAAGAAACACAAGGTTGCTACCATGGGCGTAAGCTTTGCCCTCAAAGGGTTGCTAATATTTCTTGTGGATCGGCCACGGTTTTGGGTGGCTTGTTCTATGTTTGAAAAATGTGCCTTATGACTCTTTTTCACACTTACAACCGTTGCAGCATCCCCATGGTTGCATAATCAAAATTCAGACGCTGGGCAACTGACTCATATTTATGACAGTTGCCATGGTGAATCGGGGGGGGGTGTCATACGATCCGCTTTTGCGACCTTCTGACAAGCCAAGTCAATAAGGGAAGCCAGATTCATTTACCAACCGGGTTACTAATGTAACAACTTCAGGGATTCACTTCACTTCAAACTGTGGCAAGGAAGGTCGTAAAAGAAGGCAAAACTCAACTTAACTGTCTCACTGAGCAACAGAACTTTGGGGCTCAATCGTGGTCGTGATTCGAGGACTACTTGTATTTCGAATAATTCGTTTTGCGTGCGTGTGGTTGGAAAGCACCCACGATCAAAGTTGTTTCTTTCAATTCTCTTTTTTTTTCCAACTAGGCTTTTGAGGGACGCTTGGTCAGCAATCTCCTTTCTGAGAATTGATGTTATTATTATTTTTATTTTTTAAAAAAACATGATTTATAAAGTTTACAAATCAGCCGGCTCCAAGATTCTAGATAGTTTTTGGATTCATACGATTTCAACCTTCCCAGAGTGCAACTTGTGGAATTAAAGTACAAAAAAGGGCAGATTTCAGATTAATCCAATTAATATTAGGGGAAAAACTGCTTAACGTTGAGAGAAGCTAGACTGTGGAAAAGAGGAGTTGGGTTTCTTGGCTGGATGTTTTTAAGCAAAAAAATAAAATAAAAATCTTTTGGGGAGGATTTTTTTTGTTTTTTGAATAGCAGGAAAGATTTGATAGTTTCAGTGAAAGATTGGACTCTTCCAACTTTATGATTTAAGAATTCTGGGCCATTATTTATTGAATCATTTGATGTTTAGATCATCTGCCATGCTTTTTCAGAGTTCAGTTCAGTTTTGAAATATCTAGTGTTTATCTGTTGATTTTTCCCCCCACATTGCCTGCTATCCTCGTCTTTTGGCTGTTTATAATAAAACACACATACACACCCAAAACCAGAAGTACAAAATACAACGATCAAACAGCAGAGAATATTTGTAGACTCCGGCTTGAATTGTGGAGTCCTTGATAATTTATTTTCTTGTAAATGAAATGTCTGCCAGAAAACAACCAACGCTCAGAGAGCACCAAGGACTCCACACAAACAATCCAAAAGAATTGAAACCAACAATTAAATATCTTCTTTTCAAGAGTTGTGTTTTGCAAGTGGCCCCAAAACATTGGAATTGAGATGTGTAAGACTGAAATGAAAAAAGAAAAAAAAAAAAAACCAACCAAACCATAGACCTTCAAAGTGAGTCAAAATCTCTCCAGGTCTCAGATGTAGTAGAATAAATTAAAAAACAACAACAACAATTATTCAGATAATCTTGCTGTTGTTGTATTTTTGTCCAAAAAACATCAAGTAGAATTGTAACCATATCTCACTTCAGGGGTGAAATCCAGCAGGTTATGACAGTTCTGGAGAACCGGTAGCGGAAATTATGAGTAGTTCAGAGAACTGGCAAATACCACCTCGGGCTGACCCCAGAGTTGGGTGGGAATGGAGATTTTGCAATATCCTTCCCCTGCCACGCCCACCCAAGCCACACCCACAGAACTGGTAGTAAAAAAAAATTGAATCCACTGATCTCAGTTCCCAACTATAGATCTCAACTCAAAATAGAGAGGATAAAAAGATTTTTTTTTTTTGGAGTGTGTGGGGGAAATGGACTGATTGTTGGAATATTGGATTCCCTCAGGAATATTAAAAGATAGTCGAGATGGGAAAATTTATCATGGTGATATTTGTCCATATATATATATATATTTTGGTGGAAGAATTATACTGATGGCTGTGCCAAAAGCAATTTTCTTTCTGTTTAGCTTGTTTGCAAAGGGATGTAGTAAATATTTATTAATCCAGCAATGTGCCATCTTGTTATCTTAAGTTTGCAAGGAAGGCTACCCCATAGAAACAGACAACAATGTTGTTTTGAGAACACCTAATTCCTTTTGGCAAAGAAGGATTGGGGAAGGGAATGGGGGGGGTGGGGGAGGCCAATTTTACATTGGAAAAGTCTTGGGAGATTTTTCTTTCCCCCTGTTTGTTAGGATTAAAGCATTAGATCTCTCTCTCAAGATATATCGGTTTGTTTCAGGATAAGTCCGCTCTCAATAAAACTACATTTCTTGCATCTAAGCTGCTTTAAAACCCGCTCGAGGCTCAGGAAAGGAACTTTTGCTTGCTAATAATACAATCGCTGGTACAAATACATTCCATTGAGTCTGTCGGTTAATATTCCTCAAATAGATTTTTTTTAAAAAAAGCAGCATCTTTGAACTCAGGAGTGATCTTAAGTGTCCCTCTTTTCTGTTACTGTATTTCCATTCAGAACTGATGAAGTTTCTTGGATGAGGAGTGAAAAGTCTTTTTCTTCCCCAGGGGAGGGAAGCCAGAGTGAATAGAACAGCTGAGGCGCGGCAATCCGCTCTACCGCGCCTATCAGCTGGGCTTAAAACAAAAATAATATAGGTAGATTATCTGATCATCAGAGTGAATCGGTTCGTTCTCAGCTGATCGTCAGAGCTACCGGTACACCAGAAACGGGTCAAAACTGGCTGAATATCCCATCCCTGGTCAAACGGGGGTGATTTTTCAAACCCATTCCAGCATCTGAATTTTTGATCCCACAACCACAGGGACACTGCAACGGTCATGAGTGCGAAAAACGGTCCTAAATCCTTTTGTTTCAGTGCCGTTGTAACTTTAAACCGTCACTAAATGGACTGTTGTAAGTCGAGGACTACCTGCAATTGAGAGGAGCTTAATTTTTAAAACACACACACACACACACATACAACCCAACACTTTATGAGTGAACCAGCTTGGATGACAACATGAGACGTGTCCCAGGTTTGACTTATAAGGAAGCCAAACCTGCTCATCATCAGATGTGGTCTTCAGCCGGTTCGGTGCGCAGAAGCATTTTGATGACGTCAGGTTCGGTGGGCGGAGCCTCCCGCCGGTTTTACTACCAGTTCAATAGAACCGGTGCGAACCGGGGGCAACCCACCACTGACCCCGGCGCTATGCCTTCCTATTTAGCCATGTTTTCTTTTTTTTTTCTACATTTTTTTAAAGTTTTTTTTTTCTTTCTCCTCATAAACATACCTTAAATGTACAATTTCTTATCTGACATACATATTTTCTTTTAACTTTCATACTAATACAATCTTCATCCTAAACAATTGAATTATATTCGGGGTTGCTCTTCTACCATTTCATCTCCCTTGTTTTACAACAATCCTTCTTCTCCCTCTCCTCGCTTTCCTTTCCCTCCCTTCTTCCATCTACTCTTCTACTTTTTTCTTTCCTCTTCTCCTTCTCCTCCTCTCCTTTCCCTTCCTTTCCCCCACACCTCCCTTCTTCCTCCCTTCTAACCTTCTCTCCTACTCTTGTTTCCCCTCTCTCTTCCTCTCCTTTTCCCTTTCTTCTTTCCTTCTCTCTCCTTCCTCTCTTCTCACCTCTATCCCCCGCTCTCTCTATTGTTGCATTCATTTTCAATTTAGTATCTATTTAGCCAAGTTTCCTAAGCTGCGCGCATGCGTGCAAGCCACAAGCACGAACAAAGAACATGCACGGAAGGCTGCATGTATGCGCGGAAGGCATTTTCGGTGCTGGGGTGAGCCGGTTGTTAAATTATGCGAAGCCATCTCTACTCATCATATCCTTCGATGTGCAATTTTCAAGCATGGACCTCCTGATTTCCGCTGCCAGTTCATGTAATGTGGTCAGCTGGTCGTGCCTAAAAAGGAAACACTCCAGAAGGGTGCCCATTTCAACCACAAAAGCTTCGTCATTTGTGCACAGAGGGAATTGACGCAATGCCCACACCAATGGTACATGTGAGCAACGATAAGCAGCTGTGTAGAAACAGGATCATAAGGTTGACTTGGTCATCGGAAGTTCCACCTCCAGGTTTTTTTCCCCAGTGTGGAACATCTGCAAATATGGGCTTCTTTTCTTCTTCTTCTTCTGTTCTGTCTCCCATTGAAGAACCAGCCAGCCCAAAAGGGTAGAAGGACTTAATTGAGACCAAAAATGCCAGCTGAGTTGGGGGAAAACAGACCCAAAATGCACAGATGTTTAATGAGAAGCTGATTGCAAAAATATGAATCACGAAGAGATAATATTGTTTTCGGATGTCCAAATGCCAACAGGATTTGAAGCTCTGCTTGAGGGAAATGTTGCAATTACTACTAATAACAAAAAAAAAGTAGAAAACGTGTTTTGAAGAAAGTCATCTCAAATAACTCACCCTCAAAGATAGATATAGATGGATAGATGGATGGATGGATGGATGGATGGATGGATGGATAGATAGATAGATAGATAGATGATAGGTAGATAAATAGATAGATAGATAGATAGATAGATAGATAGATAGATAGATAGATACTAGATGATAGGTAGGTAGGTAGATGATAGATAGATAGATAGATAGATAGATAGATAGATAGATAGATAGATAGATAGAAAGATAGATGTAGGTAGGTAGATAGGAAGGTAGGTAGGTAGATATAGGTAAGTAAGGAAGGTGATAGATAGGTAAGTAGGTAAGTAGGTAGATGATAGGTAGGTAGGTACGTAGGTACATAGGTAGGTAGAAGATAGATAGATAGATAGATAGATAGATAGATAGATAGATAGATACAATTCTTGATTGGCCAAGTGTAATTGGACACACAAGGAATTTGTCTTTGATGCATAAGCTCTCAGTGTACATAAAAAGACAAGATACATTCGTCAAGAATAATAAGATACAACACTTAATGGTAGTCATAGGGAACAAATAAGCAATCAAATCATACTAGGAAACGATCAATATAAATTGTAAGGATACAAGCAACAAAGTTACAGTCATGCAGTCATAAGTGGGAGGAGATGGGTGATAGGAACGATGAGAAGATTAATAGTAATGCAGACTTAGTGAATAGTTTGACAGTGTTGAGGGAATTATTTGTTGAGCAGAGTGATGCCATTCGGGGAAAAATTATCCTTGTGTCTAGTTGTTTTGGTGTGCAGTGCTCTATAGCATTGTTTTGAGGGTAGGAGTTGAAACAGTTTATGTCCAGGATGTGAGGGGTCTGTAGATATTTTCATAGCCCTCTTTTTGACTCGTGCAGTATACAGGTCCTCCATGGAAGGCAGGTTGGTGGCCATTGTTTTTTCTGCAGTTCTAACTATCCTCTGAAGTCTCTGTCTGTCTTGTTGGGTTGCAGAGCAGTTAAGTGTGAGCAAATGAGCAAATATTAAGTGTAAGCAAATGAGAAACTATTAAGTGTGGTTATGAAGCAATTATGGTTGCAAGCAACATAATATCTACTATAGTCCTGTATGTCAGGAGGAACTGATAATGTTGTACCATACAGGTAGTCTTCAGCTTATGACAGAGAAGGTTGCAAACATTGCCGGTTGCCAAGGGCTTGAATTTTGATCATGTGACCATGGGGATGCTACTGTGATGTTTGTAAGTGTGAGGTCTGGTTATAAGCCACTTTGCCATTGTAACCGTCATTAAATGAATGATTGTAAGTCAAGGATCCCCTCTCTATTGTAGCCTTTCTCAAACCAACCTCTCATCCCTATTAAGCTTTAAACTGAATATATTTGCTTTAACCCGATACAAATGATTGACAAAACTATAAACAACCAGCAGAATAAATCAAAACTCGAAGTTATAGATCAGATTAAAATATAACTCTATAGGTAAGAAAACCCAGATTTTGGAAAATATTTATTTGCAGTTATTCTTTTTAAGGCCTCATGACATATCCACCTAGATGTGACAACCAGTTGAGGAAGGAGCATGACTCCACAAAGTTCTCAATTGCTCAATTTTGTTCCTCTAAAAATAGACATCTGGTATCAAAAATACCCATGTTTCCTAAATTCGTAACTTATGAAATATTGGTGCAAAACGTTTAAGTGAATTCAGAGCTGCTGATTCTCTTGCATAATTAATCAGAGCCTTTAAAAAGGATTCTTCACATGTTCTACCAACCAGAGGGGGGGGGAAAACTAAATTCATATAATACATTTGCTTCTGTAGAATTCAAAGTAACAGTTTTAGGAGAGGAAATTAAATGATCATTCATTACCAAAGACAAGCCAATTCCATTTCAGTATAGTATAATATTTCAGTATAGTCGGTATCTGCAAACATTTTTTTTCCACGGGGGAATGGCATGGCATGGCATGGAATGGAGTGGAGTGGAGTGCAGTGGAGTAGAGTAAAGTAGGGTAGGGTAGGGTAGGGTAGAATAGGAGTAGGGTAGAATAGAATAGAATAGAACAGAACAGAACTAAGGAATAGAACAGAACTAAGGAATAGAATAGAATGCAATGGAATGGAATGGAGTGGAGTGAAATAGAATAGAATAGAATAGAATAGAATAGAATAGAATAGAATAGAATAGAATAGAATAGAATAGAATAGAATAGAATAGAATAGAATAGAACTAAGGAATAGAATGGAGTGGAATAGAATAGAATAGAATAGAATAGAATAGAATAGAACTAAGGAATAGAATGGAGTGGAGTAGAATAGAATAGAATAGAATAGAATAGAATAGAATAGAATAGAACAGAACAGAACTAAGGAATAGAATGGAGTGGAGTGGAGTAGAATAGAATAGAATAGAATAGAATAGAATAGAATAGAATAGAATAGAATAGAACTAAGGAATAGAATGGAGTGGAGTGGAGTAGAATAGAATAGAATAGAATAGAATAGAATAGAATAGAATAGAACAGAACAGAACAGAACATAATAGGAGTAGGGTAGAATAGAAGTTTCCCACAAAAAGGAAAACATCGGGAGCCACAAAACCCTTTTGACATCTAAAATGAAGGTAACACTGCATATATCGTTTTTTTAATCTTTATGCTACATATAAAAAGACTATAAGGTGTTGCATTTATGAAATCAATGAACTTCTACAGAGAACACCAATTTTTATTTCTGCATGCAACAAAAACATTTTGAACTCCGAAAAAAAAGATACCGTATTTTTTAGAGTATAAAACGCACCTTTCCACACACACCCAAAAAAGACGGTGAAAATCTGGGTGCGTCTTATATTCCAAATGTAGCCTCGCCCAGCCTCTCAAACTGAGGTTTCGGAGGCTGAAAAAAGCCTCAGAAACAAAGCTTCAGAAAAAAAGCCTCCAAAGAGAGCTTCAGAAAAAAAGCCTCTGAAAGGAAGCTTCAGAAAAAAAGCCTCCAAACAGAACTTCAAAAAAAAAAAAAAAAAGACTCTGAAAGGAAACTTCAGAAAAGAAGCCCCCAAACAGAGCTTCAGAGGCTTTTTTTCTGAAGCTGTTTCAGAGGCTTTCAGAGGCGGAAAAAAAAGTTTTTTCTGAAATGGAGTTTCAGAGGCTGAAAAAAAAGCAAAAAAAAAAAAAAAAGCAAGGCACAGAGCTCACAGCCAAGGAACCTGTTGCTAAAATTCACCTCTGGGAACAGCTGATTGGGGGGTATTCCAGGAGGCCGATCCACCTGCCAATCAGCTTTTTTCTTATTTTCCTCCCCAAGAACTGAGCTGCGTCTTATACTCTGAAAAATACGGTAGGTCAAAAAGCTCAATAAAGCTCGCGTGCTGGCGGGTGTCACACATTTGCACTTGTGACACATATCTTGAGCGACAGGGAGCCGGAGCAGAGGGATGAAAGAGCCATAAGCGGCTCCAGAGCTGCAGGTTGCAGACCCCGGATCATGATGATGGTTTTCAGCCCAAACCGGGTATTCTCAGCTTCTATGAACCCAGTATTTAATAATGATGGCTTGTTTCAGCTGAAGCAAAATATCAACTCAACTGTTTGCTTGCGAGGGATATTTGTGTCTCAGGTGGACAGATGCAGTTCTTCACTTACAACCATTCATTTAGCCATTGTTTAAAGTTACAACTGCACTGAAAAAGTAACTTTTTATCACTGGTCCTCGCACTTATGACCGTTACAACATTTACAGTCACATGATCAAAATTTGGACACTTGGCAACCCAGCATAAAGACTCCAACAGTTCAACCCTGAGTCTCTTCTATGGGTTCTTTCATAATTATTTTTATTGATTCAAATTTGCTTTTCCGTCAAGAAAGGGAGCCAAGAGCCAGTTTTCATTACTGGTTAAGGCACTGGTCTAGACAGCCGGGGACTGAGAGTTCTAGTCCCACCTTAGACATGAAAGCTGGCTGGGTGACTTTAGGCCAATCATTAGGTGACTGTGAGTTCTAGTCCCACAGGCATGAAAGCTGGCTGGGTGATTTTGGACCAAACACCAGGAGACAGTGAGATCTAGTCCCACCTTATGAATGAAAGCCAATTGGATGACTTGGGGGCCAGATTTTTCTCAGCCCCACAACCTCACAGGGTTGTTGTTGAGGGGAAACTATAGGACGAGGACATTGTGTTTGCCCCCTTGAGTTATATGCAAAAACAATAAAGGAGGATTATAAATATAAATAGTGGGATGCAGTGGCTCAGTGGCTAAGACGCTGAGCTTGTCGATCGAAAGGCCGGCAATTCAGCGGTTCGAATCCCTAGTGCCACGTAACGGGGTGAGCTCCCATGACTTGTCCCAGCTTCTGCCAACCTAGCAGTTCGAAAGCATGTAAAAAAATGCAGGTAGAAAAATAGAGACAACCTTTGGTGGGAAGGGAACAGCGTTCTGTGCGCCTTTGGCGTTGAATCCCACATGACCACGGAAACGTCTTCGGACAGTGCTGGCTCTTCGGCTTTGAAAGGGAAATGTGCACCGCCCCCTAGAGTTGGGAACAACTAGCACATATGTGCGAGGGGAACCTTTACCTTATAAATATAAATAAGTAAGTAAGTAAGTAAGTAAGTAAATAAAATAAGAGATGCTAAGGTGTACCCCTTACCATCCCTTATTTTAGCTACTTATCCCTTAGCTACTGGCCAATTGACATCTATCTGGGTGGAGATAGAATTTAACCGAACGGACCTTCCCACCGACGAAAATTCAGCTCAAGTTGTTAGTTCAGAGAAGCAGTTTAAAAACGGTCTATAAGTAGCATATTAATTTTCAGAATACTGGAAATAAACATCCTATGACCTTCAGCACCACTTATCTAAACACTATTGTATTAAGAATCTGGTGACAGAGATCAAAAGACAATAGTCTACGCAGACACTTTTTGCAAAAAATTAGATTAGAACTTATCTGCATGCAGCCATACCGGTCCAGCCTATTTTTTTATTTTCTTTTTTCTCTCCAGCTTGCCTAATTTCCCAAGGGAATAGATGAACTTGAGGAAACCTGAAGGATTGCCATCCTTTGAGAAACTCTCTTGCTCAGGGTTTAAGTTACGAAAATGAGCAGCGCTGTTCATGTCTGCATGAAAATTACATTGTAAAGTTTTCCTTCTAATTAGGTTGTACCGTACGAGATGGGGGCGGGCAATCTGTACAGTTGGTCCTCGGCGTATGACCCCAGTTAAGCCTAAAACATCTTCTATTTTTTTTTGGAAAGTTTTTCAGTTTTATTGTCAAGTTTCCAAAAGATGCCCTAATTAATTCATGAGCCATGATCCAAACTTCAAAGGAAATATAGCCATTTATTAGAAGCACCATTCCTAACTGGGATGCAGTTAGACTGATCCTACGTAGATTTATGTTCCCCTATGACCCTGTCTCTCCCCTCCTCTCTGGCCGTGTCATACATAAATCACATTCTCCAATTAACCACTTTGGCTGGCTGTGAAACCTAACACCCTCCTTCTGATTGTGGTCAGAAAGAATATATGGAATTCACTTCAGTCCTCCCTCCCTCCTGCTCATGGCAACTTGAAAGCTTTGCAAGTTGACATTTATTTCTTATACACATAATATAAAATGTACATTTTCTTATTTATTTATTTCTTAATACATAATTAATCATACATATACAGGTTTTCCTTAAAGAAAGCATTAAAATAAGGCATTTTAATTTACATTCGGAGTTGATCTTCTACCCTTTCTTTCCTCATTTCACAACAACCCTTCTTCTTCTCCTCCTCTTTCCCTTCCCTCCCTCCTCTCCTCCTTTCTCCTTCTTCCTCTCCTTCCTCATCCTACTTCCCCTTCCTTTCCTCCACTCCTCTCTTCTTTTCTCCCTTTTCACCTTCTCTCCTACTCCTGTCCCTTACTCTTCCTTCCTCTCCTTTTCCCTTCCTTCCATTCCTCTCCCTTCCCTCTTCCTCCCCCCTTCTCCTCTCTCCTTTCTATCTTCTTTGCTGTGGAATATTCTCCTTGTTTGGTATCCGAGCCCAAAACTTCTGTTGTTAAGCAAGATACTTGTTAAATGAGTTTTGCCCAGGGGTGAAATCCAGCAGGTTCTGACAGGTTCTGGAGAACCGGTAGTGGAAATTTTGAGTAGTTCAGAGAACCAGCAAATACCATCTCTGGCTGGCCACAGAGTGGGGTGGGAATGGAGATTTTGCAATATCCTTCCCCCAGGAGTGGGGAGGAAATGGGGATTTTGCAGTATCCTTCCCCTGGAGTGGGGTGGGAATGGAGATTTTGTGGTATCCTTCCCCTGCCATGCCCACAGAACCAGTAGTAAAAAAATGGCATGGCAGGGGAAGGATATTGCAAAATCTCCATTCCCACCCCACTCGCATCCTGGACATCAACTGCTTCAACTCCTACCCTCAAAACGATGCTATACAGCACTGCACACCAGAACAACTAGACACAAGGACAGTTTTTTCCCCGAACACCATCACTCTGCTAAACAAACAATTCCCTCAACACTGTCAAACTATTCACTAAGTCTGCATTACTACTACCATTAATCTTCTCATCGTTCCTATCACCCATCTCCTCCCATGTATGACTGTATGTCTGTAACTTTGTTGCTGGTATCTTTATGATTTATATTGATGGTTTCCTAGTATGATTTGATTGCTTATTTGTACCCTATGACTACCATTAAGTGTTGTACCTTACGATTCTTGACGAATGTATCTTTTCTTTTATGTACACTGAGAGCACATGCACCAAGGCAAATTCCTTGTGTGTCCAATCACACTTGGCCAATAAAGATTTCTTTCTTTTTCTCTTCTTTCTTTCTTTCTTTCTTTCTTTCTTTCTTTCTTTCTTTCTTTCTTTCTTTCTTTCCTCCTTCCTTCCTTCCTCCCTCCCTCCCTCCCTTCCTCCCTCCCTCCCTCCCTCCCTATCTTTGGGCCAATTCTCCGAACTACTCAAAATTTCCGTTACTGGTTCACCAGAACCTGTCAGAACCTGTTGGATTTCACCCCTGACGTGAACTTAGAAAAGAGCTGAATTCAGCCATTGCATTGGTATGCACACATTGCAAAGCAAAAACTAAGAGGAAATTAAATGGCATTGCACTGAAAAGGTAATTAAATCTGGGAGGAGGACACCCAACGCTTGACTCATCCCTGCATTCCCATTCCAAAATGCCACCCTCCTTTTTGTTTATTTTTTTAAAGAATAGAATAGAATAAGGAGTAGGAGTAGAATAGAATAGAATAGAAAGAATAGAATAGAAGGAATAGAATAGAATTAGGAGTAGGAGTAGGAGTAGAATAGAATAGAAGATTCTATTCTGTAGGAGAATAGAATAGAGAGAATAGAATAGAAAGAGTAGAATAGAATAGAATAGAATAGAATAGAATAGAATAGAATAGAATAGAATAGAATAGAATAATTCTTTATTGGCCAAGTGCGATTGGACACACAAGGAATTTGTCTTTGGTGCATGTGCTCTCAGTGTACATAAAATAACAAGGTTATTAATAAACTATCAAATCGCATTAGGAAACAAATATATATATATATATATATATATATATATATATATATATATATATATATATATATATATATATATATATATATATATATATATATATATATATTGAAAGATACAATTTTTTTTAAAGCCCCTCCCCTGATTGGCAAAAGCAAGCAAAGGGGAATCGCCTCCCAGAGTAAAGATGTCCCCGGTAACTTCGTTAAGGGCAAAAAGGACCGCAGTAAGAACGCCGCTCTAGGCCTCGCTTTCTATGGCTCTTTCCCCCCCCCTCCCCGAACCGCTCTCATTCATTTCGAAGGCCGGCTTTGGGACCATAGAGTGGAGAGCCCTAGAAGGGCCCGCGAGGGATGTGGGATAGAAGCTGGCTTTGGGAGACCGAATTCTTCGCCTCCTTCCGCATTTCTGGCCCAGCTGCAGACAGAGCGACGGCTCGGGGCAAGGGGAAGGTAAGGGGATGCTCGCCCCGGCTTTCTGGCCTTTCCCGGGGCGGACAAGCGACGGTTTTGCCGTCAATGCACCAGCAGCTGGCAGGAGCAAGGTTGCCCGGGCTGCAGAATCAATGGGTCTGTTTGCCAGCGAGGTTGGGTGTGTGGGTGTGTACGCGTGTGTGAGTGTCAGAAGCAGATATTAGGGGGGGGGGGGGGCGTGCAAGAATGCAAAGAGGGGAAGATTGCACAAGGCGTCCTCCGTTGCATTGAGCATCCTTGGAGAATGCTTTCGACTTCCACGTCTTTGCCAAAGAGAGGAGCTCTTTATTCATTTTATTGATTGATTTATTGGTTGGTTGATTGATTTAAAATTAGGGAAGCGCTCAAAGGTGCTATTTTTTTTTCCCAAGAGGCAACTGAACAATGAATCAGTGGAACAACTTGCCTGCAGAAGTTGTGAATGCGGGCAATTTTAAAGAAGATGTTGGATAACCATTTGTCTGAAGTGATGTAGGGTTTCCTGCCTGGGCAGGGGGTTGGACTAGAAGACCTCCAGGGTCCCATCCAATTCCTATTCTATTCCATTCCATTCCATTCCATTCCATTCCATTCCATTCCATTCCATTCCATTCCACCCCATCCCATCCCATCCCATCCCTATCCCTATCCCTATCCCTATCCCTATCCCTATCCCGGAAGACCTCTTTCACTTCTCATCCAAGAAGCTGCTTCAGAGCGGGTTGGGATTTAATTCGGTGGTTGGATTAGAAAATCTGATTTGGCGAATTAATCTGATCGTTTTCAGAGGAATCACTGAATCCTGCTTATATTCGCTATTACTCTGTTGAACTAATTGTAGCCTTCGTGCAACATCTGCCCGTATTGGCTTAGTTTTTAAGCTAGTGTAAGCCAACATTATGAGGAATTCTGCCTTAATGGTGACTGCGTAACTGTAACCTTGTTGCTTGTATCCTTATGGTTTATATTGATTGTTTCCTAGTATGAGTTGATTGCTTATTTGTTCCCTATGTATCATTAAGTGTTGCACCTTATGATTCTTGACAAATGTATCTAGTCTTTTTACGTAGACTGAGAGTAAATGCACCAAAGACAAATTCCTTGTGTGTCCAATCACACTTGGCCAATAAAGAATTCTATTTTATTCTATCTATTCTATAGGGCCTCCTGCTTGAACAGGGGGTGGGATTAGATGACCTCCGAAGTTCCTTCCAACTCTGTTATTCTGTTAATGTCCACAAGTTGCGTGACTGTCCCTAATGCCAGAAACAACTATAAACCATAAAGCACCTTTGTAAGTTTCCAAATAAACCACAAACAAACAAACAAAGTTTGAAGCAAACCATAGTTTTGATTCGGGTTTCTTACAAGGGTGCCCGTTTAAAGCCCCTGTGTCTTATCTCCATAATTTGCTGAACTAATGCCATTTGATGTGAAAAAACCAAATGAAGGTACTTAAGGATGGGCCAATCAGAATTTTGGATCACCTCTACCATGCAAACACAATTACTGATGACCAAAAAAAAAATGCTTTTGAAGTCTGGCTGTCCAGCTAGCTATTCTGAATTTTTTGAACCTTCTTAACTCTCTTCTCTCCTTCACTTTTCCTCACCAGCTCCCAATCTATGCTCCCTTTTGCAATTCCAAAAGCATTTAAGGAATGCCACATCCATTCAGAACTTCCTGCTTCGGTCCCGCCCACTTCTAAACTTTGGGATATGCAGCCTTTAAAGGTTTTTGCAGCTCTTTGCCAAATAAGTGAATCTTTGACTTTTGCAGAGATCCTTGCCGTTGTTTGAGAAATAATTTTAAATCAAAAGGAGCTAACATTTTCTTTTGTCTTGCCTTTCATGGCGTCTCCCTTCCAGTCTCCTGTCAAATGTCTGATTGAGACATTAAGATAAAGATGTTGAATTAGGACACCAGGTTTTGAAAACATCAGGATGGTTGGTTATCTGTGTTAAATGTTAAATCCAGGGGTGAAATCCAGCAGGTTCTGACAGGTTCTGGAGAACCGGTAGCGGAAATTTTGAGTAGTTTGGAGAACCGGCAAATACCACCTCTGGCTGTCCCCTGAGTGGGGTGGGAATGGAGATTTTGCAATATCCTTCCCCCATGAGTGGGGAAGGAATGGAGATTTTGCAGTATCCTTCCCCTGCCACGCCCACCAAGCCACACCACGCCCACCAAGCCACGCTCACAGAACCGGTAGTAAAAAAAATTGGATTTCACCACTGATTATATCCCTTCTTAATTGCAAATGCTTCAAGCCATTATCTAGTGTCTCCTACAATAGAATAACAGAGTTGGAAGGGACCTTGGAGGTCTTCTAGTCCAACCCCCTGCTTAGGCAGGAAACCTTACACCACTTCAGACAAAATGGTTATCCAACATCTTCTTAAAAACTTCAAGTGTTGGGGCATTCACAACTTCTGGAGGCAATAACAGGCACTATTTTCCTAAGTCCGTTTACTACTAAACTCAGGTTTGAAAATTGTATTCGTTTATCAGAATACAAAATGCAAAGGAAATGAACACAATGGGGAAGCTAAGGGAGGAAAAAGGGAGAAGGGAAAAGTGTGTATGTGTGTGTGTGTGGGGGGGGAAGTAAAGAAGAAGGAAGAAAGGCATTTACTTCTGACTCTCTTTAGGATAGTAGAAGACAACAGCATTACAACTTCAAGTCTTTCCTTTTACACAATAATACAAATTAATATAAATATAAACCCCAGAGGCTGCAGCCATCATAAACTCAGAAGGCACATTAATAAAATTTAATAGATTTAACAGGTTAACAGAGTTGGAAGGGACCTTATAGGTCATCTAGTCGAAACCCCCCCGCCCCCGCTCAAGCAGGAAACCCTACACCCGTGATGGCGAACCTATGGCACGCGTGCCACAGGTGGCACGTGTAGCCATATCAGTGGGCACGCAAGCTCAGCTCTGGGGCGCATGGACGTGTTGGCCAGCTGATTTTCAGGCCTTCTGGGCCCACCAGAAGTAGGGAAACAGTCTGTTTACTGACTCCAGAGGGCCTGGGGAGGGTGGGGAAGGCTGTTTTTTGCCCTCCCCAGGCTCCTGGAGAAGCTCTGGAGCCTGGGGAGAGCAAAAAACGGGCCTTCCAGTCCCACTGGAAGACAACAAATGGGCCGTTTCTGGCCTCCCAAGGATGGGGACGGCCGTTTTCACCCTCCCCAGGCTCCTAGAGAAGCTTTGGAGCCTGGGGAGAGCAAAAAAAACGGGCCTACCATTCCATCACGTGCCAAAAGCAGGGGGAGCTCAGGGTGGTCACACGCGCATGCACGGGGGGGTGGGGCGCATAGAATTATGGGTGTGAGCACGCACCCCCCCCGCGCTCCCCCTGCTTTTGGCACGCGATGGCAAAGAGGTTAGCCATCACTGCCCTACACCATTTCAGACAAATGGCAGTCCAATCTTTTCTTGAAAGCCTCCAGTGATGAAGCTCCCACAAATTCCGAAGGCAACTTCTGTTCCGTCCGTTGATTGTTCTGTCAGAAAATATCTCCTTATTTCTAGGTTGAATCTCTCCTTGATCAGTTTCCATCCATTCTTCCTTGTCTGGCCTTCGGGTGCTTTGGAAAATAGGTTGACCCCCTTCCTCCTCTCTGTGGCAGCCCCTCAAATATTGGAAGACGGCTATCCTGTCTCCCCTGGTCCTTCTCTTCACTAGACCAGCCATGCCCAGGTCCTGCAACCTTTCTTCATATGTTTTAGCCTCCAATCCTCTAATCATCCTGGTTGTTCTTCTCTGCACTCTTTGTAGACTCTCAACATCTTTTTTTATAGCGTGGTGACCAAAACTGGATGGGTGATTCCAAAAATATGAAAAATAAAATAAAAATAGGATGTTGGATCAAAAGCAGGTCTCCCTACATGGAATCTTGTTTCTTTTAGAACAACCCCTGGTTCATGGACGGGCACCAGGCCGTGACATGCCAGAAACCGAAGCCCCATTCGCGGGATGCTGGCAGCACGGAAAACCACGCCCCCTCCAGTCCGCGGAAAAATCTCTCTCCACGGAACCGATCCCGGGTGCCCAAAAAGCTGGGGGCTGCTGTTTTATAGTATAGGAAGTTAGCACCCACCCGTCTCTTAGAAGAATGAAATATTTCAGGAAATATTAAAAGGGCAGAATATTTCCCCTAAAAGGGAGGCAGAAACTCAGCCCCCCCCCCTTTTGTCAATGAGCCAGTCTACATAACAAAGATCTACCTCCTTCAGGCAGAGCCATTTAATTGTGCTTCATTGCATCACCCAACTAGATTCAACCAAACTTAGCACGCAGACAACCTACAAAGCTAGCCATGACCTCTGACAGCAACCAATCAGGATACTCTTCCTGTGACCCAGGAAGTTCAAAGCCAGAGGGGGTATAAAACCCAGCATCTCTTCCCTTTTTTCGCCCAAGATCTCCAAGGCATGTGATCCTGTTCATCAATAAACCTTCTTTCCAAGCAACTTCCACGAATCCAGTGTCTTTTCCCCCCCCCACTTGGAACGGAACCCAGAAGGATATTTCTTCCAACAAAAAAATCAGATGTTGCTAAACTACAAATCTTACTATAGCCAGTTGTAGCTGATGAGATAAGAGGTGCTGGGAATTGTAGTTTCAGCAGCAACTGGAAAGTTCCGGGCTCTCCACCCTGTCCAAGAACATTCATGGGAAATGTTTTGAGCACAACAATGTTCTTGCTGAGTCCGTTGTTCAAAGAGAAGCCTGAGTCTTGTTACAGAACCAACAACGTCGTAAATATTTGAGTTGCTGGCGGAAAAGCTTCAGTAGCTAATACCAGGGTGCCCAGCCAAATACAGAGTCATGTTTCTTTTCTTTTCTTTTTTTAATCAAGTTTTTATTATTATTTTTTAAAATTTATACATATCATTGTGTGAATGGCGCCGATATTTGAGTATCATACATTTCAATACATATAAACATATTCCTAATGATTACATTCCATTTTCCTTATTTCATATTATTCCCTCCTACCTTTTACACTAAATTTTAATTTTCATATAAATATCAACTAGTATGCAATAACATCTAAACCAATGTGCTTTAGCATCCGTATTATCTTCTGTGATAGTTTCAATAGTATAACCCTCAAGAAAAAGAAACAAAAACAAAATTATCCGTCTCTTTTCTTTTCTCCTGTACAACATATTTCACCCGTTTTTACAACATCCCTCTCCTTTCTCCTCCCTCTCTTCTCTCCTCTCCTCTCCTTCCCTTTCTCCTTCTCCTGTCCTCTCTCTATTTCCCTTCTCTCATGTTGCTGAGACAGGCAAGCATATACATTCATTGATGCATTAAGATTCGGTAGCTGCAATTTTTGGCTTCTGACATTTTCTTTTGACTGCAGACTTAACCTGCAACATCATTTCAGTTTCCTGGTTTTTAGAATTTTGCTAAGGTGTAATGAAAAAAGGGACGCGGTGGCTCAGTGGCTAAGACGCTGAGCTTGTTGATCGAAAGGTTGGCAGTTCAGCGGTTCGAATCCCTAGTGCTGCGTAATGGGGTGAGCTCTCGTGACTTGTTCCAGCTTCTGCCAACCTAGCAGTTCGAAAGCAGGTAAAAAATGCAAGTAGAAAAATAGGGACCCCCTTTGGTGGGAAGGAAACAGCGTTCCATGCGTTTTTGGCCTTGAGTCATGCCGGCCACATGACCACGGAGACGTCTTCGGAGAGCGCTGGCTCTTTGGCTTTGAAACGGAGATGAGCACCGCCCCCTAGAGTCAGGAACGACTAGCACATAGGTGCGAGGGGAATCTTTACCTTTACTTTTTTAAGGTGTAATGAAGGAGTTGGACCACATAATGTCTTATGGAAAAGATGGGTTTGAAAGACTGAGGGAATAAACCATGGTTTATTCGGACACAGATGCCTGCTTTTTTTCCCTAGGTCCACACGGCATTTGTCCGAGGCATTTTTATTTTTTATTTTTTTTTAATGCTGTGAACTTGAACACTTTATATAATATTTCATTTTGCTGCGGTCAGAGAGGGAAATCCTCAGATGCCAGCTGGTATATTTATTTTTTTGGTATCCTGGAGTTACAGAGGAAATGAGTTGGCTTCCTTCCTGCAGGAGGAGGCCACCATCTCATACTGGGATTCTGGCATGACGGCATCTTCCAGGGGGCTCGAGTTGGGCTGAATAAGAGACAGGCTGCCCTTGATCTTTGACCTTTTTTTAGTCTCTCAACACTCAAAAAGGCTTTTTCTGCCAAAGTCCAGAAGCCTCTTGGTACAAAACATTCAGTTCATATGTTGCAATATCTCAGGGGCTGCCACAAAGAAGAGGGAGTCAAACTATTCTCCAAAGCACCTGAGGGCAGGACAAGAAGCAATGGGTGGAAATTAATCAAGGAAAGAAGCAACTTAGAACTAAGGAGAAATTTTCTGACAGAACAATTAATCAGTGGAACAACTTGCCTCCAGAAGTTGTGAATACTCCAACACTGGAAGTTTTTGAGAAGATGTTGGATAACCATTTTCTGAAGTGGTGTAGGATTTCCTGCCTAGGCAGGGGGTTGGACTAGAAGACCTCCAAGGTCCCTTCCAATTCTGTTATTCTATATAAAGAATGGTTGCAGGAATTGGGCATGTCTAGTTTAATGAAGGGAAGGACTAGGGGAGACATGATAACAGTGTTCTAATATCTCAGGGGCTGCCACAAAGAAGAGGGAGTCAAACTATTCTCCAAAGCACCTGAGGGCAGGACAAGAAGCAATGGGTGGAAACTGATCAAGGAGAGAAGCAACTAAGGAGAAATTTCCTGACAGTTAGAACAATTAATCAGTGGAACAACTTGCCTCCAGAAGTTGTGAATGCTCCAACACTGGAAGTTTTAAAGAAGATGTTGGATAATCATTTGTCTGAAGTGGTGTAAGGTTTCCTGCCTAAGCAGGGGGTTGGACTAGAAGACCTCCAAGGTCCCTTCCAGCTCTGTTATTCTACTCTATTCTATTCTTTTCTTTTCTATTCTATTCTATTCTATTCTATTCTATTCTATTCTATTCTATTCTATTCTATTCTATTCTATTCCATTCCATTCCATTCCATTCCATTCCATTCCATTCCATTCCATTGGCCAAGTGTGGTTGGACACACAAGGAATTTGTCTTTGGTGCATAAGCTCTCAGTGTACATGAAAAGAAAAGATACATTTGTCAAGAATCATAAGGTACAACACTTAATGATAGTCATAGGGTACAAATAAGCAATCAAGTCATACTAGGAAACAATCAACAAGTTACAGTCATGCAGTCATAAGTGGTAGGAGATGAGTGATAGGAATGATGAGAAGATTAATAGTAATAGTAATGCAGACTTAGTGAATAGTTTGACAGTGTTGAGGGAATTATTTGTTTAGCAGAGTGATGGCGTTTGGGAAAAAACTGTCCTTGTGTCTAGTTGTTCTGGTGTGCAGTGCTCTATAGCGTCGTTTTGAGGGTAGGAGTTGAAACAGTTTACATCTAGGATGCGAGGAGTCAGTAAATATTTTCCCAGCCCTCTTTTTGACTCGTGCCGTATACAGGTCTTCCATGGAAAGTAAAAAAACCAAAACTCCTTTAATTTTCTTGCTGGTCTTTTCCTTGATTAAATTACAAATATTTTGCTTCAACTCACAGTGCCGAGTGTCAGAACTTTTGGAAGCAAAAAGGCTTCAGGTTGGCTCCCATTCAGGGCTTAAGCAAATCTGATTTAACTATCCAGCTGACCTCCGGGAAAAATATCTGGGAATTAATCCAAAGACTACTGAAAGCTGTGTTTGTTCAGCTGCGGTACTTTGCTGCGTGTATGTGTTTGTATGTGGGTGGGGGTCAGGGATAAAGCGACAATTGAAAATGCGTTGGGGCTAAAATAATTGTCTTAATCGATCCAAACAAGATGCTGGAACGGGTTTGGAAAAATAAGCCCCATTTAATTGCTTGTTTGCTTTCGAAGGAAACTGTATCAAAGCATTTATTCCAAAACAATAGTAGTTGATACAGAAATGGAAGCGTTTGATACAAAAGTATTGGCTACAAAGCAGTGGTGAAATTGAAATTTTTTTACTACCTGTTCTGTGGGCGTGGCTTGGTGGGCATGGCTTGGTGGGCATAGCAGGGGAAGGATGCTGCAAAATCTCCATTCTCACACCACTGGTTAATTGTTCTAAATGGCAGGAAATTTCTCTTTGGATCTAGGTTGCTGAAGACTAGAATACAGTAGAATTTAGAGTAGAGAGTAGAGGAACGGGACGTGGTGGCTCAGTGGCTAAGATGCTGAGCTTGTCGATCAAAAGGTCGGCAGTTCAGCGGTTCGAATCCCTACTGCTGCGTAATGGAGTGAGCTCCCGTTCCTTGTCCCAACTTCTGCCAACCTAGCAGTTCGAAAGCAGGTAAAAAAAAATGCAAGTAGAAAAATAGGGACCACCTTTGGTGGGAAGGTAACAACATTCTGTGCGCCTTTGGCATTGAGTCATGCCGGCCACATGACCACGGAGACGTCTTCGGACAGCGCTGGCTCTTTGGCTTTGAAATGGAGATGAGCATCGCCCCCTAGAGTTGGGAACGACTAGCACATATGTGCGAAGGGAACCTTTACCTTTTTCGAGAGGCGAGTAGAGTAGAAGAGAGAAGAGAAGTTGGGAGGGACCTTGTAGGTCATCTAGTCCAACCCCCCCCCCCACCCAAGCAGGAGATCCTACCCCATTTTTGACAGAAGGCAGTCCAGTCTGTTTTTGAAAGCTTCCAGGGATGAAGCTCCCACAACTTCCGAAGTTCCATCGGTTGACTATTCTCACCGTCAGAAAGTTTCTCCTTATTTCCAGGTGGAATCTCTCCTTGATCAGTTGTCACTGTTGATGGTGTGTTTGTATGTGTAAAGACTCGCACTGCTCAGCAATAGGCGAAGCTGAAAATAAAGTGCAAAACGCATACCATTGAACCATTTTCCTGGAGTGCGAGCAGTTCCCTGACCTGTTGGGTCTTTTCCTCATTCACCCACCCCCTCTAAGGCAGAGAAGGCAGCGTTGCATCCTGCCTTCTCCTTGGAACAGGAAAACATCTGTGTTGAGCCTCGCAGGTGTCTTTCTATAGGTCACTTCCTCCTTTTCAGGCTAAGGGACGTGTGACAAAACCCCGGAGCGCTGACATGTCTTGTGCCTTTCCTCTTCAGCGGCTTTAGGTAGTCTAAATAAAGAAACAATCCATTTCGTATATTAAAAAAAAACAAAACCGCCCAGGCACGTCCTTAATGCACGTCTGCGCCTAAACAGTCACTAACTCCCATCCAAAATTAGCATTTGCCTGGACCGTTCGGATGCTAGTGGCGTTCCCTTGGTTTGAAAGAGGTTTTCGTGCCTGTAAATTTGAATTTTTGCAACCCGAGATTCCAAACATGGCAGATAGCCCGCAAGTTACGACTGGCTGCTTAGCGGCCATTCGAAGTTCTGACCCAGGGGTGTCAAACTGGATTTCTTTGAGGGCTGGATCAGCATTGTAGTTCTCCCCTGTGGGCCAGGGAGAGGGGTTATGGGGCAGACGCCTCTGTTCTGACTTAGGCCTCCTGAGTCAGTAAAACACACGAGGAATCCCAAAAACCTCTTTTATTGCAACAGCTGTGAATTCTCTTCATTCACAGATGAGTCCCCAATAGTTGCAAAGAGTCCTTCGGGATAAGGCTGAAGAAGGGTGATTGATAGTTCCAATCTGTGAAGCAGGATTAAAGGTTTTAAAACAAAGCTGGAATATGTCAGCGAAGCTTGTTATCCTTGCTTTGCTTCCTAAAAAATTTGAACAATCGAATTTTTAATCAATAGGAAACCAAACTGAATTGGTTTCTCTTTACTCTCGCGATGAAAGGAGATGCGATTGTCTCTTTCATGGCTTATGAAACGGAATTGTATGATTCTCTGCATATGAACTGAACTGCCCTCTCTGCCCAAATGGATTAAGTAATTCACATCCTGTGTGTAACTAGCCTCTGTGATGTACCAAAGAGTGTTCAGTTTGTACTTTGTTATTACTAAAACACAAACATGACCCATTCGCTGGAATTAACACCCTCTTGGGCAGGCTCGGATGAAAAACTTAAATATTTGTCATTTAATGATGTATTGTTCCATGTGACTCATCCTTGAATACGTAGCCTTCTGTTTTTTAATAGCTCGCTTTTATTTGAGTTCAGGAAAACACACATTCAGGGTATGTGAATAGGTTGGTCTCTCTGTATTCCAAGAATCATAAAATGGAAAGATTAATAAATAGGATTCGGATTTAACATCTAAATGTTCTGTGTTTTTTTCTCTCTCTCCCCTCCCCTCAGCTTTAGAAATTTGGTGTGCAGGAACATGTCTCAGTCGGCTGAAAAAGTAAAGGTGAGTTAGAAGTTGGGACAATAGCCCATCGAAACAATTCTTAGCTTTCAACTTTTTTATTTGGGGTTTTAGGGTTTAAAGCAGTGGTGAAATCTAAACTTTTTTACTACCGGTTCTGTGGGCGTGGCTTGGTGGGCGTGGTGTGGCTTAGTGGGTGTGGCTTGGTGGGCATGGCAGGGGAAGGATACTGCAAAATCCCCATTCCCACCCGACTCCAGGGGAAGGATACTGCAAAATCCCCATTCCCATCCCACTCCAGGGGAAGGATACTGCAAAATTCCCATTCCCTCCTCACTCCATAGGAATATCCACATTTCCCCTTCTCCCACAGCCCAATACTTTAGTTATAATTTCTTAGTGTGAGTTTCCAAGCAAAAGGATAGTTAACCAAAAATTTTTCTTGGTTTTCTCCACTTGTTATCTGGCAATGAACGAGTAAGAACAGCAGCATGTTGTAGATGGCAGTGGTTGTTGGGCAGCCAATCCAGTTTGATTTTTAAACAGGTTTTGGTTGCAAAAAAGCTCTTTTGGGGACAGCATCGACGGATCGTCACACAGGAATAGCTTTTTTCCCAAATGCCTTATTTCCTTGGAGAATCTTGGGAGTTCTTGGCAGAATTTGGAAGACGCTTGCTTTTTAAAAAAGAAGAAGAAGCTTCTACACAGAACATTTGGGATGGATAAACGTAATTGTGGACCGACAAAATGGAAAAGGCTGCCATTTTCTGGACCCTCATTTGGTATTTAAACTCTTCCTATAATTGGAGAAAAAAATGGTTTGGGACTCTCGTGATTGCGCCCCCTCACGGCAAAGGTTGTCTGATGCCCCCTATATTATGCACGGATAGTCCTTGACTTACAACCATTCATTTAGTGGCCATTCGAAGTTACAATGAGACTGAAAAAAGTAATTTACACTGTCCTCACAGTTTCCCAATGGAACAGAAGTTGCCTTCAGAAGTTGTGGGAGCTTCATCCCTGGAAGCTTTCAAGAAGCTATTGGACTGCCATCTGTCAAAAATAGTTTAGAGTCTGCTGCTTGGGTGGCGGGTTGGACTAGATGACCTACAAGGTCCCTTCCAACTCTTAATCTGTATCTGAGTATCTAATGAGAAGGAAGGACTCCCTGGAGAAGAGCCTAATGCTGGAAACGATTGAGGGCAAAAGAAAAAGGGGACGACAGAGAAGGAGGTGGCTGGATGGAGTCACTGAAGCAGTCGGTGTGAGCTTGAATGGCTTCCAGAGAATGGTAGAGGACAGGAAGGCCTGGAGGAACGTTGTCCATGGGGTCGCGATGGGTCGGACATGACTTCGCAACTAAGAACAACAAATTCTCAAGAAGCAGTAAGAGAGGAAATAAAACTAACCCCCTACTTCCTTACAATGAGAATCCACAAAGACCTTGTATAATTGTTATAAAGAGATCTTCTCCTAAATCATGTTCCTCATCCTCTCCCACTTGCATATCAGACAGGAAAAGGGAACAGGAATCACATGACTTCTGTTGTAACAACGGTCCGGAGTGTTTCTCAACCGTGGCGGCTTTAAGAGGTGTGAGACTTCATCTCCCAGAATCCCCCAGCCAGCATAGCCACACATGAAGTCTACACCTCTTAAGAAGTCGCCCATGGTTGAGGAACACTGGTCTAAAGGCTTTGGTTGAGCATGCTCTCCTTAGTTGTCCTTGTATGTGAAAATATCTGTGAAAATGATTCAGCCGGTTCGGGCGAATCAGTAGTTAAATTGCTGGTTGGCCCCTTTCTGCCCTGCCCCTTCCAGGAGTCCCCACGCTCCCCATTTTGCCTCCCAGGTAAGTGCAGGGAGGTCTCCTAGGCCCAAAATGAGGCATTGGGGGGGGAGCGGTCCCCCCCCATGGCCCGATTTTGCTCCCCAGGAAGATTTAGAGGACTTCCTAGGCTCGTTTTCGCAACTCATTCCCACAACACTGTCAAACTATTTGCTAAGGCTGTATTACTATTCTTCTCATCCTTCCTATGACCTTTTCTATTTATGACTATAACTTTGTTGGTTGTATCTTTACGATTTAGATTGTTTTATTTAGTTTCCTAGCACGATTGATGTTGATTCTATCACTAAGTGTTGTATCTTAAGATTTACGATGAATGTATTTTTGTGATGACTGTGATCATTGATTTATCACTTACAGCTTTTATGTACACCGAAAGCTTATGCAGCCAAGACAAATTCCTTGTGTGTCCAATCACACTTGGCCAATAAAGAATTTCCTGTTTCTATTCTATTCTATTCTGCTCCGCTCCGCTCTGCTCCACTCCACTCTAATTCTATTCTAATTCTATTTTATTAATTCTATTCTATTCAATTCTATTCTATTCTAATTCTAATTCTAATTCTAATTCTAATTCTAATTCTTATTCTATTCTATTCTATTCTATTCTATTCTATTCTTCATTCCACTATTCTATTCTATTCTATTCTATTCTTCATTCCACTATTCTATTCTGTTCTGTTCTGTTCTTTTCTGTTCTGTTCTAGTCCACTCCACTCCACTCCACTCCACTCCACTCCACTCCACTCCACTCCACTCCACTTCACTCCACTTCTATTCTATTCTATTCTATTCTATTCTATTCTATTCTATTCTATTCTATTCTATTCTATTCTATTCTATTCTATTCTATTCTATTCTTTCTATTCTAATCTAATTCTTATTCTATCCTAATCCTAATCCTCTTTGAAGAAGCTGCTCTCAACCTTGCAACTTTCCAATGTTGGCGCGTTTTCATGAATTCCGCCTCCCAATTTGCTGCTTTCATTCTTGATTTCTCATTCCAGTTTTCTGACTCAGCTGGATATGTGGGGTTTGCCAACCTCCCCAACCAAGTCCACCGGAAGTCGGTCAAGAAAGGGTTTGAATTCACCCTCATGGTTGTCGGTATGTGGATTTGATTTTCCAGATCATGCAGGTTTGATCGTTGTGGCAGTTTAACTATCGAATACGGGTAGTCCTTCACTTACAACAGTCCATTTAGTGACCAGTGTTACAACGGCAGTGAAAAAAAGTGACCTATGGCTGTTTTTCACACGACCGTTGGGCATCCCCATGGTCACATGATCAAAATTCAGACGCTTGGCAACTGACTCATAGTTATGATGGTTGCAGTGACCCCCCCTCCCCCCCCTTAGACGACCTTCTGACAAGCAAAGTCAATGGGGAAGCCAGATTCACTTAAGAACTCTGTTACTTTATTCATTAATTATTGCAAGAAAGGACATAAAATGGGATAAAACTCACTTAACAACCATCATGTTGTGGCTAGCATTATTAGTCCACGGGAGCGTGGAGTGCCCCATAATTGTGGGTGTTTTCTTGAAAACTATCTGTTGTTTTTTGTTTTTTTTAGTTTGTGTGATGAAGAGGATCAATTTTATACTCGTAAACATTATTGGTACTTTTTAGAGCAGTGACGGCTAACCTTTTCCGGACCGCGTGCCCAAAGCGCGCGTGTGTGTGTATGAATGCATGTGCAAGCGCCCGAACCACCAAAATGCAATGCTCATGGGGGCCCCGTGCATGCACCCCGCACCCCCCCGTGCACACGGCCCCCTGCATGCAACTCTGTATGCACACACTGCCCTCGCATATGCCCCCCCCCAATATGAGTGTGCCTCCTCCCCAGTGATGAAATGTAAAATTTGTTACTACAGGTTCTGTGGGCGTGGCTTGGGGGGTAATGTGACTGGGTGGGGGTGGCCAACTTGGTGTTTTTTGTTTTTTGTTTTTTTAACTTTTAAAAGCATTTTTTCTCCAACCTCTTCGGCCGAAGAGGTTCTTAAAAAAACTGCTTTTAAAAGGCTCTGACGATCCCAGCTGAGTTGCCTGATCGTCCGAGGCTTTTGATTTCTTTTAAAAGCATTTTTTTTACAACCTCTTCGTGCCGAAGAGGTTGTAGAAAAAAATACTTTTTTAAAAAAAAAAGCCTCTGCTGATCGCGCGGCTCAGCTGGGCATGGGGGAAGGCAGGGATTTTTGCTACCGGTTCTCCGAACTACCCGCCACCATCACTACTGGATCGGGCGATGCGGTCCGACCTGGGAGCATTTCACCCCTGATCCTCCCCACACGCGCCCTGCCCCCACGTGTGCACACGCACCTTCCGCAGGCCCCCCACTCCCCATGCATGTATGACAGAGACCCGAAGACCAGCTGGCCGGTGGGAGGCGGACATGCATGCATAGTGGAACTGAACTAGTGCGATGGCTCGCGTGCCCACTGAGAAGTTCGCCATCACGGTTTTAGAGCATTTCTTCCTTGCTTTTTATCAACTAAGCCACCTAAAGGTTTTGCTAAGGTGCTCTGACGATTCCTGGAATCACATCACTAAATAAAATGCGGCGCAAAGGAACTATCCGTTGTGACCTAGGCCCAAGTAGTTATGACCAGACACAATCAGTCCTAAACAAACATATTTTATTAGAACAGCTGAGAATGACTTCATTCCCAGCTTAGTCCAAATTAAGTCCAAAACAAATTATTCATAAACAGTCCTTCGGCCTTATCACCAACCTTTGTCTACTTTAGCACCCTGCCAAAGGCTTTCCTTGGCAAAAGAAGCAAGAGATGCTGACAAGAACAAATGTAGCAACGTTGCTTTCCTACAAAGATCCCAGGAGCCGTTGCTGCTCTTTTAAGCCTTCTGGGAGGGGCCAATCATCTCCTGGCCTTACTCCCGAGTCGTCCTTTTTGCTTTAGCTGCTCTTGCCTTCTGGCAGCTCTTCGCATGCGGGTACTAGGAACAGGCTCCTCCTGTTCCTCTGCCTCTCTGCTATCCGCCTCTGGAGATTCTGGAGTCCGTGCATCGCTCCCAGATGGCCTTGGCCTCATCTCTGCTTCCGACTCAGAGCCCTCGTCCAGGTCTTCCCCAGACTCCTCACTGTCCGACTCCATTGCCAGCTCCTCAGGCTGCTGGCGGACCACAACACTATCAGAGAAGCAGTGTGGTGTAGCAATTATGGACTCGTAACCTGGATTAAATAAATCCCTTTGTGACTTTGAGGTGGTCCTTAGCATCCAGGATCAAATTGATCTCTCCCCCCTAAGATGATTGTTAGGAGAACAAAAGAAAAGCAGATCCCCATACGTACAGATTTGACTTTTCCTTTATTTCTAAATGAAGAAGAAGAAGAAGAAGAAAGAGAATTCTCGGTCAGTGGAGAAGCTGTTCTCTTCTGTTTTGGTCTGTTTTCCAGCTGTTTCTCAACAGCTTCTGCTTTTCAGATAGCGCAGAAGCTTATATAAAAATGGTTCTAATCTGAGTCAATTTCACAAGAATGTCCAAAGGAGACGCGAGCGAGCGCCTGTGCCAAGAGGGACATCATTACTTTTGCTCATTCCTTCCTGTTTTAGAGAAATGACTCAAATCTTTTTGGGTCAGAAGCAGTGCATCGACATGGCCATGTGACAAAAAGAAGCCACTGAGTTCACAGTCCTGTTTTTGGCACAGGGTTTAGGAAGAATGGAGTGGGGGGTGTTAGAAAAGGGACTTTGGTGGGTATGATTCTGACTTCACCAGTGGTGGGTTCCTCCCGGTTCGGCCCAGTTCTCCTGAGCTGGTAGCGGTGATGATATGACGTCACCGAACCGGTTCTGCCCCGACCCCCCGACCCCCCCCCGCGTTATTCTTACCTTTTATGTTTGCTATTATTGATAAGCGCATTGTAAGCCGCTCTGAGTCTCCGGAGAAGGGCGGCATATAAATCAAATTTTATATATATATATATATATATATATATGTCTTTTTCTGTTTTTCGTAGGCTTTTATGTGCATATTCTTTCTAGCCTTTCTTTACGTAGGTAAAACCTGGCTAGAAAGAATATGCACATAAAAGCCTACGAAAAACAGAAAAAGACACATTGTACCTTTACAGGGGGAATATCTGAGAAGTGGGTGTGGCTCACTGACGAAGCCTTATAAGGCAGAAATAGCTATCTGAGTCTCCCAGAGAGCAACGCAGAGTTGCAGTTTGTCAGCAGAGGAGGAGCTCTGAGGTTGGTGAATGAGATTTCACACAGTCAGAGCTGCAGAACAACCTAGCTTACGTAGGTAAAACCTGGCTAGAAAGAATATGCATATATATATATATATATATATATATATATATAGCCCCACCCCCAATCTATTGCTGCCTCCTGAGTCCCAGCTGATGGCTAGAGAGAAAAAAACTGTTTAAACTCTTGCCCTGGGGCTTCAAAGGGCCGCCCTACAGCGGATCAGTATTAAAAGAAAACAAATGAGTATACCGGTGCCTGCAAAAATAAATGGGTAGACCAGTGCCTGCCAAAATACATGAGTAGATCAGTGCCTGCAAAAAATAAATGGGTAGATCGGTTCAGCTCTGCAAGCAGTTAAAAGCCTGGTAGACCAGTACCTCTGCTAAATCCTAAAGAATTGTCACATGACCATCAAGCCACGCCCACAAAATAAGCCATGCCCACAAAATAAGCCACGCCCACAGAACCGGTAGTAAAAAAAATTAGAACCCACCCCTGGACTTCACTCTTCCTCGGTTGTAGCTATCTTAGGCTGCCATATGAATTTTTTCCCACGATGCATTAGAGCCGTGATGGCGAACTTATGGCACGCGTGCCACAGGTGGCACACGGAGCCATATCTGTGGGCACGCGAGTGTTACCCTAACTTAGCTCAGCTGATTTTTGGGCCTTCTGGGCCCACCGGAAGTCAGGAAACGGGCTGTTTCCGGCCTCCAGAGGGCCTCTGGGGAGGGGGGGAAGGCTGTTTAAGCCCTCCCCAGGCTCCTAGAAAGCCTCTGGCGCCTGGGGAGGATGAAAAACAGGCCTACTGGGCCCACCGTGCCAAAAGCGTGGGGAGCGTGGGGGGGGGTGTCGCGTGCATGCACAGGGAGGTGGGGTGCATTGAATTATGGGTATGGGCATGCACATGCGCAACCCCCCACGCTCCCTCTGCTTTTGGCACACGACGGCAAAAAGGTTAGCCATCACTGCATTAGAGGGATAAGAAGTGACATTAGGTGATTGAAATAATTGTGGTACAAGCAGTCCTTGACTTACAACAGTTCATTTAGTGACCATTCGGAGTTAACAACGGCATTGGAAAAAAGTGACTTTTGAATACTTTTCACACTTATAAGTGTGAAAAGACATCCCGAAAGTCAGTGATCAAAATTCAGGCGCTTGGCAACGGGTTCGTGTTTATGACCGTTGCAGCATCCTGACCAGCAATAGGTCAACAGGAAAGCCAGATTCATTTAACAACCGTGTGGCTAACTGAACAACTGCAGGGATTCACCTAACAGCTGTGGCAAAGAAAGGTTGTAAAATGGGGCCAAATGTCTCACTTAGCAGCAGAAATTCTGGGCTCAGTTGCGGTCGTAAGTCGAGGACTACCTGTATTTCCTAGAAATCAGTTGACCAGATTTAAAACGTGAACAAAAGCCTGCATTTTTAGGTTACTTTTAAAAGACTAATATAATAAAACCTTTTGATAATGCTGTCTTGTAAAACAAGGGAAAAAAGGGGAAATTTGATCATTTGACAAATCTGCCCTTTACATGGAACGGTAAAAAGATTATCCCTTGAGCCTTGATAGCACAGTGGTCTAAGCACCCTGTTATTAACACAGCTGCCTGCAATTTCTGCTGGTTTGAATCTCTCCAAGGCTCAAGGTTGACTCAGCCTTCCATCCTTTCTAAGGTAGGTGAAATGAGGACCCAGTTTGTGGGGGCAATAAACTGACTTTGTATAAAAATATACAAAAGTATGAAGGCTATTGCTTAACGCATTGTAAGCCGCCCTGAGTCTCCGGAGAAGGGCGGCATATAAATCAAATTTAAAAATAAATAAATAAATAAAATTAAAATATTCCCTCTTGTTTACAGGAGAATCCGGTTTGGGCAAATCCACTTTAATTAACAGTTTATTCCTGACGGATCTGTATCCTGAACGTTACATCCCTGGAGCTGGAGGTAATTTCGGGTTTCTTTTTTTTCCTTTTCTACATCGGAGTTTCTCGAGCTCAGCAATTTTAAAGATGCTTGGGCTTCCTCCCCTAGAGCTAGACATATGTGGCTGGGGAATTCTGGGAGTTGAAGGCCTCACTTCTTAAAATTGCCAAGATTGAGGAACAAGAATAGAATGGAATGGAATAGAATAGAATAGAATAGAATAGAATAGAGTAGAGTAGAGTAGAGTAGAGTAGAGTAGAGTAGAGTAGAGTAGAGTAGAATAGAAGAGAGGTTATAGAACAGAACAGAAGTAGGAGAGGAGAGGAGAGAAAGGAGAGAAGGAAGAAGGAAGTAAAGAGAGAAGGAGAGGAGAAGGAAGGGAAGAAGGAGGTAGGAAGGGAAGGAAGAAGGGAGGGAAGGAGGGAGAGGAGAGGGGAGAAAGAAGAGAGGAGAGAAAGAAGAGAGGAGATAGGAGAGAGAGAGAGAAGGAGGAGAGAAGAAAGAATGAAGTAAAGAGAGAAGGAGAGGAGAAGGAAGGAAAGAATGAAAGGAGGAAGGAAGGGGAGGAGGAAGGGAGGGGAGGAGGAAGGGAGGGAAGGAGGGAGAGGAGAGGGGAGAAAGAAGAGAGAAGAGAAAGAAGAGAGGGGACAGGAAAGAGAGAGAGAGAAAGAGGAGGAGAGAAGGAAGAAGGAAGTAAAGAGAAGGAGAGGGGAAGGAAGGAAAGGAGGAGGAAGGAAGGGGAGGAGGAAGGGAGGGAAGGAGAGAGGGGAGGGGAGAGGAGAGGAAAGGAGAGAAGAGAGGGAGGGAGGAGGGGAGGGGAGGGGAGGAGAGGAGAGCCGTGATGGCGAACCTATGGCAGGTGTGCCAGATGAGACATGCAGAGCCCTCTCTCTGGGTACGTGCACCATTGCCAGCTGCTTTTCTGGTTTCTGGCGCACCAGCCAGCTGGTCTTCATGGGGTGCCAGAGGTCTGGAAAATGGCCTGAAAAACAGCTGAGAAACAGGCACGGAAAAATGCAACTGGACTTCCGGGGGGGTTTAACATTTCCTCTCTCTCTCTCAGAAAAGATCGAAAGGACAGTTCAGATCGAAGCTTCGACTGTCGAAATCGAAGAGCGAGGGGTCAAGCTGCGTTTGACGGTGGTGGATACTCCCGGCTACGGAGATGCCATCAACAGCCAAAACTGGTAGGTGTTGCTCTGGTTTTCAAAGGAAAATAAAATAAAATAAAATTGACCCATATCTGGGCTTCCTTGTGTTCTGACCTAGGTTTCCACGAAGCCGAGTCCTCGTCCCGATCAACCCCTTTTATTTAATTGACAGTGAATTAATCTCCAGCAAAGTCTTTCCTCTTCCCACAGTCTTTCAAGATAGTTCACAATTACCGACCTTGATCAGGCTTGGAGAGTGGCCAGGCTGATATCTTTCAGATGCCCACAATACTTGGCAAGGATGCAGGAATGAACTAATTATCTCCTGCAAACTCCACTCCCCTTTCGCTCCTCTTTTATTCCCTCTGGGAGGAGCCTTTCATTGTCCACCTGTGGCCTTACTCCCAAGACGACCCTTGTTCTTTAGCTGTTCCCTTCGTCTGGCAACTCTGTGCATGCGCATACTGGGAACAGTCCCCAGCTGTTCTTCTGCCCCACTGATGTCCGACTCCGAAGGCAGCTGACAACTGTCAGACGGCCCTGGCCCCCTCTCTGCCTCGGACGCAGAGCCCTCATCAGAGCCTTCCCCAGACTCCAGGACTGGCCCGTGTTCCTCCCCAACCTCCTCACTGTCCGAATCTGCTGCCAGCTCTGCTGGCGGTCCAGAACACCTTGTGCCATTCTCCACTCTGCCCATCCTTCCAATGACATCGCCTTCTCATTGCCGGTAAATTTCGCTTGACCCTTTCCTTTAAATCTCTGAATGGCTGGACCTCGGCCATTGTGTGGTCAGAAGAATTTCCTGTTGATTGTATTCCGCTGCTTGTGTTTATTCTTTGGAAAGATTTCTTGAAGTCCTGCAGATCTGAAAATTCTGCTTTTCTTTTTCTTTTTTGTGGGGGGGGGGGGCGGTGTCTGGGTGGGAGACGCTAAACATTGGGTGGGAGCAACCAGACGTTCTAAGGCCCCGCCGTTAACGTCGCGCAGTTGAACTTGCTACAGAGAAATTCAAAGGCTTGGAGGAACAATCATTTATTTTTTTTAAAAAAATAATTTCCCTGTCTGCTGGAGTCTTCCTTTTCCCTTCCTCTCCCCAGCCAATAGGAAAGTGGTGTTTCTTTTCTATTCATTACCTTGGAAGGTTTCTCACGGCATTGAGGATGATGCAGGACCCAATCTGGGTCGGTCGCCGGGACCAAAAATTTGGTCTTCTCAAACTTTCGGGGCTCGTGCTGGGGCCTTATCCTCAGGGAGCTTCTCTCCCCCACCGGAATGTGTCGTGAAGAATGGGCTCCAGCGTGAATCCAAAAATTTGGAAAAATAAAACTCCAGTCCCAGTGACCGACCTTGATTGGATCGTGCAACATTATTATCCTGGGATATGTGTATCAGTAGTCCTTGATTTATGACCGCAACTGAGCCCCGAAATTTCTGTTGTTAAGTGAGACCGTTGTTAAATGAATTTTGCCCCATTTTACAACCTTCCTTGCCACAGTTGTTAAGTGAATCATTGCTGTTGTTGGTAGTACGGTGGTTAAGCGAATCTGGTTTCCCCATTGACTTTTGCTCGTCAGAAGGTCGCAAAAGGGGGTCACGTGACCCCGGAATACTGCAACCCGCCATAAATACGAATCAATTGCCAAGCTGGTCTGAATTTTGATCACGTGATCACTGGAATCCTGAAGTTGAGCCTGGCTGAAGCCATCTTGGAGGCTTTTGGGTTGCACAGAACAGAGGGAGCGGGGAAATAGTTAGATAGGGTTTTTTGCCAAAACAATAAAGTTTTCCTGTGGGAACCAAGGTCATTCTCACAGGTGGCTGGCCAGAGGAGGAGCCGGTAACCCAGCAACCAGCCAGCACCTGATTGGACAACGTGACCAGTGACTTGGGGGGAAAAGGGAAAAGTTTTACTTTTAATTAAGTGAAAGCCGCGGGAAACCTCAGAGTCGGCTTTCACCGGTTTGTGCCAATATGATGTATCCAATAAACTATTCTTTGAGGCACTTGAGTGCCTCGGCATTTGTTTTCTATGGGTGCGTTACTTGGAATGCTGACAGACAGACTGTATTTGTCATCATTCGTTTAGGATGAATTGCACATTCATAAAAATCTCCCTCTTGCAAAGCGATTTTGAGCATGAATGCGTTCCCCGAACTTCCTTTGGCGCGGAAGAGTTGATCTATCTCCCTGATGTTAGATGCGTGCCGATTTTTTTCCCCCAAGTAAAAAAAACAAAACTCGGCTCCCTTCGCTGTTGTAATGCAGAGAACAGGATATGGCCTCATCTCATGAAGGCTGGTGTCTCATTTAAAGACAGGTGCTTCCCCCAGTCACAAAGCCAGGTACCGTTTAAGAGGAACAATGGATGGTTCCTTGAAAATTTACCTTTCCCCCGAATTTTGGAGCGCAAGAGAAGCTCTTAAAAAAACTGGTCATCTGTGTGTCAGCTTTGATTTTCTTTTGTATCCAAATTTTATTTTATTTCAAAACATGAAAATGCAAACTCCAAAAAAGAAAAAGAAGAAAAAGCAACACAAAAGCAAAAAGCTAAATAAGCATACACACAAAAAAATGTGCATTTAAAAAACAACAACCAATATATACATCAATTATCCCCCCTGTTTGAATACTGATCAATATATTTTGAAGATAATACCTCCTCTCCTCTTCTAAAGCAGGCACACATTTCTACAACACTGTTTACCCAACCCACTTAGCCTGGCATCTATCTACTATATAGAAACATAAGTTAACTGGTAAAACCAGGGATGGAATTCAGCCAGTTCGGACCGGTTCAGACCGGTTCGGGAAAACCGGATGCTAATTTTACATCTGATTCGCCGAACCGGTAGTTGCAAGGACTGACTGGTCCCGCTTACCCCTCCCGTCCCCTCCCAAGAGTCTTCATGCGGCCCATTTTAGGTGCCAGGTAAGTGCAGCATCCATGTGGAAGCTCTGGGAAGTTGAAAAACAGGCCTCCTGGAAGGACCGGAAGTCTGGAAACGGGTCCATTTCTGGCCTCTGGAGGGCTTCTGGAGCCCATGGGAAGCCGTTTTTGCCCTCCTGGAGGCTGAAGAAAAGCCTCTGGAGCCTGGGGAGGGTGAAAAACCAGTGGTGAAATGTAAAATTTGTTACTACCAATTCTGTGGCCGTGGCTTGGTGGTGGTGGGGGATTTAATGTGACTGGGTGGGCATGGCCACCTTTTTTTTTTTTTACTTTTAAAAGCATTTTTTTGGCCGAAGAGGTTGTAGAAAAAATGCTTTTAAAAGAAAAAAAAAATGATCGCGTGGCTCAGCTGGGCATGGGGGGGGGGGGGCGGGGCGGCGCAGGGATTTTTGCTACCGGTTCTCCGAACCACCTGCCGCCATTGCTACCGGATCGGGCGATCCGGTCTGAACCGGGAGCATTTCGCCCCTGGTGAAAACGCTCCTCCTCGCCATGGTGCAGGAAGCTGAGTAGGCCTTAACCCCATGGCAACTCCTACCCAGCAACTGGGCAGAGAACCGGTTGCTAAAATTTTTCAATCCCACCCCTGGGTAAAACCAACCGCCAAATTAAACTTCAAAGCAGTTAGCAGTCTGTGGTTATATTTCACTCACAGAGAGTCCACGACGGCTTGTGGTTTACCTCACGTCACCACAATCACCTTACGTGTCATCTTATGAGAGGTAGTTCGGATTAGAAGCACACCCAAAGTAACTAGCCTTGTAAAAATTGTGTCTTCCCCCTCTCTCTCTCTCTCTCTCTCTCTCATTCCTTGGCCCAGTTTCAAAACCATCATCCATTATATCGACAATCAGTTTGAACGATACCTTCACGATGAGAGCGGTTTGAATCGGCGCCATATTGTAGACAACCGGGTGCATTGCTGTTTTTATTTCATTTCTCCCTTTGGACACGGGTAAGTATTTAAAGTGGTTTTGGGTTTTTTTTAAATGTCCCAGGATAAAAGTTTCACTCTTAAGCCGCTCTGAAGAACATTTTGCAAGAAGGCCTTAATCGCCGCTTTTCGTATTGTTAGCCAATTCAATTAAAATCCTCTTTGGATGTTTTTTTTTTTTTTTCCATCTTGGTTTTGCCTCTGTTTCAGAAGGGATTTATGCAGAAACTTCCCAGGGGTACGTCCTAAAATTGATGATGAGCAAGAATATGCAACCACCTATTCCTTAATACGGGAAATTAAATCACTTTATACAGCCCAGGCTTTTAAAGTACGTTGAATTTTTGTAGAATAGAATAGAATAGAATAGAATAGAATAGAATAGAATAGAATAGAATAGAATAGAATAGAATAGAATAGAATTGAATTGAATTCTTTATTGACCAAGTGTGATTGGACACACAAGAGATTTATCTTTGATGCATACGCTCTCAGTGTACATAAAAGAAAAGATACATTCATCAAGAATCATAAGGTACAACACTTAATGATAGTCATAGGGAGCAAATAAGCAATCAAATCATATTAGGAAACAATATAAATTGTAGGGATACCAGCAACAAGGTTACAGTCATACAGTCATAAGTGGGAGGTGATGGGTGATAGGAACAATGAGAAGATTAATAGTAATGCAGACTTAGTGAATAGTTTGACAGTGTTGAGGGAATTATTTGTTTAGCAGAGTGATGGCGTTTGGGGAAAAATTATCCTTGTGTCTAGTTGTTCTGGTGTGCAGTGCTCTATAGCGTTGTTTTGAGGGTAGGAGTTGAAACAGTTGATGTCCAGGATGCGAGGGTTTTTCAATTTTTCAATCCCAACCCTGTCAATTAGGTTTCCTAAATATATGTGATCTAGGCAGTGTGGCATTTTGGACAATCCATAAATAGATCCTGGCTTGATGTTAGGTGAAAGCAGCCAGTGCATTTTGTTGTTGTTGTTGTTGTTGTTGTTGTAGATGTATAACTTTTTTTTTTTAAAAAAAAAATTCATTATTTTCCAGACTGAAACCTTTGGATGTGGAATTCATGAAGGCAATTCACGGAAAAGTGAATATTGTTCCTGTCATAGCAAAGGCAGACACTTTAACTTTGAAGGAAAGGGAGAGACTGAAGAGAAGGGTAATGTGTCAGTTTTTCTGGGGAATTCTGGGAGTTGAAGTCCACCCATCTTAAAGCAGTCTGGCTGGGGAATTCTGGGAGTTGAAGTCCACCCATCTTAAAGCAGTCTGGCTGGGGAATTCTGGGAGTTTAAATTCATCCATCTTAAAGCATGCTGGTTGGGGAATTCTGGGAATTGAAGTCCACCCATCTTAAAGCATGCTTGCTAGGGAATTCTGGGAGTGGAAATCCACACAATGTTGCTAAGGTTGATGAAAAACACTGAATTAAGTCATCTTCTTTACATTTAAAGAAATGGAGAGTTTTAAAACTCTTTTCTTTGAGCATCTTACCCTCCAGAAAACCCACAATTGCTCAGTTAGTTTCACCTCCTTTCGCCTCGGCGTTACCAGCTTGTAAATCCTTCGGTGCTTATTTTTGCATTAAATGTTCACGGATAGTTTAACAAAAGTCCCGGCCCTGTATAGAGCAGCAAAAGGGCAAATAAACATCTAACCCATTGTTTGAATTTTGGTCCATTTGAATCAGCCTTTTTTTTAAAAAAATAATAAAATAAAATTCCCCTTACAAACTGGCTTTATAAAGCAGAATGTTTCATGTTGATCCAAAGCTTTGAAATTTCAGCTACTGTATATTTTTCTTCCTGCAAACATCTCTATAGTGCAAAATCTCTAATCAAAGCAGGGGATCAAAATTTGCCTTTCTTGGCACAGCTTCGAAGGTTTTTGGGTTGGGTTTTTTTTTTTTAATTTTAGATGTTTCTGCCATTTGGCAATCCATCTAAAGTAAGAATTAGGGGTTTTTTTCTCTCCCCCACCCCTTTCTGTTTTTTTTAAAAAAATATTTGAATAAGCAGAAACCTGAATGGTGGGTCTTTCTGTTAAGGAAACCCATCCTGAAGGAATTCCTGCTTTGACTTCGTGGAATCGAATCTTCATTTTCTTCCCTTTTTCTTTAAAAAAAAATAAAAATTTGAGCCTCTCGAGTGGGAAGCAATGTGTGCCTGATTCACAAGTCACACAGTGGCAGTTTTTTGAGGAAGTTCAAAAAAAAAAGAATTATTCTGTGTGAAGGGAAACTTTACATTTTGACTTCTTTTTATTCTTCTTTTTTTTTTTTCCCTGGGAAACCTAATCTTTAAGACGCACGGAGCCTCTAGGGACCCATTAAACCAAGGTCTGAAGAAACAAAATGCAGTTTTATTGTTGGGGAGTATGAAATGCAGTTTGTTTTCCTTGCGATTCTTCCTTTCTTTTTTCTTTTTTCTTTTTTTTTCCTTTCAGGAAAGCTCTCGGCTGAACAGCTGTGATATATTATTTGGGCACCTTTGCTGGTTTTCCCGCCATTGTTTCGGTTTTACAGTTTATCGCCAAGCTCTCTGCCCGGAGAAACTGGGCTTTCTTAATCCCCATCATTGACAAACAGCAAACTAATGTTGGCCAGTCCCGTCATGTTAGGCTGTTCCTGGGAGGGTCTTTGTCTCTTGCAACCTATGATTAAAACTACTGTGTGCCGTTTGCTAATTATTTTAAGTCCCGCCTTTGGAAAATAGCCTGCCAGATTGGCAAAAATTCTTGTGTCCGTTTGTGCTTGGATGGATTAGGCCTGGATGTTCTGTTCTGTTGATCTTTATTATTATTATTATGATTATTTTGTGGAGAGTTCTATTTTCCTCTAAGAGAATGGGTAAAGCTTGAATGGAGACAATGATCCCATTTGGAGTGGGGATACGTCTCGTTACGAAATCCCGGGCAAATGAATCTGGAATCCGTACAGTGATGGGAAATTAAGAAGGACTTGTGGTTTGACTTTAAGGTTTGAAATTTCCTGACAGTGAGAACAATTAATCAGTGGAACGACTTGCCTCCAGAAGTTATAAACGCGCCAACTCTGGAAGTTTGAAAGAAGAGATTGGATAACCATTTGTCTGAAATGGTATTTTAGGGTTTCCTGCCTGAACAGGGGGTTGGACTAGAAGACCTCCAAGGTCCCTTCCAACTCTAAATTCTAAATAGGGCAGAAACTCAAGCAGCCATTGTGCAAATACAATTAAAGGCTGAGGACACTTTGTATAGAATGGAAAATGATGGCTACTCTCTTTTCTTTCTTTCTTTCTTTCTTTCTTTCTTTCTTTCTTTCTTTTTCTTTCTTTCTTTCTTTTTCTTTCTTTCTTTTCTTTCTTTCTCTCTCCTTTCCTTTCCTTTCTTTTTCCTTCCTTTCCCCCTTTCTCTTCTCCCTTCCCTTCCCTCCCCTCCCCTTTCCTTTCCTCCTATTTTGCTTCCTTTCCTTTCCTTTCCTTTCCTTTCCTTTCCTTTCCTTTCCTTTCCTTTCCTTTCCTTTCCTTTCCTTTCCTTTCCTTTCCTTTCCTTTCCTTTTGACAATGGCAGGTGTTAGACGAAATATCTGAGCACGGCATCCGGATTTACCAGCTGCCCGATGCCGACTCCGATGAGGACGAAGAGTTCAAAGAACAGACAAGGGTCCTGAAGGTAAGTTGATGCAACCGAGCTGACAGTCCTTAACTTACGACCCTTCATTTAAACAACAGTTGAAAGTTGGAACGCTGTGCAGAAGCGAGGACCAGTTGTAAGTCCCAAAGGTGCTTTTTTTCAAGAGGCAACTGGACTTTCTTGTTTTTCTGCGAAGACCTTGAAAACAAGATTAAGTCCAGTTGCCTCTTGAAAAAATAGAATAGAATTTTTTATTGGCCAAGTGTGATTGGACACACAAGGAGTTTTTCTTGGTGCATAAGCTCTTAGTGTACATAAAAGAAAAGATATGTTCATCAAGAATCATAAGGTACAACACTTAATGATAGTCGTAGGGTACAAATGATACAAGCAACAAAATTACAGTCATACAGTCATAAATGGAAGGAGATGGGTGGTGGGAACGATGAGAAGATTAATAGCAGTGCAGACTTAGTAAATAGTTTGACAGTGTTGAGGAAATTATTTGTTTAGCAGAGTGATGGCATTCGGGGAAAAAAAGCACCTTTGGGACAACCATGACCTGGATGACTGAGAATCTCCATAGACACCAGTCATAAGTCCCCCCTCTTTTTTTTTTCTCCCAGCTCCATGGTAACTTAGAAAGGGAGTGGTGTGGTGGCCTAGAGGTAGAGCTCTCCCCTCACAATCGGGAGGCTGTGAGTTCAATCCTAGGTAGAGGCAGATATTTCTCTCTCTGGGCACAATGAGAATATATCTGCCGAACAAAACTCCGCACTGGCGACAGGAAGGGCATCCGGCCAGTAAACACTCAACTCCATTCAGTTCAGACTCCACCCCGCAAGGGATTATGGGGTCATTCAAAGAAAAGAAGATGGTGGTAACTTAGAAAAGTTGCTAAATGAATAAACCTTTCAGTGTTTACACCCTTGGATTCTTTCTAGAAAATCTCCATCTTAAGAACGTTAGTTCCTGGATGCTTTTCCCCAAAAGGAAAGGATGCATTTCTGAAGGGGGAGCAAATTTTTTGCTGTTTGTGGGTGTCGGGGGGTCAAATCATGGGCTTTTGGAAGTATGAGTTGTGGTTTTTCAAACCTGCGACAAGGGCTTCTAAATCTGCCAGCTTTCAGCCTGTGTATTTATGTATTTATTATTTATTTGTCAAATTTATTTGCTGCTTATCTCGCCGTGGGGCTACTCTAGATGGCTTCCAATATAGGAAAATCCTCGACATATGATCAGAATGCAGCCTGGCATTTCTGTGGCTAAGCAAGACAGTGGCTAAGTTGAGTTTTGCCCCGTTTTATGACCTTTTCTTGCCACCGGGATGCCGCAACCTGTCATAAATACGAGTCGGTTGCCAAGCGTCCGAATTTTGATCACGCGAAACGCGGAGATGCCGCAACGGTCGTTAAGTGTGAAAAAATGGTCCTAAGTCACTTTTTTTCCAGTGCTGTTGTAACTTTGAACGGTCGCTGAGCGAATGCTTGTAAGTTGAGGACTAGCTGTGAAACAAAGGAAGAAAAGGAAAGGAGTGTAAATGCAACAGAAGTAAAACAACAGCACAATAAAAGACCAAGGAACACCACGAGAATAATAGGATCATCGATGGTCTCTCTCAGCTTTCCGATTTGGCGTGTGACATGGATTTTCTTCCTGCTCTTGACTCATCCAGGCCAGTGTTCCTTTTGCTGTCATCGGATCCAACCAGCTGATCGAAGTGAAGGGGAAAAAGATCCGAGGCCGCCTCTACCCCTGGGGTGTGGTGGAAGTAGAGAACCCCGAACACAACGATTTCCTCAAGTTACGTACGATGCTAGTGTAAGTCCTGTGCCTTCTTTGGCCTCTGTCTGTAGGCAAGCCCCGTGGATTGTGTCAGCTAGCAAAATCTCACGGATATCACTCGAGAGAGAATGAGAGAGAGAGAGAGAGAGAGAGAGAAATGGATAAAAAGGGATGGATGGGTGAATGTATGGAGGGAGGGATGGATAGACAGACAGCAGACAGGGATGACAGATAAGATAGAGAAAACACATAAGAGATGAGATACTAGATGGACGGACGGATGATAGAGGGATAATAAGCTGTAGATGATAGACAGACAGACAGACAGACAGGTATAGATAGGGATGTATATGGGTAGGTAGATGATGGGGGATGCATGGATGGATGGATAGATAGATAGGGATTTATATCTGCATGTATATAGGTAGGTAGAGGGTGGCTCAGTGGCTAAGACACTGAGCTTGTCGATCGAAAGGTCGGCAGTTCAGAGGTTCGAATCCCTAGTGCCGCCTAACGGGGTGAGCTCCCGTGACTTGTCCCAGCTTCTGCCAACCTAGCAGTTCGAAAGCAGGTAAAAAAAAAATGCAAGTAGAAAAATAGGGACCACCTTTGGTGGGAAGGGAAGAGCGTTCCGTGCGCCTTTGGCGTTGAGTCATGCTGGCCACATGACCACGGAGACGTCTTCGGACAGCGCTGGCTCTTCGGCTTTGAAACGGAGATGAGCACCGCCCCCTAGAGTCGGGAACGACTAGCATATATGTACGAGGGGAACCTTTACCTTTAGGTAGGTAGATGATGGATGGATGGATAGATGGATGGATAGATAGATAGATAGATAGATAGATAGATAGATATGGATAAATAGATATGGGTAAATATGGATAGATGGGTAGGTAGATATAAATATAGATATAGATATGGATGATAGATATAGATGGAAAGAAAGAAAGAAAGGAATGGATAGACTGATAGATATGGATAGATAGAGATGGATGGATGGATGGAGAGAGAGAGAGAGAGGCAGAGAGATAGAGCGAGCAATTCCTGGCTGTTTATTCTTAATTCCACTTTGCATTTTTGGAAAGAATAAATTCTAGTCCAAGCGTTCCCTCTACTGGACAATTTTCATGCTACACTTGAAGATGTTGTCCTGTTTGTTGCTAACAGTTGTCCGGGCTGCAGGAGCCTTTTTTAAACAAGCCTTTGGCTTAATATCCATTCTGATCAGCCCCTATTGTGTTTCTTCTTTTTTTTTTTTTAATTGAAAAGTTTTACAAAAAACATTTCCCCCCCCCACATCCTCCCTTCCCATCCCACCCTCCCCCCCAGACTTCCCAGAGCAAAATACAGGTTATTTCAATTAACAAACATAAGCTAAATTAGCCTAACTATTCTTAAACTGCCAAATCCCCCCCACCCCGAAACCTTAACTCCACTATGGATAATATAATACTTCTAAAATTTAACATTCATTCATAAGCTATTTGATATTTTCATGTCTGATACTTATTTTGAATATAATCAATCCATCTTCTCCATTCTGTTACGTATCTTTCTTGTGTATAGTCCTTCAAATACACTGAAATTTTCACCATTTCTGCTAAGTTCGTTACTTTCAGCATCCACTCTTCAGTAGTAGGCAAAGAGTCCTTCTTCCAATATTGCGCTACCAACAGTCTAGCTGCTGATATTAAGTTCAGGATCAGTTTAGTCTCTAATACTGTACAATCCATCGTTATACCCAATAAGAACAATTGAGGAGTAAATTTCAACCTTTTTTTCAATATGTTCTGCATCACCCACCAAATTTTTATCCAAAATGCCTTGATTTTCTTACAGGTCCACCATATATGATAATAGGTTGCATCATCACATTCACATCTCCAACATTTAGCTTGCAAATTCGGGTACATACATGATAATTTTTTAGGATCTAAGTGCCATCTGTAAAACATTTTATAAAAATTCTCTCTCAAATTTTGTGCTTGTGTAAATTTATTTATTGTGTTTCTCCTTTAAGGACGCACATGCAAGACCTCCAGGAGGTAACCCAGGATTTGCATTACGAAAATTTCCGGTCAGAGAGATTAAAAAGGACTGGGAAGTAAGTTCTTTCTTTGGGTCTCGTTTGCTTTCCTATGTTGGCTGCAGCTTCGAATCTCCCTTACAAAGTTTCCTAACCTTGCCATTCAGATCTCCAAGGGTCACCACCTCCAATATACACTACATAAACACTGACTAAAGAAATAAATACAAAATTACGCATATGCCCACATATATGACACAGAGAAACAACACCGTCTAGTTCGGATGTACACACGTACTTGGCTAGAAAAACGGATCTTGCATTTTCAGTAGTTCTCTTGATGTACTTACAAGACCGCCTTCTGCCACCAGTAGCCCCTCACCGACCAGTATGCTCCCATAGAGAGGGGCTCCTCAGGGTGCCGTCGGTCAAACAGTGTCGACTGGCAGCCCCCAGGGGGAGAGCCTTCTCTGTGGGGGCACCTGCCATCTGGAATGAGCTCCCCCCTGGAGATACGGAGGATCCCAGATTTACGCACTTTCCGCCGGGCCCTCAAGACCTTTTTATTTCAACAGGCTGGCCTGGCCTAACTTCCTTTTAATTGTTAATTTTAAATTTGTTTTAAAACAAAAGGGGTGTTTTAATTTGTATGGGCCAAATTATTTAATGTGCTTTTACATTGTTTTTTTTTAAATTTTGTATTATGTGTGTTTTATCCTTTGGCTGTTCACCGCCCTGAGTCCTTTGGGAGTAGGGCGGTATATAAATCCAAAATAAAGTAAAAAAGTAAAGTAAAGATGTTGAATTTGGCTTTCCCTGCCAGTTTTTTACAGGGAGGGAAAAAGTCTACAATAAAAGCCTCCAACTCTGTTCCAACTGAGATAAGGCTCGTTCTTTGCCTCTAATTCTGTGGTCCATCTTATATTTCACAGGCCTGCGGAAGAAGAAGTCATGGACAAAGACAGAATCCTTCAGCAGAAGGAGGCTGAGGTAAGGACTTAAAAGCCAAGCCAGAGGTATCTGTTGAGTTCAAATTTAGATAGTGTTGATAATAATAATAACCTTTATTGTCACTGCACAACATATGTACAAACAGGGGGTCTCCAACAGTGGTGAAAATCTATTTTTTTTTTACTACCGGTTCTGTGGGCGTGGCTTGGTGGGCGTGGCGTGGCAGGGGAAGGATACTGCAAAATCCCCATTCCCACACCACTCCAGGGGAAGGATACTGCAAAATCTCCATCCCCCCCTCCACTCCAGGGAAAGGATACTGCAAAATCCCTATTCCCTCCCCACTCCTGGGGTAAGGATATTGCAAAATCCTCATTCCCACCCCAATCCAGGGGAAGGATACTGCAAAATCCCCATTTCCTTCCCACTCCTGGAGGAAGGATATATTGCAAAATCCTCATTCCCACCCCACTCCAGGGAAAGGATGCTGCAAAATCCCCATTCACCCCATTCCAGGGGAAGGATACTGCAAAATTCCCATTCCCTCGCCACTCCTGGGGGAAGGATATTGCAAAATCCCCATTCCCACCCTACTTCAAGGGAAGGATACTGCAAAATCTCCATTCCCACCCCACTCCAGGGGAAGGATACTGCAAAATCTCCATTCCCACCCCACTTGGGGGCCAGTTAGAAGTGGTATTTGCCAATTCTCTGAACTGCTCAAAATTTCCACTACCTGTTCTCCAGAACCTATCAGAATCTGCTGGATTTCACCTCTGGTCTCCAACCTTGGCAATTTTTAACCTAGAGGACTTCAACTCCCAGAATTCCTCAGCCAGCTTTGCCAGAATTCTGGGAGTTGAAGTCCTCCAGGCTTAAAGTTGCCAAGGTTGGAGACCCCTGTTTTAAAGGATGCATATTTAACCATGGTTATAGAGGCAAGAAAAAAAACAAACAGTAAAGAGGCAACAGATGCCCTCCAAACTTAGTGATTAAATTTGTTCTGTACCGTATCTCCATTTATTTTTTTATTGGGAATTTTATTTAAGAATTGCAGAGTTCTTCAAGGATTTAAGAGTCCTCTTTTGAAAATCTGGTAGGGAAAAAAAGATTACCCAGATCTCTTTCTTGGGTTTCTCATTTGTAATTTCCCTTTTACATTTGGAGAATCTGAGCCAGTTTCTTTTGCCGATCCAGTGAAACATTCTTTTCTAAGTCATTCTCCTGGCCCTTCTGACATAAATCCATTTTCAGTACCATCTCTAGTCAAATAAAATTCGTTCTACATCCTCCATAACATCTTTTAGACGTAATCTATCCATAGAAGCAGGGATGCAGTGGGTAAGATGCTGATCTTGTTGATCGAAAGGTTGGCAGTTCAATCGTTCGAATCCCTGGTGCTGCGTAACGGGGTGAGCTCCCGTGACTTGTCCCAGCTTCTGCCAATCTAGCAGTTCGAAAGCACGCAAAAAAAATGCAAGTAGAAAAATAGGGACCCCCTTTGGTGGAAAGGGAACAGCGTTCCGTGCACCTTTGGCGTTGAGTCATGCCGGCCATATGACCACGGAGATGTCTTCCGACAGCGCTGGCTCTTTGGCTTTGAAACGGAGATGAGCACCGCCCCCTAGAGTCGGGAACGACTAGCACATATGTGCGAGGGGAACCTTTACTTTTACCTTATCCACAGAAGCAGACCTCACTACTGAATTTGTTGATATTGTGGCTACTCTCTTCTGATTCCGTTCCTCAAAAACGTCCTTCGGTATTTTTTTTAGTGTTGTAAGCCAGTTTATCCTTCCTCTTACCTAAGAAACTGCCAGTTCTCTAAAGCAGTATTTATAATGCTCGAGGAAGATGGAAAAGCAGGACTAAAAAAGACACAGGAAATGGGTTTACATTCCTTGGACTTTGTTGGGAGCGCAAGCATCAATTTCCCTTTTAGTGTTTTACATTCTGAGCAGTAACAGGACTTGAAATTCTGTTTACAAATCTGGATAGTTTATATAACCTTCTGAGCTTGTGTTCTGTGCATGTGTATAAATGTGCGTGTGTATAAGAGAGAGAGACAGACAGACAAACCTTGGAGAGTGCCAGATTCACCAGGATCAAGATATCAACTCCTGCTCAATAGTCATTCTGGATTTTATCAAAGAATAAAAATCCTTGACTTTTGAGAACAATTGAATCTTTTCCATGCTTTGTTATAGCTGCCAAACTGGCCTTTTTTCCTTACCGGTCTTCGTTTATAGTGTTTTGTCTCCTGGATTTTCGCTTCCTGAACTGCCTTTAAATACCTTCTTCCAAATATAAAGCTAACTACTTTTTTCAAAAAAACAAAACGAGTCTTGAGACAGGAAAGTTCTTCAGAAACAAAAAGCATGTTTTTGTTGTGACCCAGGCCCAAGTAGGTATTATCAGACGCAAACAGTTCCAAAACAAACAGACTTTATTAGAACAGTTGAGAATTAACTCATTCTCAGCGTAGTCCAAGCTAAATCAAAACGAACTCTTTATAACACAAATTCTTCGGTCTAATCACCAACCTTGGTATAATTAGGCAAACTGCCAAAGACTTCTGTTGGCAAAAGTTCAGAAGCAGAGATAAGTGCAGCAAGACAAGAACAAGTCTATCAACGTTGTTTTCCAACAAAGCACCCAAGAGCCGTTGCTGGTCTTTTAAGCCTTATGGGAGGGGCTAATCATCTCTTGGCCTTACTCCCGAGTCGTCCTCTTTGCTTGAGCTGCTCTTGCCTTCTGGCAGCTCTTCTCATGAGTACACTAGGAACAGGCTCCTCCTGTTCCTCTGCCTCTCTACTGTCAGTCTCTGGAGGCTCCGGAGTCCGCACATCACTCCCCAATGGTCCTGGCCCCATCTCTGCCTCCGCTGCAGAGCCCTCATCCGGGCCTTCCCCAGCCTCCAGGACTGGCCCATGTTCTTCCTCAGCCTCATCGCTGTCCGACTCCGCTGTCAGCTCCGCAGGCTGCTGGCGAACCACAACAGTTTTGAATCTCTCAGGTCTCAAAAAGTCTACCAGTTTTTAATCTTGGACTCCGAAATGGGAAAAGATGCATTCTCCTCCTTTAACTCAGCATCCTCCAATAATTTTTCTCTGTTCATTTGGTTCAAACAATTCCGATCGAAAAATTCACTGGGATTCGAAAGAAAGACAGGGCAAAAACGTAATTTGCACTCGAGCACTGAGCTGATGCCGATATTGGTTACAGATCAGGGGTGGGATTTAAAGATTTTAGCAACCGGTTCTCTGCCCGGTTGCTGGGTGAGCGTGGCCATGGTAGGCGTGGCCTCACTCGGCCTCCTGCACCACGGCGGTGGTGGGGGGGGAGATTTTCGCCCTCCCCAGACTTCGGAGGCTTTCCTTGAGCCTCCAGGAGGGCGAAAATGGCCTCCCCTGCGCTCTGGAGGCCCTCCAGAGGCTGTAAATGGGCCTGTTTCCGGACTTTTGGGAGGCCCGTTTTTTGCCCTCCCCAAGCTCCGGAGGCTTTTCTCAAGCCTCCGGGAGAGTGAAAATGGTCTCCCCCGGGCTCCAGAGGCCCCACAGAGGCCACAAACGGGCCCGTTTCCAGACTTCCAGAACTTCCGGGTGGCCTGTTTTTTACCCTCCCAGAGCGGGTGCTGCAATTACCTGTCATCCAAAACGGGCCACGTGGAGAGTCCTCTGAGGGGTGGGCTGAGTTGGGCCAGCCAGTCCTTGTAACTACCGGTTCGGCGAACCAGATGTAAAATTAGCATCCGATTTGCCCGAACCGGTCCGAATCGGCTGAATCTCATCCCTGCTACAGATAGCCCTTGATTTACGACTACAATTGAGCCCCCAAATTTCTGTTGCTAAGCGAGACATTTATTAAGTGAGTTTTGCCCACAATTTGATGTCTTTTCTTGCCACCGTTGCTAAGTGAATCGCTGCAGTTGTTCAGTTAGCAAGACGGCTGTTAAGTGAATCTGGCTTCCCCGTTGATTTTGCTTGTTGCAAAAGGGGGAATCACATTGATCCTGGGAACACTGCAGCTGTCATGCATACGAACCAGTTGCCAAGCGTCTGAATGATGCGAGAGTTATAAAGCCACAAGAGAGCAGGATGTTGTACAAAGTTGGTGGCTGCTAAAATCCCTGGGCCTCTTAAATATGTAGAGAATGCAGGAATTTGGAGAAGATAGTGCTGATGATAATGAATAAGCTGGTTATTAAGACCAGCTGCCTGCAATTACTGCAGGTTCGAATCTCGCCAAGGCTCAAGGTTAACTCAGCCTTCCATCCTTTCTAAGGTAGGTAAACTGAGGACCCAGTTGGTGGGGGCAATAAGCTGACTTTGTATAAATATACAAAAGGATGAAGGCTATTGCTTAGTGCATTGTAAGTCACCCTGAGTCTCCGGAGAAGGGCGGCATGTAAATAAAATTAAAAATAAAATAAAATAAAATAAAATAAACCAGAAAGTGAAATAGGAACAAGAATAGAGATGTTTAATCTGCGCTGAAATTACTGTTCATTCTTGGATATAGGAATAGCCCTTAGATCAGGGGTCAGCAACCTGCGGCTCTGGAGCCACATGTGGCTCTTTCATCCCTCTGCTGTGGCTCCTTGTCACCAGTCGGCTCCACAATTGATAGGGCTTTCAGTTAGGACAGGTAGAGGGAAAAGGATGCTGCGCTAGGAGGAGACTCTATGGTGGGGGAACCAGACTTCTGGTCGGCTCCAGAATTGAACCGGGGGGCGGGGGGGGAGGGAGAGCTTCCGGTTAGGACCTTTGTGGCTTTTTGAGCGTTTAAGGTTGCCGACCCCTGCCTTAGACTTATATACCACCTCACAGTGCTTTACGGCGCTCTCTAAGCGGTTTATAGAGTCAGCCTCCTGCCCCCAACAATCTGGCTCCTCATTTTACCGACCTCAGAAGGATGTCTAGTCTGATGAAGAGAAGAACTCGGGGTGACAGGAAAGCAGCCTTCCAATATCTCAGGGGCTGCCCCAAAGAAGAGGGAGTCAAGCTCTTCTCCAAAGCACCTGAAGGCAGGACAAGAAGCAATGGATGGAAACTAACCAAGGAGAGAAACAACCTAGAACTAAGGAGAAATTTCCCGAGAGTTAGAACAATTCATCAGTGGAACAACTTGCCTCCAGAAGTTGTGAATGCTCCAACACTGGAAGTTTTTAAGAAGATGTTGGATAACCATTTGTCTGAAGAGGTGTAAGGTTTCCTGCCTAAGCAGGCGGTTGGACTAGAAGACCTCCAAGGTCCCTTCCAACTCTGTTATTCTATTCTATATGGAAGGCTTGAGCTGGTGAGACTCAAAATATATTCCCATTTATGAAGCCACTAGGAAGTAGATTTTTTTAAAAAAATGTTTTTATAGTAACACAGACATGCTCTGGCTGAATTCTTCATCGCCCCCCCCCCCCTTTCCTGCCACGGTTATTTTTATTAAAAAATTCTTCTAGTCTTTTCTTGTTCGGCTTTTACCGTAAATGCCAGAATGGACGGGAAAAAAGAAAAATTGCTGTCCATAAATAGCATGGAGTGAGCAGTGGGTCATACTTGAAAAAATGTGGCTTCTGCAATACCCAAAGTGGTCCCACGGGAGAAAATGATTCCCACGGGAGAATCGAAGAAAATAATAATTGCAAGCAGTCTGTATATTTTGGCCATATGCCTCCAGATTAGTGGCTGTTTAAAACATACCTTGAATACCAAACAGCCTGTTAACAGCATCGTGGGAACGTCTTCCCTGTTATTGGTGGTTTTCTGAATGGGAATTCTTGGGTTCTTCACTCTGTAGAATCCAGTGGATTGAGGGGTGAAATTCAGCAGGTTCCGACAGGTTCTGGCGAACCGATAGCGGACATTTTGAGTAGTTCGGAGAACCAGCAAATACTACCTCTGGCTGGCCCCGGAGTTGGGTGGGAATGGAGATTTTGCAGTATCCTTCCCCTAGGAGTGGGGAGGGAATGGGGATTTTGCAGTATCCTTCCTCCAGGAGTGGGGAGGGAATGGGGATTTTGCAGTATCCTTCCCCCAGGAGTGGGGAAGGAATGGGGATTTTGCAGTATCCTTCCCTCAGGAGTGGGGAGGGAATGGGGATTTTGCAGTATCCTTCCCCCAGGAGTTGGGAGGGAATGGAGATTTTGCAGTATCCTTCCCCTGCCACGCCCACCAAACCACATCCACAGAACCGGTAGTAAAAAAAATTGAATTTCACCATGGAGTGGATTTTTTTTAAAATACAGGTAGTCCTCAATTTAGGACCATAACGGAACCCAGAATTTTAGTTGTAAGTCATTGCGGCTGTAAGTCGATTTGTCATCACGTGACAAATTCGATGTTGCAACCATTTTGATAATGGTCATTAAGCAAGTCGCCACGGACATGAACTCTGTAGAGCTTGCTTAGAGAGGGCTGTAAAGCACTGTGAAGCGCTATATAAGTCTATTGGCTATTGCTATTAAGCAATTCACATGGTCAATAAGTCCAAATCGATTTTATCCAATGGGCACTTTTTGGCCAAAAACATAGTAAAATGTGATCAAGCGATCCCAGGACCGCAGGGGGTGATGTGGCAGTCGTAACTTTGAGGACTGGTCATAAGTAATATTTTCAAGTCCCTTTGTAACGGTCGTTAAGTAACTGGTTTTAAGTCAAGGACTACAATGCATTAACATTTTCATATTGCATTGCATTGCCTTACATCACATATACTCCCTGGGGCGCAGTGGTTAGAATGCAGTATTGCAAGCTAACTCTGCCCACTGCCAGGAGTTCGACCCTGACTGGCTCAAGGCTGACTCAGCCTTCCATCCTTCTAAGGTCACTAAAATGAGGACCCAGATTGTTGGGGGCAAGAGGCTGACACTGTAAACCGCTTAGAGTGGGCGGGGAAACACTGTGAAGTGGTATATAAGTAAGTGCTATTGCTATTGCTATGTCCTTCCTTCCTTCCTTCCTTCCTTCCTTCCTTCCTTCCTTCCTTCCTTCCTTCCTTCCTTCTCCTTCCTTCCTTCCTTCCTTCCATCCGTCCGTCCGTCCATCCATCCATGGTATACAGTGGTTAGAATGCAGTATTGCAGGCTAACTCGGCTGACTGCCAGGAGTTCAATCCTGACTGGCTCACAATTGACTCAGCCTTCCATCCTTCTGAAGTGGGTAAAATGAGGACCCAGATTGTTGGGTTTGCAAGATGCTGACTCTGTAAACCACTTAGAGAGGGCTGGGAAGCATCGTGAAGCGGTATATAAGTCTAAGGGCTATTGCTAATTGGGCTCACTGCATTTTCTCTCTTTTTCTTCCTCATCCAGTTGCGTCGTATGCAGGAGATGATCGCCCAAATGCAAGCCCAGATGAGGATGAAACCTGCGGACGAGTAAGGAGGGATCCTAAGACTTTTGACGGTAAGCACGGCTTTACATTCCCACACTTCAGAGATGCACACCGCTTTATTTTCTTGGGAGTTGATGCAGAGACGAACAGAGATCAGGTTCCCATCCCGCGAAGTACGGAGAGCAACAGCCGTCAGCAGGGCAGGCTGAGGGTGGCCGAATAACCCCCCTGATGGGTGAGATCAAAGGTCTCACCAACCCTTTGCACAGCAGTTGAAGAATCTGCTGGGAATCAGAATACAAATACCTGATCGTACATGGTACACAAAAGATGCCGAGACCCTAGAAATGAGTGCAAGAGAAGACCCACAAAGATGATGGAGTGTCTGGAGGCTAAACTGTACAAAGAATAGTTGAGGGAGCTAGGTATGTCTAGCCCTGTGATGACAAACCTATGGCACATGTGCCCAAAGTGGCACACGGAGCCATGTCGCCTGGCTGTTGTGACCTAGGCTTACTGAGTCATTACAATACACAATTAGTCCCCCAAAAACCTATTTTGTTGTAACAGCTGAGAATTACTTTCGTTCCTAGCTGAGTCCCAATTAGTTGCAACAAAAGTCCTTTGGAAGAAGTCCTTCGGGATAATCACTAACCTTTATCTTCTTTGACACCCTGCCAAAGGCCTAACTTGGCAAAGCCCCACGGAGTTCAGAAACAAACAAGAAATGCCGACTGGAAACAGAGTTAGCAACGTTGCTTTCCTGCAAAAGGCCCAAGTGCCTTTGTTTCTCTTTTAAGCCTTATGGGAAGAACCAGTCATCTCCTGGCCTTACTCCCGAGTCGTCCCTTTTGCTTTAGCTGCTCTTGTCTTCTGGCAGCACTGCGCAAGCGTGCACTAGGAACAGGCTCCTCCTGTTCCTCTGCCTCTCTGATGTCCGACTCTGGGGGCTCTGGAATCCGTGCATCACTCCCAGATGGCCCTGGCCCCATCTCTGCCTCTGACACAGAGCCCTCCTCGGGGCCTTCCCCTGACTCCAGGACTGGCCCATGTTCCTCCCCAGCCTCCCCACTGTCTGACTCCGCTGCCAGCTCTGCAAGCTGTTGACGGACCACAACACTGGCACGCGTGGCATCGCCTGTTCCTCCTCTGGGTTTCTGGCACACATGTGCGTGTGACGATCAACTGGCCTTTTTATATGCAGCAGTGCCGGAAACTAGAAAAGCTGATCTTACGTTTTCCTGCGTGAGCATGTACACCGGCCAGCTGATCGTCAGGCATTCATGCATGCCAGAAACCCAGAAGAGTAGCTGGCTGAAACCGGAAGTTCAGTAGTTGAAACCGGAAGTTCATTTTCGGGTGCGTGCATGCACCCTGGGCAGCTCCTCTTCCGGTTTACGGCCCAGAGGCAGGGTAAGAAGTAACAGATGGAAGATTATCAAAGAGAGATCCAACCTAGAATTAAGAAGAAATTTCCCCGACAGTGAGAACAATTCACCAGTGGAATAGCTTGCCTCCTGAAGCTGTGGGCTCTCCATCACTGGACAACCATTTGAGTGTGAGATGGTATAAGGACGATAGGAGCCGTGTTGGCACAGTGGTTAGAATGCAGTATTGCAGGCTAATTCTGCTGACTGCCTGCTGCCAGCAGTTCGAGTCTCACCGGCTCAAGGTTGACTCAGGCTTCCATCCTTCCGAGGTCAATAAAATGAGGACCCAGATTGTTGGGGGGCAAGAGGCAGACTCTATAAACCGCTTAAGGGACGCGGTGGCTCAGTGGATAAGACACTGAGCTTGTCGATCGAAAGGTCGGCAGTTCAGCGGTTCGAATCCCTAGTGCCACGTAACGGGGATGAGCTTGTCCCAGCTTTTGCCACGAAAGCAGGTAAAAAATGCAAGTAGAAAAATAGGGACCACCTTTGGTGGGAAGGGAACAGCGTTCCGTGCGCCTTTGGCGTTGAGTCATGCCGGCCACATGACCACGGAGACGTCTTCGGACAGCGCTGGCTCTTCGGCTTTGAAACAGAGATGAGCACCGCCCCCTAGAGTCGGGAACGACTAGTACATATGTGCGAGGGGAACTTTTACCTTTTAGTATGTTGGGTGCTGTTTAAATGGTCAGTTTTGAGCACCAGCTGTGTTTTGCTGACCTGTTAAAATGTTAAAACCTTAAAACAACGTGACTGGTGTTCTTTGTACCTGAAGGCTTTGTAACGTTTTCCACATGGAAGGGGGTTCATTTATTTTTTCTTTTGTTGCTTTTTTGCTTTCCTTGTTTGAAGTAAATACGAACTCAAAATATTTGTGTGGTTGGGAGAACGTAACATTCATGTCAAGCATTTCCCGCAACTTGGAATGTTATTGCAACGATTGACGTTTAAAGCTTAGATTTTCCTTCCGATGATTTTATTCCAGTCATTATGGCATCTGCACAACTTATTCAGGAGCAGAGCTACAGGATTCCCTGGAACTAATAACTGGGGTTTATACATTTCTTTCAACCATGTTGCTTTTTAACATAGTTTGCTGACTTAGCCACCACAGTGGTGGATGGAACCAACACGCTGACCAGAACCAAGAAACATCCCTTATCGTGTCTTTTATTTTCATAAAGATTGAATACAAATATAATATAAATCATGAATAAAAATAAAGATAGCAGGGAAATGGAAAAGGGAAAGGAAGGAAAGGAAGGTGAAAGGAAAGAAAGAAAAGAAAGAAAGAGAAAAAGAAAGAAACAAAGAGAAAGAAAGAGAAAGAAAGAAAAAGAAAAAGAGAAAAAAAGAAAAAGAAAGAGAGGAAGAAAGGAAGGAACTATAAGATAAAGAGAAGAAAGAAAGAGTTGACTTCTAACTTTTTTCAGCACAGTAGAATAAAAAAATAAAATTATAGCCTCAACTTTTTACTTTCACATACTTGGTAAACCCTAGCCTTTCTATAACCACAAACTAATCAGCAGATCCCCGAGTCAAGATTTCATTTTTGTTTTCTGCCTTGAGCACAAAGTCTAGAAATGGTTTCCAAGGAGAAACCAAACTCAATATATCCTGTATCATCCATTGTTACGTCCGAAGATAATAGATTAGAGTCAGAATCAGAATAGAGTTGGAAGGAACCTTGGAGGTCTTCTAGTCCAGCCCCCTCTTCAAGCAGGAGATCCTATACCATTTCAAACAAGTGACTATCCTGTCTCTTCTTAAAAACCTCCAGTGATTGGGTACCCACAACTTCCTGGTGGCAAGCTGTTCCACTGGTTAATTGTTCTCACTGTTAGGAAGTTTCCCCTTAATTCCTCTTAACTGCTTCTCTCCGTGAACCTCGACACCGAACAGGATGGAGAAGACGACTTTCGGCTTTTGATTGGGAGACTTTTGGCTTCAACCAAAATGGGAACAGGTTTCCCCCCACCCACCCTCCATGCCAGAGGTGGGGTTTCAGCAGGTTCTGACCAGTTCTGGAGAACCGGTAGCGGAAATTTTGAGTAATTCGGAGAACCGGTAGTAAAAATTCTGACTGGCCTTGCCCGCATCTATTCTCTGCCTCCCAAGTCCCAGCTGATCGGGAGGAAATGGGGATTTTGCAGTATCCTTCCCCTGCCACGCCCACCAAGCCATGCCACGCCCACCAAGCCACGCCACGCCCACCAAGCCACGCCACGCCCACCAAGCCATGCCCACAGAACCGGTAGTAAAAAAAAATTGAAACCCACCACTGCTCCACGCCCTGGAAGAATAGAAAATTAAAATTTGGGAAAGCAAGCTCCTCCCCCCACTTATAGCTCCTCCCCCCACTTATAGCTCCTCCCCACTTATAAATCCTTCCAGGAAGTTTTTGCCGATTGGCTGGCCGTCGATTTCAAATCGATGATGGGCAGAAGCATTCTGAAAGAGGCCATTGAATCTTCATTTTGCTTCCTGAAGAGGCCTGTTTCCTAACAGAGAGAGAGAGAGAGAAAAAAAACTACTTTTCCAAAAACAGACTTTTAGAAACTGTCTTCATGTAACCGTTCCCAGTCTAGACACAGCAATGAGCCAGAATTCTGTGGGATCCACATTTTTGGGGAATGAGATATCCACATGGTCTGGGGTTTTTTCCCCCCCACCCCCGGATCGGCTGCTCCTGCAAAAAACAAAACAAGGAAGAAAAGAAAATTGTTCAGTCGCTTCTTAAAACTTCATAACTGGAGCGATCGGAATGGAAACTTTTCCTGGGAAAGAGGAAGTGTCATAACTAAACTTGGCTTGAGTCAGCGTCAAAGAGGGCAGCCAAGTTTTCCCGCATGGTTGCAGCCAGGAAGGGGTATCTGTCCGCTGCTGGGAGACTGAGGGAATAGTCCGATTTTGTTGGCTACAAAAATTGGAAATAATAGGGTTTCTTTAAAAAAAAAAAAAAAAAGCAGGAGCTTTCAATAGGCAACGGAATTTATTGCATCGATTCCCTACTTCTGATTCCAGAACAACTTCTATTGCAAAGCTACCCCTGTTTCCCACAAAATAAGATATCCCCTGATAATAAGCCCAATCGGGCTTTTGAGCGCATGGCAATAAGGCTAAGCGCTTATTTCAGGGTTCAAAAAAATAAAATAAAACAGGGTCTTATTTCGGGGAAACGCGATACACGGATGAATCTTGCAAGCTTCAAGGTTTTGGTTATCACCTTCAGAGCGCTCCATGGCTTAGGACCTGGCTATTTACGGGACCGCCTGCTGCCACCAATAGCCTCCCACCGACCAGTACGCTCCCATAGAGAGGGGCTCCTCCGGGTGCCGTTGGCCAAACAATGTCGACTGGCGGCCCCCAGGGGGAGAGCCTTCTCTGTGGGGGCACCTACGATCTGGAACAAGCTCCCCCCGGAGATACGGAGGATTCCGGATCTGCGTACCTTCCGTCGCGCGCTTAAGACGTTCTTATTCCATCAAGCTGGCCTGACCTAAACTTTTCCTCTTTTTAAATGGAATTTTAAATTTGGTTTTAATTTATTGGGGTTTTAAAATGGTTCAGCCAAATTTATTTAATTAGTTTTATCTCTATTTTAAATTTTGTATCTATATGTTTTATTTTATGGCTGTTCACCGCCCTGAGTCCTTCGGGAGTAGGGCGGTATACAAATTTAATAAAATGAAAAATGAAATGAAAAGTTTTAAAATTTCAGGTGGTCCTCAACACACGACCACAATTGGGCCACAATTACAACGGTCATAAGTATGAACCAGTGGGCAGGCATCTGAATTTTGGTCCCGTGACTGTGGTCGTAAGAGTGAAAAAATGTCATAAGTCGCTTTTTCCAGTGCTGCTCTAAGTTTGAAAAGTCACTAAATGTTGTAAGTCAAGGACTACCTGTACTTTGTGTCTCTCCCCCCCCCCCCCCAATATCTCTTTTACAACTTGAGAAACTAGGGAGGGTCTCTTCTGAGCCTCTTGTCCTACTCATTGTCCAGCTGCTGGATAAACGGTCCATTATCTAATCATTCCCTAGGCAGCATCTCATCTCTCCGTCTCCCCAAGTCTTTCCTACATATCATTACAGCCCTCTCCTTTACAATCCCAGAAACTAGGGAGGGTCCCTTCTGAGCATCTTTCTCCACCCATTATGCAGCTGTGGGCTATGCCGGCTCTTATCGGATTGCTCCTTAGGCAGCCTCTCTCCTCTCCTTTTCTGCCCCAACTCCCAAGATCTTTCCCACATACCATTATAGCCGTCTCCTTTGCAGCCTGAGAAACTAGGGAGGGTCCCTTCTTGAGTCTCTTTCTCCACCCGTTAGGAAGCTGAGGGCTATGCTGTCCATTGTCTAATCATTCCTTAGGCAGCATCTCATCTCCCTGGCTCCCAAGGTTTTTCCCACATAGCATTACGGCCTTCTCCTTTACATTCCCAGAAACTAGGGAGGGTCCCTTCTGAGCATCTTTCTCCACCCATTATGCATGGACAGTGCCATCTCTTATCAGTTTGTCTCCCAAGGTTTTTTTCCCTAACCATGCCATTCCATTAGCCTTGGAAGTTCTTGTAGGAATTAAATGGGAGGAGGTATATTAACCAGGCTGCCCTGGGCTGCCAGAAAGAAGAACAGACCAGAAACGCAACAACACAGAAAGTTCTTTATGCCTAATTTGTCTGTGATAGCAGATTTTTTTTTTTTGTAAAGGAGTCTCGCATTCTTTCTCCACCCTTTTGCTTAAGATTGCAAAAATCTGACCAAGGTTTATCTTTCCCCCCATGGATCACAGCTTCTGAATCTGCCAGGGCTGCAGAAATAGCTCCTAAAAATGATGGGATGTCATTTTTTTGTTTTGCTTTCTGGAAAGAGAGGAACACGTCCCATAAATCCTGATTTTTCCAAAAACGCCAAAAAAAAAAAAAAAAGAATTTAAAGGAGACCAGTCCTTTAAATTCCCTTTATCTTCAGTTCGTTACAGATAACATCTGGAGCAGCTCTGGAGTGTAAGTTGTTTTTAAATCCCTCCAGATGCTTAATAACTCATTTATTTCGCTTAGGCTTAATCGCGGAAGAACATTTTAAAACGAGGAAAAAAAGATGGGGAAGGAAGCCTTCTTGAAAAAAACGTTTACATAATTTTCCTCTGTTATCTCAAGTTGTTTTTTTGCAAATGCCCCTTGGTCTGGTTCCTGCCAAGCATATTTTTGCAAAAGGTTGAAAAATAACCCTCCGCTCCTTGCGATAACGGATATGTGGGGTTTTTAAAAAGACAAATCGGTCTGGCATCGCCATAGCAACCAGACTTCCGTCGTGGTCTGATGGTGCCAAAGTGAGGTGATGAGGGACATCATCTGGGGGAGAAGGTTGCAGAATGAGCCCAGGTCTTCTTTCAGGTTGGATGTTGGAAACTTAATCAAAAGTTCACTTCCAAAGTGAACTTTGTCTAAACCAGAGTAACCATCACTTTGGAAGTTTCCAGTAACTATGGTTAATGGTGGTTTAGTGAATTGTCCTACTGTTTGAGTAGATCCTGTCCCCTTGTGAGTCATATTGGCTTATCACTTTCTCTGTGTGAGCTGAGATCCCTTCCTTTTCCCTTTTCTCCTTTCCTTTCTCTCTTCCTTTCCTTTTCTTTCCCTTTCCCTCTTCCTTTCCTTTCTCTCTTCCTTTCCCTCTTCTTTCCTTTCCTTTTTCTTTTCCTTTCTTTTCCTTTCCCTCTTCCTTTCTCTCTTCCTTTCCTTTCCCTCTTCCTTTCCTTTCCTTTTTCTTTTCCTTTCTTTTCCTTTCCCTCTTTCTTACCTTCCCCTCTTCCTTTCTCTCTTCCTTTCCTTTCCCCTTTCCTTTCCCCTTTCCTTTCCTTTCCTTTCCTTTCCTTTCCTTTCCTTTCCTTTCCTTTCCTTTCCTTTCCCTCTTCCTTTCCTTCCTCCTTTCCTTTCCTTTCCTTATTTCCTTTCCTTCTCTATTTCCTTTCCTCCCTTTCCTTTTTCTCTTTCCATTCATTTCCTCTCTCTGTTTCCTTTCCCCTTTCCTCTCCTTTCCTTTCCCCTTTCCTTTTCTCTTCCTTTCTTTTCCTTTCCCTCTTCCTTTCTCACTTCTTTTCCTTTCCCTCTTCCTTTCCTTTCCCTTTCCCTTTCCTCATTTCTTTTCATTTCTCCTTTCTTTTCCCCTCCCCTCCCCTAACTCTGATCCAAAGCGGAGGACATCCTTCACTTGAATTATTAGACCCAAGATAACCATTTGCTAGAAAAACCTTCACTGCCTCACCCTCGCCTGTGTGATAGCCATATCCCTGCTCTGCAAGCAGCACAATAGATCTTGTGCAAACCTCTTACACGTTAACTGCTGAATTTTTAATAGGCCTACGGCGTTTAAAACCTGCCGTCTTGGACTGTGATCTGTGCAAGCATCAAGCTACAGTAGTTCTGTCACTTCACAGGGTACCGCACGACCGTCGTATTTACTTCTTGGCACTTCCTGTCTCCGTTCAGGTAGCCTTTCTGAATTCCGTCTCCCCCCCCCCCCCCCCCCCCGTGCCTTCGCTCGTCCACTTCCAGTTTTTCTGATCTGGCTGGAAACCTCCAAAATTACACACTTTATAAATGGACCCTGGCAAAAAACTCACACAGACCACAATAGCGGTCTCTCTCTCTCTCTCATGCCCTCGGTTGAACCTGGCCTTGCCTGTGTGCCTCAAGGCAGGCAAACTGTTTTGATATTCATAAAATCCCTGCCGTGTGCATGTGTGCAAAGAAGGCAGTGCTTAATTTAAAAGCACAGGAATTGTTTATTATGCAAAAAAAAGAGGGTTTTTTAAAAATTCTGCCGAGCAACAAATTCTTTTTATTTCCAGCCTAGCAAAAAAAAAAAAGGAGCTACCATAACAGGGAGTTCTCTGCTTACAGCCACCATTGAGCCCCAAGATTTCTGCTGTCAAAAGAGAGTTTCGCCCCATTTTACGGCCTTCCTTTGCCACCGCTGTTAAGCGAATCACCGCGGCGGTTAAATAAGTTGACTAACACGGTTGTTGAGCGAATCTGGCTCCCCCCCCACCTTTGACTTTGCTTCTCAGGTGGTGTTCTGCCCCAGCTATGGATCCCAAAGAACACAGCACGCACAAAGTTTGTACAAAACTTAATTTACTAAAATAACTCAGTCTTTTTCAAAACAAAGGCTGTTAATAAACTTTCTTAATAGCCTACAAGAAACCAAAGATAAAATAATCACAATTTTACGAAGGTTGTCAGAAAGCTCAGAAGCACTTTGCAGAGAATCCAGACGCGAAGTAGAGTGAACTAAAGTTGTTCCCTGCAAATTGCTTCAGTTGTCGTCCTTCCTTAAATAGGCTAAGGGAGTGGCCAATTAGACCCATGCCTTACTCTCGAGGAGTCCTCCTCCTGAGGAGCCACTCCTTCCCTTTGGGAGCTCTGCGCGCCCGTGCATCGAAAAGAGGCTCCTCCTCTTCGTCCTCTTCACTTAAGGGAGCTTCTGGAGGTTCTGAAGGCCCTGGCTGAATCCCCCACCTCTGGCACCACATCTTCTCCAGCCTCCTCATTGTCTGACTCATGTGCCAGCTGCACAGTCTGCTGGCGCAGCACCACACCAGCCTCCTCGCTCTCAGAATCAGCTACAATCCGCACAGGCCGCTGACGGGCCACAACAGGTGGTCGCAAAAAGTGGATCACATGACACACACACACCCCCAAGACGCCGCAACAGTCATAAGTACCTGCCAGTTGCCAAGCATCTGAATTTTGATCGCCTGAGCGTAGGGATGATGCTGCCACGGTCGGGAGCGTGAAAACCGGTCATAAGGTTCCTTTTTTTTCCAGTGCTGTTGTCCCTTTGGTTACTAAATGGGGGGGTCGTAAGTTGAGGACTACCTGTACGCCAGCCCTCCTTCTAAACTCTTGCCTTGTGCTTTTCCTTGCAGTGGGGACTCGATGGTCTTAAGGCAAAGGGGCCATGAATTGAAATTGAATTTCAATGATGACACTAATGGATTGGAGAGGTTCATGCTTGGATGCCGGACCAGGATATATGACCCAGTGCAGCTAAAAAAAAAACCCCTTGAAGTTCACATTGGAAAATCGAACCCACCTGTCTGCGTATACGTATAATAACATCGCTTATATCTACTTTCGCGTCTTGCTATGCATGAATGTAGCATCACAATATGGCACCTATTATTTTTGCTCCCTCCTTTGCATCCTTCGATGTGTGTCTCTTGCGTTGTTTAAAACCCCCAATTTAACATGGCACGTTTGTATCTGCTAAGCTTTATAGAAGCAGGACTTATTCCGTTTTTCTCTTCTGCCCTGGTGGCTCTGGATACCTTTCTTTCTTTCTTTCTTTCTTTCTTTCTTTCTTTCTTTCTTTCTTTCTTTCTTTCTTTCTTTCTTTCTTTCGTGAAGCAAATTCCTGAATCTTTACTCCTAAACATGCCCTGTCGGGATTATATATTAGTTAAGACTTGCCCAATTCTTCTGAACCTTGTGAGCTGTATATATACATTTATTTGCAGCTCCTAGGTGAGTTTATAGCATTCTTCTCTCTGCTTCGTAAAAAAAAAGTTTGCAGGTCACATATGTATGTAAAGAAAGAAGCAGACGTTCTGTGAGCTCCGGAACTTAAAATTTTAAGTTCCGAAGCTCGCAGAATGTCTGCTTCTTTCTTTACTTAATATACCTGGAACTCGTACGGTACAGAACATATAACTTGCCAAGGATGTGAAAAATTTGGAGAGTTTCACCCACAATGCCTTAAAAAAATCATGGGTAGAACATTACACACCCATCTTTTCTAAAAGAGATTTCTAAATTTCTTTCTTAAAAAAATCGGTCATGGGGTTTTTTTGGGGCGGGTATGAGGTTCTCACCACGTTTTCTATCCAATTTAAGCTCTGCTCAGTTGAGAGAACAATGATATAAATCCTCAAAGGGTTTGGTAGGCATCATGACACTAATTTTCTGGACCTTTTTTTGTAATAAACGGAATCAAACTGACAAAATTGTGTGGGTTTTCCTGTCTGTTTTTTTTTTTGGGTGTGTGTGTGTGTGTGTGAGAGAGAGAGAGAGAACCTGCGGGCGAAATCTCTAGAGTCATGATGGCAAACCTCTGGCACGCGTGCCAGAGGTGGCACGGAGAGCCGTCACTGTGGGCACACGCGCCTTCGTCAATTGCTCTTCTGGTTTCTGGTGCGCCAGCCAGCTGGTCTTTGCGGGCACTGGAGTGCAGAAAAAAGGCCTGAAAACGGCATGAAAAATGGTAAAACCAGCTAAAAACCAGGCTGTTTTTCAGGCCGTTTTTGGGTCGTTTTTGGGCCGTTTTTTGGTCGTTTTTGGGCCATTTTTTGGGCCGTTTTTTGGTCGTTTTCGGGCCATTTTTTGGGCCGTTTTTTGGTCGTTTTCGGGCCAATTTTGGGCCGTTTTTTGGTCGTTTTCAGGCCAGCATAGGCATGCACACTGCCCAGCTGGTCTTCAGGTTTCCACCGCACGCACATGGACATGCGTTCTGGTTTGGGCACTCGGTGCCGAAAACATTCGCCATCACTACCCTAGAGCTTTGAACAACGGTGGGAAGGTAAGTAGATGGAAGTGTCTTTTCTTGAAATCCATTGGAATTTTGGAAAAAGAAATCGGGACCCGAAAAATGAGAGTTGGAAGGGACCTTGGAGGTCATCTAATCCAGCCCCCTGCTCAAGCAGGAAACGCTATTCCATTCCGGACAAATCTCTTCTCGAAAACCTCCAGTGAGGGAGCACCCACAACTTCCCACAATCAGAACTTCCGTCGCTAAGCGAGGCGGGGGTTAAAGTGAGTCACATCCCATGTCATGACCTTGTTAGGTTTCTACCTTTTTTCCCCACTTAAGCAGATTCCTGAATGTGCCCTATCACAACTATATTGAATTAGGCTTGCAAAATTCGATGCAGAAAAAAGCCATTAAAATCATGAATGCGATCACGACTTGCCACCAAATGTCCAGTTCAGTTATGGTCATAAGTTGAGGACTACCTGAATTTTTTTTAAGGCTGGCTGGGCACATCTGGACTCTTCGGAGCGCATGGATAAAGCTGATGTACAAGTGGCTTCTTCAGGTGTTACGTTGGTGGATGTGGCAAATCAATCAATATTCATGTTTGAGCTGCGAAATAATCGCAGCTGTCAGCTAAATGGAGAATAGGTGGAATAACCTTATAGTAACCTACTCATTTAATTTTGTGTACGAGGTGCATTGACCATAAAGAAAAGCAAAAAGTAAAATTTGATTTTCATTGGATGCCATCTTCAGCGTACATTATACATAAAAAATATTTTTTTTTAAATTTTAATTAGACATGGGCCAAATTATTTAATATTTCTTGAATTGTTTTCAAATTTTATATCTTGTGTGTTTTATTTTGGCTGTACACCGCCCTGAGTCCTTCTGGGAGAAGGGTGGTGTATAAATTAAATAAATAAATAGATAGATAGATAGATAAATAAATAAATAAATAAACAAACAAACAACATCTTCACATTCTATACAATCAAATTCAAAACCCCTGATATTGCATTCATATTGCACTATACAGTAGAATTCAATATAGTTACTGCTCTGGGATAGAAGCTGTTTAACCAATGGTCCATGGATTTATTTGGTGCCTCTCTTAAAGCACCGTATCCAAATATCTTAAAGCAGGGGCCCAAATATCTTAAAGCAGGGGCCCAAATATCTTAAAGCAGGGGCCCAAATATCTTAAAGCATGGGACTCAAATATCTTAAAGCATGGGACTCAAAGACATCACCCTTACAAATCAATTCAGTAAATTCCCTTACACCCAATGTATATTAACGCTCAAACATTCAATTCAATAAGGCATTTAAATAAATGCCCAAGGATAGGACTGGGTGTCTAGACAACCATCATAATGAGACATCTTAACCTGCAGCTGTCAGCGAAATGAAGAATAGGTGGAGTAACACAACCTTATAGTAACCTACTAATCAAATTAAAATCTCCATCACCCAGTCTTCTTCCGCCCTCTCCGGTGTGCCCTTTTTAATGGACATTTTAATGGACTTTTATTGCCAGAAAGCTCTGAGTTGTCATTGTCCATTGTGGTTATTTCTGAAAGGGGGCTTGATGGACCTTGAAGACAGAGTAGACCTTGGGTATGTGGGAGACTGAGGCCTTGTCTTATATTATGTCAGTTTCCTGGCACTCGTATACCCCCACATGCCATAGAGTGGTTGCCAGCAGGCAAGACCTGGCCAAAGTTTACTTGCTTCCATCACCAGGTGACTTTGAAAAGGTGGGTGGAATAAATCATTTGGGGGGAGGAGGAGAAGCTATAGTAGAAGAGAATATTAGTAGCTCAGGGTTTATCCACTATCTGGAACGACCTCCCCCCCAGAGATATGGAGGATCCCGGATCTACGCACTTTCCGCCGTGCTCTTAAGACCCTCTTATTCCAACAAGCCGGCCTGGCCTAATTTTTCTCCCCTTTCTTTTAAATTTTAAATTGGAATTTTAATTGTCGTGGGCTAATTTATTTAATTTGGTTTTAAATTGTTTTTAACTTTTGTATTTCTATATTTTATCCTGTGCCTGTTCAGTCCTTCGGGAGAAGGGCGGTATACAAATTTAATAAAACTAAACTAAACTAAACTAAACTAAACTAAACTAAACTAAACTAAACTAAACTAAACTAAACTAAACTAAACTAAAACTTGGTGCTCTCTGAGCTTGATGGTTTTCTTGCTGACGTTTTGTGACCCAACTAGGTAACATCATCAATGTGAAAGGGAGTAGGGCAGGGGTATGAAACTCGCGGGCCGGATGCGTTCAGGTGCTGGCCATGCCCACCCCTGGTTGACCGAAGGAAAAAAGTCATGCTATGTCACGTGACAACAAAGTGACGCCGTGAGTTTTGACACCCCTGGAGTAGGGTGTGCGAAGAGGGGGGAGGAGTAAGAAGAGGAGTGAAGGGGTCCTCGATGCTATCTGAGCTTGGTGGTTTTCTCGCAGACCTTTCATGACCCAACTAGGTAACAATCTTCTCCTTTTTAAAATTTTTAAATTTAAATTTAAACACTAATTTTAATTTGTTTAATTATGGGATATTTTTAAAATTTAGACAAATTGTTTAATCTGTTTTAATCTATTTTAAATTTTGTATTTCTGTGTTTTATCTTTTGGCTGTTCACGGCCCTGAGTCCTTCGGGAGAAGGGCGGTATAGAAATTTAATTAATTAATTAATTAAATAAATAAATAAATAAATAAATAAATAACATCATCAGTTCTAAAACAATACACGTTGCTGGAAATTTTAGGCGTAGGAAAACAAAATGGGGACGGTTGTGCGGATGTTTTAAAAAATTGAGGTGAGACCGCAGGAGACTTTTCCTGTTTTTAGAGGCTGGGGGCTGCAGCAAAAAAGAACAGGAGACTGTACCCCAATCATAGCCGCCCCCCCCAACTCCCAGAATACCCACTGGCTACCCTGCCACAAATTCTGCCTAATAGGATCACCCTAGCTGCTAAATAACAATAACAACAACAACACATGACATCACCTCCCCCGGATGCTGCAACCACCGTAAATATACTTCAGGTGCCAAGCACCTGAAGTTTGATCACGGGCAGTGGTGAAATCCTACCGGTTTATACCAGTTCGGGCAAACCGGTAGTAATAAAAGCTACCAGTTTGGGCAAACCATTAGTAAAAAAATGCTACCAGTTCATCCGACTTCGGTATTTCTGACGATCAGCTGTGTCACAGCAGGAAATTCTGCTGTCTAGCGAATCTAAATCGCGCGGCACAAATATAAGTATAAACATAAACATAAACATGTAACAGTGATACCCATTGTCATCAGGGCACTTGGTACCATGTCCAAGAATTTTACAAAACACATCAAGAAATGGCAGCTTCCTGCAATAACACCAGCGGAACTGCAAAAAACTGCGCTACTAGGAATATCGTACATCTTAAGAAAGTACTTGGTTGATACCTAGGACGCTGGCAGCAACCCGTATCAACCATTAGCGCCAGTCCATGGTATTCATGATGCATTTTTGAATGTTCAGTTGACTTGAGTTTCATGTTTAATGAATGAAGATAATCATCATCATCATCTATTGTCACTGCACAACATATGTGCAATGAGATTGGTGGAGCTCCCTCAGTGCACACACACCCCCCAACACAATGTGTAACATGTTCATACCGGTGCAATAGGACTGGGTGTTTTGTTAATATGATTTATTGGGTTAGGGATTTTCTGTCTTCACTGTGAGTTGTACTGTATTGGGGGGGGGTGCACTGAGGGAGCTCCACCAATCTCATTGCACATACGTTGTGCAATGACAACAAAGGTGGTGGCTATTATTATTATTATTACTATTATTATTATCATCATCATCATCATCATCATCATCATTATTATTTACTTTATTCATTAAACATGAAACTCAGTCAACTGAACATTTAAAAATGCATCACAAATACCATTGACTGGTGCTAATGGTTGATACGGGCTGCTGCCAGCATCCTAGGTATCAACCAAGTTGCTTATTATTATTATTATTATTATTATTATTATTATTGTTGTTGTTGGTTAATCTTTAGTGAGATTCACAGCCTTTGAGGCTGGTTAATAGCTCAGCAGCTCGAGTCCTAACCAAGGACCTAGGAACTGTTAAGGTATCGTCGGAGGATGTAAGCTGTTCCGAGTAAGGTGGTTTTTTGTAGAGTCAAAGTGTTCAAGTCCGGCAAATTTAGAATTTCTAAATAGCGGGGTAGCCCTTTGGGTATTGCTCCGAGGGCTCCAATTACAATCGGGACAACACACGATTTCTTTTTCCACAGTCGCTCAACTTCAATTTGCAAATCCGGGTACTTTGTGATTTTTTTCTTGCTGCTTATCTTCAATCCGTGCATCACCAGGTATTGCAATGTCAATGAACCATCCTTTTTTTCTTTTCAACTATTGTTATGTCAGGTGTGTTGTGGACCAAGTGCCTGTCTGTCTGAATCCTAAAGTCCCACAAGATCTTGAGTTTCTCATTCTCTAAAACTTTCTCAACCTGATGTTCCCAGTGGGTTTTGCTGTACTCAAATCCAAACTTCTGGCACCATTTCCAGTGAATGATCTTAGCAACACGGTCATGGCGTTATTATTATTATCATCATCATCATTATCATCATCATCATTATTATTTACTTTATTCATTAAACATGAAACTCAAGTCAACTGAACATTCAAAAATGCATCACAAATACCATGGACTGGTGCTAATGGTTGATACGGGTTGCTGCCAGCATCCTAGGTATCAACCAAGTTGTTTTTTATTTTTATTTTTATCATCATCATCATCATCATCTCTGACGGGAACGAGAAGATGCTTCTTTACCTTACTGGTTCCGGAGACGCTCTTAGCTTTCCGCCAAATCATGAGGACTAGCGCCTGGAATGACCTGGCTGCAGCGCGAGGATGCAGTTTTCATCCTCGGAGGCTGAGAAAAAGACTCTTATGTTGGGAACTGGGGGAAAGTGGGGTGGGGGCACAGATTGGCCGGCTCGGGGCTTGGGGTTTTGATTGGCTGCCGGTGACAGATTGGGCGGGGCCAGGCCTCCTTCGGCTCCGCCTCCCTCTTCTAATTACAACCCCCCCCTTCCTTCTCTCTCTCTCTCTTCCCTTGGATCTCCGTTTCTCCGATGCTGCTGCAGCCTCCGCAGCCGGAGTCGCTTTTGCAAAGCCGGGAGGGCGGTGTAGGGCAGGGGGCTCGCGTGGGTGGGTGGGCAGGCAACCCGTTGCAAGGGCGGGGGCCAGGAGTGGGGGTGGGGGGAGGAGGCAGCTGCCACCCCTAATCCAGGAAGCCCCAACACCCTCTTTTGAGGGGTGGGGGGCAAGAGGGGGTCTTCGAGATGAGCACAGCCCTGCGGTACAAGAGCAAGCTAGTCAACCCAGGTGAGCATTTTTTGGGGGGTGGGGTGTCTCTTATTCTATAAGACACGTTTTGACAACCTGCCTGCCTGCCATGTATTGGGGAGGGGGGGTCTTGAGTCTCAGGCGGTTTATTGGGGAGGGGGTCTTGAGTCTCAGGCGGTTTATTGGGGAGGGGGTCTTGAGTCTCAGGCGGTTTATTGGGGAGGGGGATCTTGAGTCTCAGGCGGTTTATTGGGGAGGGGGTCTTGAGTCTCAGGCGGTTTATTGGGGAGGGGGTCTTGAGTCTCAGGCGGTTTATTGGGGAGGGGGTCTTGAGTCTCAGGCGGTTTAATGGGGAGGGGGATCTTGAGTCCCAGGCGGTTGTGGTTTTTTTTTTTCCTTCTTCTAATTTTGGCTTTCTTTTCTTTTTTTTCTCCTCTCTCTCTCTCATCCGCCTGGCATCTGCCCGTTCCTGCTTTCTCTCCCATAGAAGAAAAACAGGTAAGGTTGACTCCCTTATTTTTTTTCTCTCTCTCTTATTTTTTTTCTTCTCCTCCTTCTTCTTCTTCCCTTTGGCATCTCCCAGATGATGCTAAAGAAGGAGTGGGGAGGGGGGAGGCACTTCCATTTTTCTCGCCTGCCTCAAGGGAGGACAAGCGGAACCCTTCCCTCCCTTCTTCCCTCCCCCCCCACCTTTCCCCAGCCAGCCCCTCGATTTTACAGAGAGACCCTGGCTTGGTTGAGTAAGGAGAACAGCGAGTAAATTCCCCAGCTTTCCTGGAAGATTAATAAAGCAAAAAACAGCCATGTTACAGACACAGGCACTTAAGAATATTGGTTTCGGCTGTCAAGAGCTACTGCTGGATTTTTAAAAGGGGGGTGGGTGGGTTTTGCAAATCCTAAACCCAGTCCTTTGATTGACAGCTAGCGACCCTGCTGGGCTACTCCTTAGCCATGTGCTGGGGCCAAAAACCATATTCTGACCATTTCTCTCTCTCTCTCTCTCTCTTCTGGAGTGCCAGTTTGTGAGATTTCAAAGCTGGCTTCCTCCTTACGCCGGTTTGAGGCTTCCCCCCCCTTCCCCTTCAGCATCCTTTCGGCTGTGCCCCTGGAGGGATGCTAAGGGTGTGTGTGTGTGTGCAGGGGTGGGGTGGGGTGGGGTGGGGGGAGAAGCTAGCTAGGGTGATGTAATTCCGTGGCAGGGAGGAAGGTTGTTTATCTGCAGTTTGGCTGGCTGGCTTGAGCTTTGTGCAGCCCGATCGGTTTGCAGGGATGGAGAGAGCGAGAGAGAGAGGGAGGGAGGGAGGGAGGGAGGGAGGGAGGGAGAGAAAGATGGAGGGAGGGAGAGAAGGAGAAAGAGAGGAAGGGATGGAGAGAGAGGGATGGAGAGAGAGGGGGAGGGATGGAAAGAGAGGGAGGGAGAGAAGGGGAAAGAGAGGGAGGGAGACGGAGGGAGAGAGAGGGAGGGATGGAGAGAGAGAGAAGGAGGGAGAGAAGGAGAAAGGGAGGGAGAGGGAGGGAGGGAGAGAAAAATGGAGAGACAGAGAGAAAGAGGGATAGAGAGGGAGGGAGGGAGGGAGAGAAGGAGAAAGGAAGGGAGAGAGAGGGATGGAGAGAGAGGGGGAGAAGGAGAAAGGAAGGGGGACAGAGGGAGAGGGGGATGGAGAGAGAGAGGGAGAAGGAGAAGAAGGGAGAGAGGGATGGAGAGAGGGTGGGAGAGAGAGAGGGAGGGAGAGAAGGAGAAAGAGGGAGAGAGAGGGGGGAGAGAAGGAGAAAGAGGGAGGGAGAGAGAGAGGGAGAGAAAGAGAGGGAGAGAGATATGCAGAATTAGGATGATATTATTATTATTATTATTATTATTATTATTATTATTATTATTATTATTATTATTATTATTATTATTATTATTATTATTATTATTATTATTGGCTGGCAGAAGGGCAGATTGGATTCCAGACTCTATCCAGATGATTTGTGTCCTCCCTGCCTTTTAAAAAAAATAATAATAAGTGTTTGCACGCCATCAATTTTGAAATCATGGCTTGAGTGCCATTTGGGAGCTTAAAGGGGGGCTGTGGCTTTTTGGTTTGGGAGGGTTAGTTAGGTAGGTAAGATGTGGATGGAGATGCAGCACGAATTAAAATCCACGTGTTTTGGGCTTGGCTGTTTAGCCGGTTTGAGCGGGAGAGAATACAGATGCTGAAGGCTGTGAGGTAAAAAAAGGGTTGGAGGAGTAAATTGGCCTTCTCCGGTTTGAGTAAATTCCCTGACATTTCCTCAATCTGGCAAAGGAGGAAGGAGAGTTTTCAGATGGAAGGAGAGAATGGTTTAGCGCAGAGGTCTCCAACCTTGTGCAATGTTACGACTTGTGGACTTCAGTTCCCAGAATTCCTCAGCCAGCTGTCTGAGGAATTCTGGGAATTGAAGTCCACAAGTCGTAAAGTTGCACAAGGTTGGAGACCTCTGGTTTAGGGAGTGAATTGAATCGTGTTCAAACATGGCAACCCTGGCTCTCCCTTCTGCTGGATTTATGTTATTCATTTATTTATTTTATTTCCTGTCTTTTTATTATTTTTTTACAAATAACTCAAGGTGGCAAACATATCCGACACACTTTTTCCTCCTCTCTGTTTTCCCAACAACAGTCCTGTAAGGTGGTTTGGGGCTGAGAGGGAGGGACTGGGGCAAGGTTGCTCAGCTGGATTTCACGGCTAAGGTGGGACTAGAATTCACTGTCTCCTGGTGATTGGTCCAAAGTCACTCAAGCTGGATTTCACGGCTAAGGTGGGACTAGAACTCACTGTCTCCCCATGATTGGCCCAAAGTCACCCAGTTGGATTTCATGGCTAAGGTGGGACTAGAACTCACTGTCTCCCCATGATTGGCCCAAAGTCACCCAGTTGGATTTCATGGCTAAGGTGGGACTAGAATTCACTGTCTCCTGGTGATTGGTCCAAAGTCATTCAAGCTGGATTTCACGGCTAAGGCGGGACTAGAACTCACTGTCTCCCCATGATTGGCCCAAAGTCACCCAGTTGGATTTCATGGCTAAGGTGGGACTAGAATTCACTGTCTCCTGGTGATTGGTCCAAAGTCACTCAAGCTGGATTTCACGGCTAAGGTGGGACTAGAATTCACTGTCTCCTGGTGATTGGCCCAAAGTCACCCAGCTGGATTTCACGGCTAAGGTGGGACTAGAATTCACTGTCTCCTGGTGATTGGCCCAAAGTCACTCAAGCTGGATTTCACGGCTAAGGTGGGACTAGAACTCACTGTCTCCCCATGATTGGCCCAAAGTCACCCAGTTGGATTTCATGGCTAAGGTGGGACTAGAATTCACTGTCTCCTGGTGATTGGTCCAAAGTCACTCAAGCTGGATTTCACGGCTAAGGCGGGACTAGAACTCACTGTCTCCCCATGATTGGCCCAAAGTCACCCAGCTGGATTTCATGGCTAAGGTGGGACTAGAACTCACTGTCTCCCTGTGATTGGCCCAAAGTCACTCAAGCTGGATTTCATGGCTAAGGTGGGACTAGAACTCGCAACCTGGCACTTTTTATCCTGATGCCTATAACCATCAGACCAAACTGGCTTGTTTTCTTCCCCCATCCCTGTCTGATTCACCTTTTTTTCCCCATCCTCTTTGATGGTGTTCCTCAAAGACGTTCAGCTTTTCCCTCTGTCCTCCCTAAGCCAAACTACAATGCCTTTATTTGAAGATGTGGTGGTGTGTTTTTTTTTGTAATATAACTTTATGTAGATAGAAGGTACCATTAATTATGTGCCCCCAAGTCCATGTCATCTTTCAGTGACCATATAAATTGTTCTTCTCCTGGCTGTAACTTGGTCCTTCAAAATATATACCCATCATTGTTGTAATTAAATCGGAGTGGTGCGATGGCCTAGAGGTAGAGTTCTTGCCTCACAGTCAGGGGGCTGTGAGTTCGATCCTAGGTAGAGGCATATATTTCTCTCTCTGGGCACGATGAGAATATATCAGCTGAACAAAAACTCCGTACTGGCGACAGGAAAGGCATCTGGCCATGAAAACACTCTGCTAGCTCCATTCAGTTGCCCAGACTCCACCCCGCAAGGGATTATGGAGTCGTTAAAAGATGATGATGATTGTTGAAATTAAATCCATTATGGACTTCTCAAAAGGTTATTATTGTATAAAGTGTCCAAAATTGGATAAATTTGAATCTGCTCATTTGTGCCTCAAAAGTGAGAAAGCTGGGTTGATTTGTTAATATTTGCGGACTTTCTTCTCGTGGTATTTTCAGCAATCTTCCCCAGTGCTAAAATTCAACAATATTCTTCCTTTCCTGCTTTTTTTTTTTTTTTTTTGTGGGGGGGAGGATATCATTATCGGATCTGAATAAACTTGTTTAAACGCTGACGGATTTTTGAGAAGATAATGGTCATAACTGGATCTTAATTGCATAACGCTCGACGAAGTAAGGTTGGGCTCAGATAAAACCATGGAGGGCTTCGATGCCTTTAATCTTATTAGACTGGTGATTATCTAGAACCATGCATCATACTAAGCCGTGAGTCAGGGTTTACAAATTGCTGGGGAAGCGTTCTCATCCCCACAAACTAAATTTCAGATTAATGCAAAGTGTGAATCCAGCCTCTCGTCTGCTTAACCAAACATCTCTGCGGTCAGTTGGCAACTTATGACATGTCTCAAGACCAGAGAGAAATGAAGAGGAGAAATGCAGAAGAACGATTCTTTTTGCATAGAAAGAACTGCTAAGAAGTCCATACCGTGTTGCCCCGAAAATAAGATCCTGTCTTATATTTTTTTGAACCTTGAAATAAGCGCTTGGCCTTATTTTCGGGGAGGTCTTATTATTTTGGGGCACAGAGATGGGGCTCCTCTTGCCATCTTACCTGATTTCCAGCTCTGTCTCCTTAACCCTAACCAGAGGAAATGGCGGGGACCGGCTGCGCATGGGGTTAAATACCCTGTTTCCCCCAAAATAAGACATCCCATAATAATAAGCCCAATTGGGCTTTTGAGCGCATGGCAATAAGGCCAAGCTCTTATTTCAGGGTTCAAATATATATATATATATAAGACAGGGTCTTATTGTCGGAGAAACATGGTATTTTCAGGGAGGGCTTATTTTCAGGGACGGCTTATTTTCGGGGAGGGCTTATTTTCGGGAAAACACACTACACGTAGGCCTCAGCTTACGACAGCCCATTTAGTGACCATTCAAAGTTACGACGGCGCTGAAAAAAAGTGACTTACGGCCATTTTCCACACTTAACGACCTTCGTAGCATCCCCGTGATCATGGGATATAAAATTCAGAGGCTTGGCAACCGGTTCATACGTAACGACCATTGCTGCATTGCAAGGTCATACTTTTGTGAGACCTTCTGACAAGCAGATTCACTTAACAACCGTGTTAACTAATTTAACAGCTGCAGTGTTTCACTTAACAACAATATCAGGAAGGTCGGGGCAAAGCTCACTGAACAAATGTCACACTTAGCAACAGAAAGGTTGGGCTCCATTGGGGTCATAAGTCAATGTTGTGGCCCGCCAGCGGCCTGCGCGGATTGTGGCTGATCCCGACGAAGAGGAGGCTGGTGTGGTGTTGCGCAGGCAACCTGCACAGCCAGCGCTCGCGTCGGACAGCGAGGAGGCTGAAGTGGATGTGGTGCCAGAGGCAGAGACTCAGCCAGGGCCTTCAGAACCTCCAGAGGCTCCTTCAAGTGGAGAGAGCGAAGTGGAGGAGCCTCTCCTCAATGCTCGAGCACGCAGGGCTGCCAAAAGGCAGGAGTGGTTACTCAGGAGGAGGAGATCTACTCGAGAGTAGGGCTTGAGGATAATTGGCCACTCCATTAGCCTATTTAAGTCGCACTCAGCTAGTGCTTTCTTGCTGGAAACAACTAGTATTTATTATCAGAGTATTTTGGTTTATCGTATCTTGTTTTCTGGGCTGGTTGCCAACCTTGGCCGGTCTTGTTTATTCTTGCTACTTAATAAATTTGATAAGGACCGTTGGCGTGTGTCAATATCCTCGGAAATCCAGAGCTGGGGCAGAACAGTCGAGGACTTAACCTGTATCCATCCAGTCTCGTGGGAAATTCAGAGCCCTGGAACTTAAAAGAGCTTTATTTCACGTTGCCTTGTTGGGTTGAATTAATGGTTGCCTTCTCTGACATTTGGATCACTTCCAAATCTCACTGAGACACGTGCCATGGGAAGACTCCCTGAACCACTCATGGAAACCACAGCGGGGTCTAAGAATAGTCCGAAGGAGATTGCTGGGAGCGAAACGGTTCCTGTGTCTCCATCCAGTCTTGTTGCTAAGCAACGGGAGGCATCCACACACTCCTGCAAAGTCACGCTAGCTGTGCACGCTAGCAATATTAAATGGGGGACCGTCAGTGCAGATGTGCGTACGGGGAAGAGAAAGGACGGTATTGTTCCAAACAGCTGCCTGAATTCCGTCAGCTGTGATTGAACTCGATGGGGGAAGGCGCTCAGGCGGTTGGATCTCATTCGTTGGCAAGATTGAAGGTCTGGTCTCAAATCTACGTGGGTGAGAGCTTCTTAATAGGTGGTCCTTCAGTTACGACCATCATTGAGCCTGGAATCGTGGCCGTGAGTCCAGCTGTGATTGAACTCACTGGGGGAAGGTTCTCAGGTGGTTGGATCTCATCTTTTGGCAAAATTGAAGGTCTGGTCTCAAATCTACGTGGATGAGAGCTTCTTAATAGGTGGTCCTTCAGTTACGACCATCATTGAACCTGGAATTGTGGCCGTGAGTCCATCTGTGATTGAACTCACTGGGGGAAGGTTCTCAGGCGGTTGGATCTCATCTTTTGGCAAGATTGAAGGTCTGGTCTCAAATCTACATGGGTGAGAGCTTCTTAATAGGTGGTCCTTCAGTTACGACCATCATTGAGCCTGGAATCGTGGTCGTGAGCCGTGCTGTTCAATTGGTGTCTGATTTGACAACCGTTTTTTGCTGTGTTGTTTTAACAGATTAACAGAGTTGGGAAGGACCTTGGAGGTCTTCTAGGCCAGACCCCTGCAGAAGCAGGAGATCCTATACCATTCTTGATCAATGGCTGTCCATCTCTTCTTAAAAACCTCCAGTGACGAAGCATCCACAACCTTTGGAGGCTGATTTCTTTTGCTGATTAATTGCGCTCACTGTTGGGAAATTCCTCCTTAATTCTAGGTTGCTTCTCTCCTAAAATTAGTTTCCATCCATTGCTGCTTCTTCTGCCTTCTGGTGCTTTGGAGAATAGCTTGACCCCTTCTTCTTTGGGGCAGCCCCACAGATATCGAAACACTGCTATCATGTCACCCCTTGTCCTTCTTTTCATCAGACTAGACATACCTATTTTTCTCAAGTGTTCAGCTTCCACACCGCTGACCCTCTTCGTTGATCTTGTCTTGCACTCTTTCGGGGGTCTTCTCTGCATCTTCTTTGAATCATGTACAACAGTGTACCCAGGAGTAGGCTGTTGGGGGTTCGCAGGGGTTCGGGAGAACCTCTAGCTAAGATTCTGTGCAGTTTGGAGAACCCCCAAATCCCACTCCTGGCTGGCCCTGCCCACTCTTCCCCCGCCCCTCCCAGGAGTCCCCACACGGCCTGTTTTGGATGCAGGTAAGTGCGGGGTATGCGTGGAGGCTCGGGGAGCGCTCCATGGCTCAGGACCTGGGTACTTGTGGGATCGCCTACTACCACCAATAGCCTTCCACTGGCGAGTACGCTCCCATAGAGAGGGGGTCCTCCGGGTGCCGTCGGCCAAACAATGCCGACTGGCGGCCCCCAGGGGGAGAGGCTTCTCTGTGGGGGCACCTACTATCTGGAACGAGCTCCCCCCGGAGATACGGAGGATCCCGGATCTGCGCACCTTCCGCCGCGCTCTAAAGACCTTTTTATTTCACCAGGCGGGCCTGGCCTAATTTTCTCCCTCTTTTATAAAAGAATTTTTAATTTTTAATATTTTTAGTATTTTATATATTCAAATTTTAAAATTGGTTTTAAATTGATTGGGGTTTTAATTTGTCTGGGCCAAAACTATTTAATTTGATTTTAATTCTGCTTTTAAATTTTGTATGTATGGGATTTATTGTTGGGTGTTCACCGCCCTGAGTCCTTCGGGAGTAGGGCGGTATAGAAATCAAATCAAATCAAATCAAATCAAATCAAATCAAATCAAATCAAATCAAATCAATAAATAATAACAAACAAACAAACAATAAATAAAATAAAAAAATAAAATAAAATAAAATAAAATAAAATAAAATAAAATAAAATATAATAAAAAACGGGCCTACCGTAAGTTCGGGAAGGCCAGAAACGGGCCCATTTCCGGCCTCCAGAGGGCCTTTGGAGCCTGGGGAGGCCGTTTCCACTCTCCTGGAGGCTCCAGGAAAGCCTCCGGAGCCCGGGGAGGGCAAACTTCCCCCCTTCCCCCACCGTGGTGCAGGAGATCAACTAGGCCATGCCCAACCATCCAGAGAACCCCTTGCTAAAATGTTTGAAGCCCACCCCGGAGTGTACCGTAAAAGAAATTTTGATTTTGATTCCCATTCGTGCATCTCTTGGACTGTCCCGAAGGTGCTTTTTCAGGAGGGCAACCATGAAATGTTGGATGACTGAGAATCTCCAGCTCCAGCTGGTCCAGAATGCGGCCGCGCGGGTGGTTATGGACGCAACTCGTTGTGCCCACGTGACACCCCTCCTGTGCGAGCTGCACTGGCTCTCAGTGGTCTTCCGGGTGCGATTCAAGGTGTTGGTTACCACCTTTAAAGCGCTCCATGGCATTGGACCCGGGTACCTTCAAGACCATCTTCTGCCACCAATAGCCTCCCACCGACCAGTCCGCTCCCACAGAGAGGGTCTCCTCAGGGTGCCATCGGCCAAGTTATGTCGGCTGGCGACACCCAGGGGGAGGGCCTTCTCTGTGGGAGCCCCAGCCCTGTGGAACGAACTGTCCCCGGAAATACGTAAGATCTCCGACCTCTGGGTGTTTTGCTGCGCACTGAAGACCCTGTTGTTCCGCCAGGCCGGGCTATCAACATAATAGTTTTAAATTGGGGTATTTTAAATTTCTGGGGTTTTAAATGGTGCCAAATCTGTTTAATCATTTTAAATTTTAATCACTGTTTTGTCTTGTGTTTTTAAATTGGCTGTACACCGCCCTGAGTCCTTCGGGAGAAGGGTGGTATAGAAATAAAATAATAATAATAATAATAATAATAATAATAACAATAATAATAATAATAATTATTATTATTATTATTATTATTATTATTATTATTATTATTATTATTCAGACTGACAGGCACTTGGTCCACAACACACCTGACATAACAATAGTTGAAAAGAAAAAAGTATGGTTCATTGACATTGCAATACCTGGTGATGCACGGATTGAAGATAAGCAGCAAGAAAAAATCACAAAGTACCGGGACTTACAAATTGAAGTTGAGCGACTGTGGAAAAAGAAATCGTGTGTTGTCCCAATTGTAATTGGAGCCCTCGGAGCAATACCCAAAGGGCTACCCCGCTATTTAGAAATTCTAAAATTGCCGGACTTGAACATTTTGACTTTACAAAAAAACCACCTTACTCGGAATAGCTTACATCCTCCGACGATACCTTAACAGTTCCTAGGTCCTTGGTTAGGACTCGAGCTGCTGAGCTATTAACCAGCCTCAAAGGCTGTGAATCTCACTAAAGAGTAACTAATAATAATAATTATTATTACAGACTCTAACTCCCATCTCTTAGACTGCTGTGAACAGGGATGATGAAACCTTTGATCCCAGCCAGCAGGGCGTTGTTAGGCCATCCTCAGTCCCCCCCGCCTCCCGGGAGCAGAACAAGCGTCGACAGCTACCAATTTCCATCAATATTTTCCCAACATACATCGGTCCCCTTTCCCTTCCCTTCCTTCCACGTCTGTGCTTCTGCAGCCTTTTTCAAAAACCACCCTATGCAAATGTCTGCCGAAACGCAATCCCTGGAGATTTGTTCTAGCAGAGCTTTACTGCCGATGAAAACGCACCGCCTGGCATCCCTAGCATTTCTTTTCATTGGGGCGGAGTGCAAGGAACACATCCTTCAATGGGATTTTTTTAAAAAAAAAAACAAACAAAAAATTATTTATCCGCCTCGTATGTTATGCAGAAAAAAATAATAAAAAAGATTGCTGAAAAGATTTGCAGAAGCAGAAGGCTCGCTTGTCGTTTTTGCAGGAACTTTTGAATGCTTGTCTCCCTGACGGCTCCCGAGCAGGATTCGCAAAGCCAGCGTGGGGCTCCCCGTGGTTTCAAAGACCAGTCTTCTTATGCCAAAGCTGGCTAGGCGAGTTTCGGTCTTGCAGAAATTCTGCTTTGGAGAGGCAGCAGATCCAGTTTTATTTGCTAATTGGTTTGGACTCCTCCTGTATTGCGGCGTGTCCTGATTTCTCTCTTCCTGGTGAAGGAAGAGGCAAGGGACAGCAGCATCTAAAAAATTTGGAGTGGTTTCTCTTCCTGTACCGCCCTGGAAAATATCCACCTACATCACGATAGAAACTGCAGTGGTGCAATAGAACTGGAGCTCTTTTCTCAAAATCAGGAGGCTGTCAGTTCGATCCTAGGTGGAAGCAGATAATTTCTCTCTCTGGGGACAATGAGAATGTATCAGCTGAACAAAACTCCGCACTGGCGACAGGAAGGGTGTCTGGCCATGAAAACACTCTGCTAGCTCCATTCAGTTGCCCAGGCTGCACCCTGCAAGGAATTATGGGGTCATTAAAAGAAGATGATGATGAGCTACAATGTGCTACCAAAGGAGTGGTGCGGTGGCCTATAAGTGGAGCTCTCACCACGCAATCAGGAGGCTGTGAGTTTGATCCTAGGTAGAGGCAGATAATTTCTCTCTCTGGGCACCCTGAGAATATATCTGCTGAACAAAACTCCGCATTGGCGACAGAAAGGGCATCCGGCCAGTAAACACTGCTAGCTCCATTCAGTTCCTCAGATTCTACCCCGCAAAGGATGATGGAGTCGTTAAAAGATGATGATTACGCTAGAAACTGCAGGTAGTCCTCAATTTACAATTAGGACCAGAATTTCCATTGCTAAAGGAAGATGGTGGTGAGGTGAATTGTTCCCGATTTCAGGACTGCTTTTGCCATGGTTGTTAAGCGGATCACTGTGGTTGTTAAACGAATCAAGAGGTGATTAAGTCAATTGGACTTCCTCCATTGAGTTTGCTTGTCAGAAGCCGTCTGGGAAGGTTTCAAATGGTGATCACATGACCCCAGGATGCTGAAACCATTTGGTTGCCCAGCACCCAAATTTTGATCATGTGACCTTGGGGATTTGGCGACGGTTGTAAGTCACTTTTTTCCTTGCCGTCCCAAAGATGCTTTTTTTGTTTCCCCTCAGGAGGCAACTGGGCTTCCTTGTTTTTCTTTGAAGACGTTTCGCTTCTCATCCAAGAAGCTTCTTCAGCTCTGACTGGTGGATGGTGGGGAATGGAAGGATTTATATTCCTTGCAGACAGTCGTTTGCATTTTGTTCAGAGAGTCCATTGAGGCCTCTTGGAAGTTTATCTGTGTCCTCAAATGGGTGTGGAGTCTTCTTGGAACCGCTGAAAGGACTGTGTTTATTTATTTATTGGTTCGATTTATATGCCGCCCTTCTCCAGAGACTCGGGGCGTTTTACAATGCGTTAAGCAATAGCCTTCATATTTTTGTATATACCTGCTTAGTAGGGCTTTCGCCCCCCCCCCAAAGCGGTGTTTTTTTTTATACAAAGTCAACTTATTGCTGGGGGAAGCCTAGGTCAGAACAATTGCAATCCCACCTAAGAGACTGTTCAGCAACTTCAGCAACTCCGAGTCACTTTATTCTGACCCACAGATTGTGATTGCGAATGGTAGTTAAACTGTCATTAATCCAGCTGTGGCTGGATTAAGTTTAAGCTGACGGATAAGCTGTTTTCAGATTTTTGCCGATCGCCAAGGCTCTTCATTGCTTTTTAATCCGTTGCCGGATGGAGTGTTTTTTTTTTTTTAAAAAAAGATAATACCATTTCCCTCTAAATGAAAAGAGTATGTTCACCCCAACTAGTCTTCATTAAAGAAAAGCGACCGGATGTCCTGGCTTAAATCGCTGAGTTAGAACCTCGAGCAGGAATCAAAAGTATTTCCGTCGTAACTCGAGCAGTGTTTCTCAACAAATAAGGTGGTTTTAAGATGGGTGGACTGGGTCAACTCCCAGCATTCCCCAGCCAGCCGTGCAGTAGAAGAGAGGTTTTGGGGAGGCATCCGAATCGGATCAAAAGGGCTGCAAATCTCCCACGACCCCAGCTTCGTTTGAGTTAAAGCTGGGCTTGACTCCCCCAAATGTAACTCTTGCTTTTCACTGTTAATAGAAAGCAGTGCTTTGATCCTACGAAGACTGTAGTCTGTTGGTACCCTTGTACAGTTAAATTAGTGATAGCTAACCTTTTTGCTGTCGCGTGCCAAAAGCGGGGGAAGCACGGGGGGGTGGGGTCATGCGTGCCCATACCTATAATTCAATGCCCACCCGTGCCCCACCACGCATGCACGCGTGACCCCCCACCCGTGCCCCACCATGCATGTATGCGTGACCCCCCCCCCTTGCCCCATTTTGGGCCTAGCAGGCCTCCCTGAAGCCTCCGGAGGTCGGAAACAGCCCGTTTCCAGACTTCCGGTAGGCCCAAATATTTGTCCTCCCCAGGCTCAAGAGGCTTTCCTGGAGCCTGGGGAGGGCGAAAACGGCCTCCCTTCCCCTGGAGGCACTCCGGAGGCCGAAAACGCCCTCCCAGAGCCTCCATGTGAGCCCTGTGCTTAACTGGCATCCAAAACGGGCTGCATGGAGACTCCTGGGAGAGGAGGGGCGGTGTGGGCAAGGCCAGCCGAAAATCAGTTGGCCGATCTGCGCATGCGTGCTGGAGCTGAGCTAGGGCAACGACTCGCGTGCCTGCAGATATGCTAGAGGTTCGCCATCACTGAGTTAGATTATTGGTCAGATGGGAGTCAGCTGTTGTTAAACTCTTGCCCCCTGTTGCTTTGCAAGAGACACATGACCAACGCCACTAGAAAACAGCTTGTGCCAACCTAACATCTATTTAGATAGGGTAGGTTCTCTGCTGCGCCAGGTAACATCCCTCAAACAAGGTATTTCTGCAATACAGGTAGTTCTCGATTTATAATCATTGGTTTAGTGTTCTTTCAAATTTACAAACGTCGTCTTTTAACAACCCCATAATCTCAGTCTGGGCAACTGAATGGAGCTGAGTGTTTACTGGCCGGATGCCCTTCCTGTCGCCAATGTGGTGTTTTGTTTCAGCAGATATATTCTCATTGTGCCCAGAGAGAGAGAAATATCTTCCTCTACCTAGGATCGAACTCACAGCCTCCTGATTTGTGAGGTGGGAGCTCTACCTCTAGGCCACCGCATCACTCCATCTTTCAAATTTAGAATGGCACTGGAAAAACGAGTTATGACCATTTTTCACACGACTGTTGCAGTATCCCCGTGATCAGGAATTCAGACGCTTGTCAACTGTCATGTACTTACGACGGTTTCAGTATCCCGGGGTCATGTGTTCCCCTTTTACGACCTTCTGCAAACAAGTCAGTGGGGAAGCCGGATTCACTAACTTAGTAAGAACGGCAGAGATTCACTGAACATTTGCGGCAAAAAAAAGGTCATAAAAATGGCAACATTCACTTAACAACTGTTTCATATAGCAGCCTAAATTTTGGGATCAATGGTGATTGTAAGTCAAGGACAACCTGTAGATTCTTCATCGGATGGGAGGGGGAGGCGGGAGCCAGCTGATTGTTTAACCATTGCTGTCTTGCCTTGCAAGAGACATATTTCTGACTTCACTAAAAATATTATGTTTCCCCGAAAATAAGACCTGGTCTTATTTTCTTTTGATCCCCGAAATAAGCGCTTGGCCTTATTTTTGGGGAGGTCTTATTTTTTCCCCATGTACTGGGAGGTGCTGCCTCTCTTACCAGCAGCTTGGTCCGCGGAACAGCTGATCAGCGGGTGAGCTCCTGTTGCCGCCTCGAAGAATCCCGACCGATTGACAAGGGGCCCTCGGCTGCGAGGTTGCCTGGTGCCACGGCAGGGCCGGGACTGGCGAGACTGTGCAAGAAACACCTCCAGGCGCCCAGAGAGCTAGAATGAGAGGCAGCTCCTGATCAGCTCAGCTGATCTGCGGGTCGCAATTAAGGGGCAAAGCTGCCAATAGCTGCCTGGAGAAGGGAAGGGCTGCCTCTTGTGCTGGCCACGCCCACCCCTTCACTAGGGCTTACTTACGGTGTATATTAGGCCCACCCCCCAAAAAATCAAGCTAGGACTTATTTTCTGAATAGGTCGTATTTTCGGGGAAACACGGTAGTTCTCGTCAAGCTGATACCTGTTTAGATATAGGATAGGCTCTCTGCCGTCTCAGGTGACCCTCCCTAAAAAAGATATTTCTGCAATATACCGTGTTTCCCCGAAAATAAGATCCTGTCTTATATTTTTTTGAACCCCAAAATAAGCGCTTGGCCTTGTTTTTGGGGAGGTCTTATTATTTTGGGGTGCATAGAGCGAGACGGGAATCCTCTTACCATCTTATCTGATTTCCAGCTCTGTCTCTCTAATCCTAACCAGAGGAAATGGCGGGGAACGGCTGCACATACGTTTAAATATTTTTGGGGGAGGTCTTATTTTCAAGGGAGGTCTTATTTTCAGGGGAGATCTTATTTTTGGGGAAACACGGTAGGTTTCCTTTCGGTTTGACAAATGACATAACTGAGAGCGGTGCATACAACATACACCCCAGCAGATGGAAATCTGTCTTCGGAAGCTGGCTGGATTCTTGAGCAAAGTTTCCCTCTCCTAAATAATTCATGCTCCAAGCAGACAAATGCATCAGATAATCTCTCTGCATATGTTGGGTCTAGTCACAGCAGGATTTAACTCTTTTGGGAATAAATAATGGAAGTCTCTTTTTTTAAAAAAAAAAAAATGCAATCTTTCCTTGTTCTTCTTGATTTTTTTTTTTTTTATTCCCTGGAAAGAAATGTTTTATGATCTTGCCTGTCTAGGGTGTCTAAAGCTTTCTAGGGTCGACTGCAGTGGTTGGAATGCAGTTTTGCAGTCTAACTCACTGCTGACTGCCAGGAGTTCAATCCCGACTGGCTCAAGGTTGACTCAGCCTTCCCATCCTTCCGAGGTCGGTAAAACGAGGATCTAAATTGTTGGAGGCAAGAGACTGACTCTGTAAGACACTTAGCGAGGGCTGTAAAGCAGTATGAAGTGGTATATAAGTTCTAATTGCTAGTGCTACCCAACCCCCCGGGTGAAAAGAGCCACTTCTTCCTAATATTTCAAGCACAAAGGAACCTGAACAAAGTGTGCAGGTGGCATAAAAAAATATTTCTAAGGTGTATAATTAGGAAGATTGGGTGTGCCTTAGAGTCTGCTCTCATTTTTTTTCCTGCCTCCCTATTTTAAAGAAAGTGGGGCATGGTGGCTCAGTGGCTAAGACACTGAGCTTGTCGATGGAAAGGTCGGCAGATGAGCGGTTCGAATCCCTAGCACCGCGTGACGGGATGAGCTCCCATGACTTGTCCCAGCTTCTGCCAACCTAGCAGTTCGAAAGCACGTAAAAAAAAAATGCAAGTAAGAAAAACAGGGACCACCTTTCGTGGGAAGGGAACAGCGATCCGTGCGCTTTTGGCGTTGAGTCATGCCAGCCACGAGGGATGCGGTGGCTCAGTGGTTAAGATGCTGAGCTTGTCGATGGAAAGGTCGACAGTTCAGTGGTTCGAATCCCTAGTGCCGTGTGATGGGGTGAGCTCCCGTGACTTGTCCCAGCTTCTGCCAACCTAGCAGTTTGAAAGCACATAAAAAAAATGCAAGTAGAAAAATAGAGACCCCCTTTGGTGGGAAGGGAACAGCGTTCCGTGCGCCTTTGGCGTTGAGTCATGCCGGCCACATGACCACGGAGACGTCTTCGGACAGCGCTGGCTCTTCGGCTTTGAAACGGAGATGAGCACCGCCCCCTAGAGTCGGGAATGACTGGCACATCTTTGCGAGGGGAACCTTTCCCTTTCCCTTTATTTTAAAGAAAGTAAAATAAAATGCTGGAACAGCAAAGGAAAGACTGCTGGGTGGTTGTTATTTTTTTTTTTTAAAGAGGGAGAAAACTTCTCGGCACAATTTTTGACGGAGCTTTCATCCTGCTAAGGCTTTGTGTCCCAGGGATGGCATAGAACTCCAGAGGGAAGCCTTTCTGTATAAGTCCTGTTCAAAAGCTCCGTAGGAACAGATCTCAAAAGTTCCCCTTTTCTCAATTTCTTTGCTCTGCAATCGTTTGGGTACTTGGAAGAAGACAGCGGGGTGCCTTCGAAGCAGTGGGGCCTGTGTTCTTTCAGGCCAGCTTTTGTTGTTGTCTCATACAAAAGCTCTCCTGTTTAGGAACCGCACGCCCCGTTGGTACATTCTTGGCTGGTGCCAGGCAGTGCTGCGACATGGCTGCAAATTGACCATGAGACCAAGTTGTGTCTCTACGTTCAGGAGGACAGAAGGCAGGGGATGGGATGTGGGGTGCCTCTGGACGGGGTGTTTTTTTTAATCCATCTCTGCGACTTCGACTCCCAGGATTCCCCAGGACAGCATTGGCGGGGCATTCTGGGAGTTGAAGTCCCCGCATCTTAAAAGTCGCCATGGTTGAAAAACAGCATTAGTAGATGCTCGTCTTTGTGTCCTTGGGACGTTTGCTCTCTGCAAGCAAGCTGTTTGTATATGAAAACGGAGATTTAAACGCCACTCCTTTCAAGCTCTGATGATGTTCCCTAGTTGGGTCGTGAAACGTCTGCAAGAAAAACAGCCAAGCTCAGAGACACCAAGGAACTCAGTCTTCCTCTTCCGCCTCCTCCTCCCCCTCCCCCTCCTCCTTGCAAACCCGACTCCCTTCTAGCACTGATGGTGTTATGAAACGTCATGAAACGTCTTCAAGAAGACCAGCAAGCTCAGAGAGAACCAAGGAACTCACAGCCTTTCTCCTCCTCCTCCTCCTCCTCCTCCTCCTCCTCCTCCCCCTCCTCCTCCCTGCAAACCCAGCTCCCTTACAGCATTGATGATGTTACCCAGTTTGGGTCATGAAACGTCTTCAAGAAGACCACCAAGCTCAGAGAGCACCAAGGAACTCACAGCCTTCCTCCTCCTCCTCTTCCTTCTCCTCTTCCTCCTCCCCCTCCTCCTGATCGCATTGATGATGTTAAATAGTTTGTTAAATACTTAGTTAAACAGTCACGAAACGTCTGCAAGAAAACCACCAAGCTCAGAGAGCACCAAGGACCCCTAAAAATGCCATTTCATAAAGAAGGCAAAGCAAATAGCATTTCAAAAGTTGCAGCCACTGAACTTTCCTTGCTGTCTGAATGCCTTCATTGACAGCTCAGGGCGGGAATCGCCATTCCGGTGCCAAGGAATATAGTAATATAGTGGGTGTGGTGTTTGTTTGGTTTTTTTTTGTGTGTGTGTGTGAGCTTGCCAAGGTGGACTCAGGCTGACGCCTCCTTTGCCGAAAGCCAGCTCTGTTGTACGCAGTCAAACGAAACTTTTTAACACCTTTTCCCACCAATGCCGGATCTTTTCACAGTTTGTTCTCTCTGGGCCTTCAAGTTCAAGAAGCGTTTTATTCCTCGCTGGGTTCGAGGCGAAGAGACGCAGAAGCAGGATTTAATGTGTTTTTCCGTCGATATCTGGCAGGAATTCCCCATCTTGGAGCACATGAAAAATCTTGGGGGTGCTCATTTCTAAAGATCTAAGAGCCAAAGCTCACTGTAACAACATTGCCAAAAAGGCATGAAGAGTTGTTAACCTAATCTTGCGTAGCTTCTTCTCTGGTGTACTATTAACTAGAGCATACAAAACCTTTGCTAGACCAATTCTCGAATACAGCTCATCTGTCTGGAACCCACACTGCATATCGGACATTAATACAATCGAGAGAGTCCAGAGATATTTCACGAGAAGAGTCCTCCATTCCTCTACCCGCAATAAAATACCTTATGCCACCAGACTTCAAATTTTGGGCTTAGATAATTTAGAACTACGCCGATTTCGGTCTGACCTAAGTGTAGTATATAAAATCATCTGCTACAACGTCCTGCCTGTCAATGACTACTTCAGCTTCATCCACAATAATACATGAGCACACAATAGATCCAAACTCAAGGTAAACCGCTCCAAACTCGATTGCAGAAAATACGACTTCAGCAACAGAGTGGTCAATGCCTGGAATGCACTACCTGACTCTACCTGTGGTTTCATCCTCAAACCCCCAAAACTTTAACCTTAAACTGTCTACTGTTGACCTCACCCCATTCCTAAGAGGTCTGTAAGGGGCGTGCCTACCGTCCCTGTCCTAATAATCCTTTTTATTTACTCTTTTCATATATTCAAATGATTATACTTTTGCCTGTTATATATATGTTTGACAAAATAAAAATAAAATAAATAAATGAGGGGCACTTTAAACACTTCGATTCTTATTTCCTCCAAACTATCTGTACCCAGACAACACACCCTGTTTAAACTGAAAATGGAATTTTTATATGTTATAAAATAAAATAAAAACATTAAAAAAAAATAGCGAGAGGCTTCTGCTCTTTTATGTGTTTTTAGATGTCCGTCCCATTTTGATTCTAAGACAGGTAGTCCTCGACTTATGACAGTTCGTTTAGTGACCGTTCAAAGTGTACAACGGCACCGAAAAAAGTGACTTAGGACCGTTTTTCACACTTAATGACCGTTGCAAGCATCCCCTGTGGTCACGTGATCAAAATTCAGATTGCTTGGCAAGGGACTCATATTTATGACGGTTGCAGGGTCACCTGGATCCCCTTTTGCGGCCTTCTGGCAAACGGGAAAGCCAGATTCACTTCACGACTGTTCTGCTAACATATTGATCTTAAACCGGAGCTGTCTCTGTTGGGTTTCTTACCGGAGAAATTTAGTAAAGAAAATATATATTTGATTATACATGTAATAACGGAAGCAAGAATGGTATTTGGATAAAATTGGAAAGCAGAAAAAAATCCTACAAAGGGAGAGTTAATTAAGAAAATATTAGAATGTGCAGAAATGAATAACCTTAACAATTAGAGGGAAGGAAAAATCGGAGTATTAAACGAGGTATTTGAATGCAGGTATTATGTTCCGATAACCTAAGGGTAGGATTCAAGATATTTTTTTCAACCTTGGTAGCTTTAAGATGTGGAGACTTCAACTCCCAGAATTCCCCAGCCGGCATGTTTAACATGGGTGGACTTCATCTCCCAGAATTCTCTGGTCAGCATGGCTGACTGTTTAGCTGTCTTAAAGCATGCTGGCTGGGGAATTCTGGGTGTTGAAGTCCAACCGTCTTAAAGCATGTTTTTTTTTAAAAAAAAAATTTTTAATTTGATTTATATGCCGCCCTTCTCCGGAGACTCAGGGCGGCTTACAATGCATTAAGCAATAGCCTTCATACTTTTGTATATTTTATACAAAGTCAGCTTATTGCCCCCACAAACTGGGTCCTCAATTTACCTACCTTAGAAAGGATGGAAGGCTGAGTCAACCTTGATCCTGGCAAGATTCGAACTTACAGTAATTGCAGACAGCTGGATGTTAATAACAGGCTATTAGTCTGCTGCGCCATCAGGCTCATGTTGGCTGGGGAATTCTGGGAGTTGATGTCCACCAATCTTAAAACATTGGGACATGAGTAACATTAGCAATTAGAGGGAAGGAAAAATTGGAGTATTACAACATATGGGGGCAATTTTATCAATGGATAGAGACTGAATATGGACAATAGGCAATGTGAAAATAAGAAATATGGGGAAAATATGTTGTAATACATTAAATGTAAAAGGAAAGATAAATATGTACTAATAAAATGATGATAAATGTTGAAGGTGATGACACAAAAACATTTTGTACCTAGATGTTACACTGATTGATTAATGATGAATTTTGTTTAAAAATAAAAATATTTTTTTTTCTCCCCAAAAATTAATAATAATAATTCAAGCTACGCACCATGAACTGGACACAATTCACACTTGGTTTGCTGCGAACTGAACTGACCTCGCGAAATCAGTTTACGGAAAATCGGCGTAATGGGTAGACCTTGTGAGTTTTTCCCGTCTCCTCCAGTATTTTTTTTTCCTTGGCCCCAAATGAGCAAAAAGGCTCCGTGTAACTGGAAAGAACTTTGGGTAGGCTTGGAGAAAAACATGTGTGTGTGTTTGATCCTTCTGGATCGAGATTCTTCACACTGGGCCGATGTAACAGAAAGGAGTTTGTGAGTTTGGGGTGCGGTGAGCCATCCGGTTGTCAACTTCGGGGCGTTGGCAAGAGACGGGGAAGTAGCTGCTGAAATAAGAACTATTAGCAGAGGATCATAATTACATGAAAGGAGAGTTTTAAAAAAAATTGGCATTGGATAAAAGAGTTCTAAATGAGGCAGTGAGGATGGGACAACCATCATTGCAAGTTGTTTCTTTTTCTTCCTCTTCTTCTCCTCCTCCTCTTCCTTCTCCTTCTCCTTCTCCTCCTCCCCCTACTTCTTCTTCTCCTTCTCCTTCTCCTCCTTCTTCTCCTTCTCCTTCTCCTCCTCCTCCTCCTCCTCCTCCTTCTTCTTCTTCTCCTTCTCCTTCTCTTCCTCCTCCTCCTCCTCCTTCTCCTCCTTCTCCTTCTTCTTCTTCTTCTTCTCCTTCTCCTTCTCTTCCTCCTCCTCCTCCTCCTCCTCCTCCTCCTCCTTCTCCTTCTCCTTCTTCTTCTTCTTCTCCTTCTCCTTCTCTTCCTCCTCCTCCTCCTCCTCCTCCTCCTTCTCCTTCTCCTTCTCCTTCTCCTTCTCCTTCTCCTTCTCCTTCTTCTTCTTCTTCTTCTTCTTCTTCTTCTTCTTCTTCTTCTTCTCCTTCTCTTCCTCCTCCTCCTCCTTCTCCTTCTCCTCCTCCTTCTTCTCCTTCTCCTCTTCCTCCTCCTTCTCCTCTTCCTCCTCCTTCTCCTTCTCCTCCTTCTCCTCCTCCCCCTCCTTCTCCTTCTCCTCCTCCTCCTCTCCATCTGGCTAGGTGGCTCAGTGGCTAAGACACTGAGCTTGTCGATCAGAAAGGTCCAGCAGTTCGGCGGTTCGACTCTCTAGTATAGGTCACCTGCGTGAGCAGGGGGTTGGACTAGATGACCTCCAAGGTCCCTTCCAACTCTGTTATTGTTACCAACCTTTTTCTTCTCCTCCTCCTCCTTCTCCACCTCCTCCACCTCTTCTTCTTTCTCTCCTTCTCCCCCCCTCTCTTCCTCTTCTTCTCCTTCCTTCTTTTTTCTTCTCTTCCTCTTCCTCTTCACCTCGTCCTGCAAACTGAGACAAGAACTGCATTCACTTTGTTTTGGGTGACAACAAGTTGGAAGTTCTATTGTACAAGAATGGGCCAACCAGACCCAAAAGAAAGTAGATCTCCTCACATCGCTTTCCACCATCATGAGATCTAGTAACCTAGCCCAACAAATTTGCTCCGACACTGCTGTTGACTGCATCTTCTTCTCTGGCTTTTAATTTGGAGCAGAAACTTCATTTCTTTTTCTTCTTTTTTTTTGCAAGGGAGTTTTCCTTTATCACAATTTTGTACACGAGGACCAAAACTGTTTTTTCCCCTCTGGTCTGGGAGGGTCAGGGAAACAGGTGTATTTTCCAGCCTCAATGACTCAGTGCTTTCATTTGTTGGCAGAATGAATTTCCTGAAATAATTCCACTTGGCTGGATCCGACTCCATCTTTCTCGCTTTCTTGTTCTCCAATGCCTAACTGTTTTAAATTTTATTTTACGGCACAACATGTTTTAAATGATGTCTTTAGCTAGAAGGAGGACAGCAGGGGAAAAAGTAGCACAAATTTCCATTTTTTAAAATCATGCCAGGTGCTACGATAGGATGATAGAGAATATAGAAGAGAATATAGAACGACAGAGGTGGAAGGGACCTTGGAGGTCTGCTAGTCCAACCCGCTGGTGATCTCTGTGTGTGTGTGTTTGTATGTTTGTATCTTTTTGTGTGCACACCAGTGGTGGAATTCAAATATTTTTACTACTGGTTCTGCGGGCGTGGCGTGGCTTAGTGGGCATGGCAGGGGAAGGATACTACAAAATCCCCATTCCCTCCCCACTCCAGGGGGAAGGATATTGCAAAATCTCCATTCCCTCCCCACTCCAGGGGAAGGATACTGCAAAATCCCCATTCCTTCCCCACTCCTGGGGGAAGGATATTGCAAAATCTGCATTCCCACCCCACTCCAGGGGAAAGGATACTGCAAAATCTCCATTCCCTCCCCACTCCAGGGGAAAGGATACTGCAAAATCCCCATTCCCTCCCCACTCCAGGGGAAAGGATACTGCAAAATCCCTATTCCCTCCCCACTCCAGGGGAAAGGATACTGCAAAATCCCCATTCCCTTCCCACTCCTGGGGGAAGGATATTGCAAAATCTCCATTCCCACCCCACTCCAAGGGAAGGATACTGCAAAATCCCCATTCCTTCCCCACTCCTGGGGGAAGGATATTGCAAAATCTGCATTCCCACCCCACTCCAGGGGAAAGGATATTGCAAAATCTCCATTCCCACCCCACTCTGGGGCCAGCCAGAGGTGGTATTTGCCGGTTCTCTGAACTGCTCGAAATTTCCGCTGCCGGTTCTCCAGAACCTGTCAGAACCTGCTGGATTTCACTCCGGTGCACGCCATTCTTCTGGAAGCCATTAAAATGTTCATGGCTTTTTTTTATTTTTCCCTCTTTGGAACGTGATGCCTTTGAGATAATGCTCTTTTAATAGAACATCTAAATAGTAATATTTATATCCTTTCTTCTTTTTTTTCCCCCCTGGAAAAACAATGAGAAAAATATAGCTACCGTTGAAAGACACTATAAAAATAGGGAAAAGCTCCTTGAAATAATCCAGAGTCTTGTTTTTGAAGTGAGCCTGACCTGCCCTATGTTTGCAAAACACAAGGAGCTATAAAGTGAATGTCTTGCGTTTGATTTTTTGTTCGGTTTTAAATTGTTTTGCGGCCGGCTTGGCTGGTTACATTTATTACATTACATTTAAAATAGGTTAAAATGTTGACCTCCAGCATTATCTCAATGGAAGTTACAAATCTGTTATCCTGTTTTTCTGATTCGGTGTGTTGTGTGAACCCAGCCATCATACATCCACGATATTTTCCTTAAACCACCATTGGATTTGTTTTAATTGTATTGCATTTGATTGTATTTGAATGCAGGTATTATGTTTTAATAACCTAAGGGTAGGATTCAAGATGTTTTTTTTTCAACCTTGGTAGCTTTAAGATGTGGGGACTTCAACTCCCAGAATTCTCTGGTCAGCATGGCTGACTGTTTAGCTGTCTTAAAGCATGCTGGCTGGGGAATTCTGGGAGTGGAAATCCACCCATCTTAAAGCATGCTGGCTGGGGAATTATGGGTATTGAAGTCCAACCGTCTTAAAGCATGCTGGCTAGAGAATTCTGGGAATGGAAGTCCACCCATCTTAAAGCATGCTGGCTGGGGAATTGTGGGTATTGAAGTCCAACTGCCTTAAAGCATTGCTGGCTGGGGAATTCTGGGAGCTGAAGCCCACCAATCTTAAAACATGAGGACTAGAGAATTCTGGGAGTTGAAGTCCAACCGTCTTAAAGCATGCTGGCTGGGAAATTCTGGGAGTTGAAGTCCACCAATCTTAAAACATGAGGACTAGAGAATTCTGGGAGTTGAAGTCCACCATCTTAAAGCATGCTGGCTGGAGAATTCTGGGAGTCGAAGTCCAACTGTCTCAAAGCATGCTGGCTGGGGAATTCTGGGAGCTGAAGCCCACCAATCTTAAAACATGAGGACTAGAGAATTCTGGGAGTTGAAGTCCAACCGTCTTAAAGCATGCTGGCTGGGAAATTCTGGGAGTTGAAGTCCACCAATCTTAAAACATGAGGACTAGAGAATTCTGGGAGTTGAAGTCCACCATCTTAAAGCATGCTGGCTGGAGAATTCTGGGAGTCGAAGTCCAACTGTCTCAAAGCATGCTGGCTGGGGAATTCTGGGAGCTGAAGCCCACCCATCTTAAAACATGAGGATTAGAGAATTCTGGGAGTTGAAGTCCATCCCTCTAAAAGCATGGTGGCTGAAGAATTCTGGGCGTTGAAGTCCATACGTTGTAAAGTATGCTGGCTGGGGAATTCTGGGAGTTGAAGTCCACCCATGGTAAAACATGCACAGTGGGGAATCCTGGGAGGTGACATCCATACATCTTAAAAGTCGTCAGGATTGAAAAGCACTGATTTAGAGTTTTTTTTTAAAAAAAAATCTGATTTTTTACTTTCTGGGCACAGCACACATTCCTTTATCCTTTAGCATCATTTCCTTGTACCAAGGAGTTCAAAAATAAAATCGGTTTTCCACCAACTTTAATTGATGGGTGTCGCTTTGGGGTGAAGTGATTTGCCATTTATAAATCAGTATTTTTCCCACCCAGCATGTCAGATGGGAACATCGTTTTCCCTTTGATTTCACCCTGGACAAAGGGACGATTGTGATAGAGAAGGAGGGCATTTCGAGCCATTTCGAGGGCATTTTTGCCACTGTTTATTCTGTATCCCGTTTAGTTACGTTGCTTTGCTGGCTGATAAATGTCAGATTTTGCACCCTGATTGTGGTCTTCTTCAAGACCAGGGAAAACCTTGGGTGCCAGAAGAAAAATTCCGGTTTCCCCCTTTATTATTATTTATGCTTTTAATGCTTTTAAAGTAGTAACGGAGAAAGAAAAACAACAGGCACAAAACACAAAAAGTAAATTATAACTCCGAGGCATAATTTCTTTATTTATATTTACTTATTTATTTATTTATTTATTTATTTATTTTTGGCTGAGCAACCTGGAGAGAACATGCCAAGAAGATCACAGAGCAATATTTCTCAGTCTTAGTAACTTTACGTTTGGACTTCACTTCCCAGAATTTATTTATTTTATTTCAAGGCGATGGTTTTCCCAGTTGCTATGGATGGCTGTGAAAGTTGGACCATAAGGAAGGTTGAGCGCCAAAGAATGGAGGCCTTTGAACTCTGGTGCTGGAGGAGACTCCTGCGAGTCCCTTGGACTGCAAGGCGATCCAACCAGTCAGTCCTAGAGGAGACCAACCCTGCCTGCTCTTGAGAAGGCCAGATCCTGAAGATGGAACTCAAATACTTTGACCACCTAATGAGAAGGAAGGACTCACCGGAGAAGAGCCTAATGCTGGGAACGATGGAGGGCAAAAGAAGAAGGGGACGGCAGAGAACGAGGTGGCTGGATGGAGTCACGGAAGCAGTCGGCGTGAGCTTAAATGGACTCCAGAAGATGGTAGAGGACAGGAAGGTCTGGAGGAACATTGTCCATGGGGTTGCGATGGGTCGGACAGGACTTCGCAACTAACAACAGCAAAAAGGTGCACAGTCAATTGTGCCTGTGAAAAATTTGTAGCTGAGACAACTGAATCCTTAGATTCAGTTCAGCATTCCAGACTTTGACAACTCTGTTGCAGAAATCGTATTTTTTACGGTCAAGTTTAGAATGATTTACATTGAGTTTAAAGTGATGGTTCGTGTGCATATTATTGCAATTAAAACAGAAAATGTCATTTACGGGGAAAGTTATCCAAACCGAGAATTTTGACCCTAGTAGCAGCCTGCATGAGAAACACTTATCACCGAGACCTGATGGAATCAGGAGTGGGCTGCTGGGGGTTTGCAGGGGTTCGGGGGAACCTCTAGCTAAGATTCTATGCAGTTCCGAGAACCCCCAATCCCACTACTGGCTGGCCCCTCCCCGCCCCTACCAGGAGTCCCCATGCGGTCTGTTTTGGATGCAGGTAACTGCAGAGTGCAGGTGGAGTCTTGGGGAGGGCGAAAAACAGACCTACCGGAAGATCGGGAAGGCCGGAAATGGGCTCTTTTCCAGCCTCTGGAGCCTGGGGAGGCCGTTTTCGCCCACCTGGAGGCTTGGGGAAAGCCTTCGGAGCCTGGGGAGGGCAAACCCCCACCCCTTCACCATGGTGCAGAAGACTGACTAGGCCATGCCCACCATGGCCATGCCCGCCCAGCAACCGGACAGAGAACCCCTTGCTAAAATTTTTGAAGCCATCCCTGGATGGAATTCTCTTTTATTCCTTAAATGTTGGAAACATAGGCAATGATTTGCAACCTAGGCTGTATGATAATTGTCTGTATTATAGTCTTTGACATCCCTCTGGTGGTGGTAGCTGAACATTGCAGCCATGGGTGACAATTTATAATCTCAAGGTCGAGTTGCTGGTAGAATCTGACGGTGACCTGGTTCGGTGCAAATGCTTTTTAAAAAAAAAACGAGTAAAATCAAACCTTGGAGTTTTAAATGTAACGTGTGCTGGGCTCCGAGTCATTGACACGCTATTCCCCTGCCGGTTTTAAAGTAAGAAATAAACGTTGCAATAAAATATTCAAGTTGGTGCAAATGTTTGCGATAAAAACAATTAGAAAAAAAGATGGGGAACATTGCTTTGGCGTACGATAGAACATAGAGCATAGAACAACAGAGTTGGAAGGGGCCTTGGAGGTCTTCTAGTCCAGCCCCCTGCTCAAGCAGGAGCCCCTATAACATTCCAGACAAATTGTGTCCGGTCTCCTCTTGCACCCATAACTTCCAGAGGGCAAGCTGTTCTATTGATGAATTGTCCTCCCAGCCAGGAAATTTCTCCTTATTTCCAGGTTGGTCTTCTCCTTGATTAGTTCCCATCCATTGTTTCTTGTCCTGCCTTCAGGTGCTTGGGAGAATATGTCCACCCCCTCTTCCCTGTGACATGCTTAAGCAACAGAGTAGAGTAGAGTAGAGTAGAATTGAATAAGAATAGAATAGAATAGAATAGAATAGAATAGAATAGAATAGAGTTAATAAAATAGAATAAGAATAGAATTAGAGTAGAGTAGAATAGAGTAGAATAGAATAGAATAGAATAGAATGAATAGAACAGAATAGAATTAATAGAATAGAATTAATAAAATAGAATAAGAATAGAATTAGAGTATAGTAAAAGAATAGAATAGAATAGAATAGAATAGAATAGAATAGAATAGAATTAATAGAATAGAATTAATAGAATAGAATAAGAATAGAATTAGAGTAGAGTAGAGTAGAATAGAATAGAATAGAATAGAATTAATAGAATAGAATTAATAGAATAGAATAGAATTAATGAAATAGAATAAGAATAGAATTCGAGTTGAGTAGAATAGAATAGAATAGAATTAATAGAATAGAATAAGAATTAATAAAATAGAATAAGAATAGAATTAAGAGTAGAGTAGAATAGAATAGAATAGAATAGAATAGAATTAATAGAATAGAATAGAATTAATAGAATAGAATAAGAATTAATAAAATAGAATAAGAATAGAATTAGAGTAGAGTAGAGTAGAGTAGAATATTCTTATTTCTTAATTTGATTTCTGAATATAAAGTGAAATTTAATATTAACATACTGGATATGAATGTAAATAATGACCCTGCTAACAAAACAGTTAATTGTGAATATTTAAAAATAAAGAGAAGAAGCGGGAGGATAAAAGCTAAGAGTAAAGGCAAAAGTCGATGCAGAAAGTTGTAAAATTGTATATATCTGTTGTTAGTATTGTATTTTAATGTCTGGTGTGTGTGTGTGTGTGTGTGTGTGTTTGTTTTTTTGTTTTTTGCTATTGTGTGTTTTGTTTTAAAATGTAAAATACTCAATAAAAATTATTTTAAAGAATAGAATAGAATAGAATAGAATAGAATAGAATAGAATAGAATTCTTTATTGGCCAAGTGTGATTGGACACACAAGGAATTTGTCTTTGGTGCATATGCTCTCAGTGTACATAAGGAGAATAAAATACGTTCATCGAGAATAAAAAGATACAACACTTAGTGATCGTCAAGGTTACTAATAAGCTATGAAATCGTACTAGGAAACAAATAAAAACAATATAAATTGAAAGATACAAGCAACATGGTTATAGTCATAAGTGGGAAGAGATAGATACTAGTAAGGAAGAGAAGAATAATAGTAATACAGTCTTAGTAAATTATTTGACAGTGTTGTTGTTAAGCAGAGTGATGGCATTCGGGAAAAAAACTGTCCTTGTGTCTAGTTGTTCTGGTGTGCGATGCTTTATAGCGTCGTTTTGAGGGTAGGAGTTGAAACAATTTATGTCCAGGATGCGAGGGGTCTGTAAATATTTTCACAGCCCTCTGTTTGACTCGTGCAGTATACAGGTCGTCCATGGAAGGCAGGTTGGTAGCCATGGTTTTTTCTGCAGTTCTAATTATCCTCTGCAGTCTCTGTCTCTCTTGTTGGGTTGCAGAGCCAAACCAGACAATTATGGAGGTGCAGATTATAAATGTCTAGCAAATTGTTGGGCAAAGGAGCCACTTCCTCCTTATTGCACAATAGTTGACTTGGGCAAAAGAAAACAGAATTGGGAAGTGGTTGAAAGAATGAGCAAGTCAGGTTTACTGCAACAAAATGCAAGAACGATTCTTTAGCTGAACCGCCTGGGCGAGTTTTGTGCCCGTACAGAAGGAGGATCTGTGTATGTTTTGGGGGCATTAAAACCCCCCATTTAAAAACAATAATCTCTATTGTGTTTGTTGGGAATTCCCAGCCAGGCAAGGAGGAGGAATCAAGCGAGGAGCTAGCCTTGAGTCATTGTGCAGCCACAAGAGACCAGCACTCGCCCACCTCTCTAGGTTTTTTCTTAGTATGTTGACTGTTAGTATATTAAAATAGATGAGTATTATTTGTTTAAACTTAGAAAGAGGTGGGTGTACTGTATTGTGAAATTCTCTGTACTAAAAGAAAGTTGAGGTCCCTTTTAGTTGTATTTGTTTGTTGTATATTCTTGGGGCCACTTTTAAACTTGTTTTGTCATTCCCTTCCCCTTTCTCTTTTATCTGAGTTTGCATTTTACTGTTTGATGTTGAAATCCAATAAAGACATTCTCTTTCTCTCTCTCTCTCTCTCTCTCTCTTTTCCTGCCTCCCTCCCTCCCTCCCTCTCCCTCTCCCTATCTTTTATGTACCATTTTTCATTATCTATCTGTCTTCATTTGTCCATCCATTCATCCATCCATCCACCCACCCTCCTACACATCCCTCCCCCCCTCTCTCCATATCTAATATCTATCTATCTATCTATCTATCTATCTATCTATCTATCTATCTATCTATCTCCATATCTACTCTCTCTCTCCATACCTAATCGATATCTATCTATCTATCCATCTATCTATCATCTATCTATCTATCTATCTATCTATCTATCTATCTATCTATCTCCATACCTACTCTCTCTCTCCATACCTAATCGATATCTATCTATCTATCTATCTATCTATCTATCTATCTCCATACCTACTCTCTCTCCATACCTAATCGCTATCTATCTATCTATCTATCTATCTATCTATCTATCTATCTATCTATCTCCATACCTACTCTCTCTCCATACCTAATCGATCTCTCTCTCTTTCTCTCCATACCTAATATCTATCTATCTATCTATCTATCTATCTATCTATCTATCTATCTATCTATCTATCTCCATACCTACTCTCTCTCTCCATACCTAATATCTATCTATCTATCTATCTATCTATCTATCTATCTATCTATCTATCATTTTATATCATCCATCCATTATCTGTCTATGACATCTGTCCATCTCTCCCTCTCTCATCTATCATTTTCTCCCTGCCTGCCTCTCTGTCTCTCCCTCCCTCCCCCCTCTCCCTCCCCCCACCTCTCTATTTATCAAAAAGTATGGGAGGAATAGCCGATTTGACACTCCCCCCCCCCTCCAAATTCCTATTCCAAAGCCTTTGTTATAATCCCTTAAGGCTCCGTAGCCACGATCAGGGTGACAATGCTCCCTCTAGGAAGCTTTCTATCAGCCCCAGTGGATGTTCTCCTTTGTGTTCACACACACACACACACACACACACGTTTTCTCCTCCCTTCCCTCTGAGTAAGCCTGTAAGAGTTGGACAGGAAATCCTAGCCCTCTGGCTGGGTGTGAGTGTGTCTCTGTGTGTACGTGTGGGTGGGCGGACTGGTGCCTGCCAGATACAGTTAGTCAAAACTGGATAAGAACTCCCGAATGGGGGCTGTTTTCCTCAGCGCTTATCCATTTATAGTTTGATGCCCCTGGGGGCCCTTCTGCACAATCCCTTCCGATGGACTCCATCATCCTGCAAGAGCAATTAGTGGAAAAGCTTCTTCTACCCCGCACTCAAACCCAACGGAGTCCGTCTGCCAAGCTGAAGGTACCAGAATAACTGCAGAGCGAGGACCAAACTGGAAAGGAAGGAGTAGGTGGATGGGCGGATGGGAAGAGGAGGGGGGGAGGGGGGAAGAGGCTGCCTTAGAGAGAAGGATAACCCAGGAGAAGCATCATCTTCCCATCCAAGTGGAAGGGAAGAAAACGTTCAGGACAAAAATGAAGAGTCCTTGGTGCTCTCTGAGCTTGGTGGTTTTCTTGTAGATGTTTTGTGACCCAATTGAAGAGCAACCAAGATGATTAGGGGACTGGAGGCTAAAACATAAAGAACGGTTGCAGGAACTGGGTATGTCTAGTTTAATGAAGAGAAGGACTAGGGGAGACATGATAGAGTGTTTTAATATCTCAGGGGCTGCCCCAAAGACGAGGGAGTCAAGCTATTCTCCAAAGCACCTGAAGGCAGGAGAAGAAGCAATGGGTGGAAACTAATCAAGGAGAGAAGCAACCTAGAACTAAGGAGAAATTTCCTGACAGTGAGAGCAATTAATCAGTGGAACAACTTGCCTCCAGAAGTTGTAAATGCTCCAACACTGGAAGCTTTTAAGAAGACGTTGGATAACCCTTTGTCTGAAGTGGTGTAGGGTTTCCTGCCTGAGCAGGGGGTTGGACTAGAAGACCTCCAGGGTCCCTTCCAACTCTGTTATTCTATTTCTAACTAAGTAACCTCATCAGTGCTAGAAGGGAATGACGTTTGCGGAGAGGAGGAGGGGGAAGAGGAGAAAGTACTGTGGGGTCCTTGGTGTTCTCTGAACTTGGTAGTTTTCTTGCAAACGTTTCATGACCCAAACTAGGTAACATCATCAGGGCTAGATCATCATTGATGATGTAACTTAGTTGGGTCATGAAAGGTCTGCAAGAAAACAGCCAGGCTCAGAGAGCACCAAGGACCCCTCATTTCAACCCCGAACTATGAATATACTCCTTTATTAGGTCAAAAATTGCTGACAGTTAAGAGTTTTAGATTAATTGAGATTAACAGAGCTGGAAGGGACCTTGTAGGTCATCTAGCTGGCGAGGCCAATTGGAAGAGACGGTGATGGGTCAAGGTTATTTTGTGGTTTGCATCCATCAGTGGCTTTCTGTGGACTGCTCTGATTTGACTGTTGACAAAGAAAGGGAGGAACAAAAATTACACACAAGGATGTTTGAGATGATGGTTTGGGGAGATCTTCCCAGCTGTTAACCCCAATATTGTCTGAACAGAAGATTGAAGTGGATGTGGGTGAGGTGAGCAGATAGGTAGATGGTGTGCATCCTACGTTGGGACTGTCCATCAGTTGCTAATTAGGAATAGAATAGAATAGAATAGAATAGAATAGGAGTAGGAATAGAATAGAATAGAATAGAATAGAATAGAATAGAATAGAATAGGAGTAGGAATAGAATAGAATAGAATAGAGTAGAGTAGGAGTAGGAATAGAATAGAATAGGAGTAGGAATAGAATAGAATAGAATAGGAGTAGGAATAGAATAGAATAGAATAGGAGTAGGAATAGAATAGAATAGAATAGAATAGAATAGAATAGAATAGAATAGGAGTAGGAATAGAATAGAATAGAATAGAATAGAATAGAATAGAATAGAATAGAATAGAATAGGAGTAGGAATAGAATAGAATAGAATAGAATAGAATAGAATAGAATAGAATAGGAGTAGGAATAGAATAGAATAGAATAGAGTAGGAGTAGGAATAGAATAGAATAGGAGTAGGAATAGAATAGAATAGAATAGAATAGGAGTAGGAATAGAATAGAATAGAATAGAATAGGAGTAGGAATAGAATAGAATAGAATAGAATAGAATAGAATAGAATAGGAGTAGGAATAGAATAGAATAGAATAGAATAGGAGTAGGAATAGAATAGAATAGAATAGAATAGAATAGAATAGGAGTAGGAATAGAATAGAATAGGAGTAGGAATAGAATAGAATAGAATAGAGTAGGAGTAGGAATAGAATAGAATAGGAGTAGGAATAGAATAGAATAGAATAGGAGTAGGAATAGAATAGAATAGAATAGAATAGAATAGAATAGAATAGAATAGAATAGAATAGAATAGAATAGAATAGAATAGAATCCTTTATTGGCCAAGTGTGATTGGACACACAAAGAATTTGTCTTTGGTGCATAAGCTCTCAGTGTACATAAGAAAAATAAAATACATTCATCAAGAATCATAAGATACAACACTTAGCGATAGTCATAGGATGCTAATAAGCAATCAAATCATACTAGGAAACAGTAAAAACAATATAAGTTATAAAGATACAAGCAACATGGATATAGCCATAAGTGGGAAGAGATAGGTACTAGTAACAAAGAGAAGAATAATAGTAATGCAGACTTAGTGAATAGTTTGACAGTGTTGAGGGAATTATTTGTTTAGCAGAGTGATGGCGTTCGGGGAAAAAACTGTCTTTGTGTCTAGTTGTTCTGGTGTGCAGTGCTCTATAGCGTCGTTTAGAGGGTAGGAGTTGAAACAGTTTATGTCCAGGATGTGAGGGGTCTGTAGATATTTTCACAGCCCTCTTTTTGACTCGTGCAGGATACAGGTCCTCAGTGGAAGGCAGGTTGGTAGCCATGGTTTTTTCTGCAATTCTAATGATCCTTTGAAGTCTGTGTCTGTCTTGTTGGGTTGCAGAGCCAAATTATGATCCGATAATTATGATCTGATGGTGAAATTTGGGGAAAACTGGGAGCTCCCACATCTTAAAGTAGCTGAGGTTGAGAAACAATGTTATAGAGGGATGGAACTCCAGCACCCATAACCTTTAGCTAGGGTGGCCTTTGATGATGGGAATCGGACATATCAAGGACGCGCCAGATCAGCCAATGTCCATGTTGACATAAAAAGGAAAAAGAAAAATCTGTTGATTTTTTTTTTGGAGGCCACTGTGTACCAACCTTGACTTCAGAAGGCAAAATGTATCCGAAAAAAGCTGATTATATTGCCACCGTTTGCAAACTCTGCTTTTTCCTTTATTAACGGGTTTTCCCGTTCATATTTTTCTGGCTCTCTGCTGGAAAATAATCTTACTGCGTTTTTGCTCTTTTCTTTCAGAAGAAGCAATTGAGTCTTTCTAATCGCAAAAGATTGCATTCTGGAATGAGCGCTGTGGCCTAGATTTGCGCATTGTCCTCAAGCCTCTTTTTTGTTTTGTTTTTTTCCAATTTTGATTTGCGTTGTTGTTGTTGTTGTGTAAAACCCAGCTGCGGAGATTTTGAAAGCCGGGGATTTTAAGACTGTTGTGTGTGTGTGTGAACGAGGGCATCAACCCAATGCTTGTTTCCTTTTGAGCAAATGCAGAAAAAAAAAAGGAAATTGCAAATAGAAACCCAGATCCACTTTTGCTAGAGAAAAGAAAAACGTGATTCTTTTTTTATATTCCTAGCCTTCACTGGACAGGGGCAATTGACAAAATGAAGCCATTCTGGCAAATTTGTTCCTGGTTCTTGTCCGGTAGGTTAGCATACCCTTAACTAGGTTTTTGAGAAATTATGAAAACTCTCTAGAGCAGTTGCAGAATTACAGTATAACAGAGCTTAGAAGGGACCTTGGAGGTCTTCTGGTGTCCATCACTATATCCTAGAAAACCTCTGGAGCCTGGGGAGGGCGAAAATGGCCTTCCCCACCATCCCAGAGACCCTCCGGAGGCCGGAAACGGCCCGTTTTCCAATGCCCAGAAGGCCCTCAGGCTCCAGAAGCTTTCTAGGAGCCTGGGAAGGGCGAAAACGGCCTTCCTCCCTCCCGCTTCCCCCACCAGAGGCCCTCCAGAGGCCAGAAACAGCCCCTTTCCTGACTTCCGGTGGGCCCGGAAGACCCTTTTTTCGCTCTCTCCAGGCTCCAGAAGCTTTCTAGGAGCCTGGGGAGGGCAAAAACGGCCTCCCCCCCCCGGAGGCCCTCTGGAGCCCGGAAACAGCCCGTTTCCTGACTTCTGGTGGGCCCAGGAAGCCCGAAAAGCTGGCGCGTACAGGAGCTAAGCTAGGGCAATGCTCGCGTTCCCACAGATATGGCTCCGCGTGCCACCTGTGACACGCGTGCCACAGGCTCGCCATCACGGTCCTATATCATTCCAGACAAATGGCTGCCCAGTCTTCTTAAAAACCTCCAGTGATGGAGCATCCACAACTTCCAGTGGCAAGCTGTTCCACTGATTTGTTGTCTAGTTATCCTTGAGTTAGTAGGAACTATGCATGGTGGGCTCAGAGCTTGTTTTCCAATGAAGTAGACATTTTGTAGGAATCTTCTTTCAGTTCCTGGATTGATGGAAAGGACTAGCGTACCCAAGTGCAATTATTTAGTGGCCTCATTTTTAAGGTTCATCTTCTTCAACCTGGTGGCTTTGAACCCTGGTCTCAGCCGATACACGAATTGGGAACAAGGAGGATGTTACCTAACGTCTTTGGGGAAAGAAATGAGATGTCTTCTCAACCTCTTTGGCTTCAGATAACATCTGATCACCGTCCAATAATGAGTTTCCCAATCTGGGCAGCTTCCAGATGTGAGGACTTCAACTCCCAGAATTCTCCAGCCAGTATGGCCATTGCTAAGAGTTTGGGAGTTGAAGATAGCCAGGATGGAAACCGAGTTTGGTCTAGCGGTTAAGGCACCAGGCTAGGAAGCAGGAGACTCTATTGTGGCCTGTAAGCGGCCTGTGCAGCTAGTAGCTGATTCTGACAGCGAGGAGGCTGGTGTGGTGTTGCGCCAGCAGCCTGTGCAGCTGGCACCCGAGTCCAACAATGAGGAGGCTGGAGAAGATGTGGTGCCAGAGGCAGGGATTCAGCCAGGGCCTTCAGAACCTCCCATAAGTGAAGAGGAAGAAGGGGAGGAGCCTCTTCTCGATGCACGAGCACGTAGAGCTGTTAGAAGGCAGGAGTGGCTCCTCAGGAGGAGGTCTCCTTGAGAGTAAGGCTTGGGGCTAATTGGCCACTCCCCTAGCTTATTTAAGGAAGGACGACGACGGATGCAATTTGCAGGAAACAACTTCGTTCATATTCCTTCGCGTCTTGATTCCAGAAAACGTTTGATTTGTCTCTTGTTTCTCTCTTATCAGTTTTCCTGCAAATTGCTTCTGGGTATTCTGCCAACCACAGTAAATACTGTGCCTCAGAACTGAGTTATTATTCTTTGAATTCTTGTCGGCTGTTAATGAAGTTAAATGAACAGCCCTTGTTCAGAAAAGACTGATTGAAATTGTACTTGTGTTCGAACAACTACTAAGAAAGCTCATTAGTAGTCCTTAATTGTAAACTAAGGTTTGTACCGACTTTGTGCGTGCTGCGTTCTTTGGTGTCCGTAGCTGGGGCAAAACAGACTCTGAGTTCTAATGTCTCTTTAGGCATGAAAAGTGGCTGGGTAACTTTGGGCCAATCACCAGGAGACAGTTTTAATCATGCTTTAGGCATGAAAGCCAGATGGGTATTTATTCATTTAGCGTATGGCAAATACATGGATTTATAATAGTTCAAATCAGGGGTGAAATGCTCCCGGTTCCTACCGGATCGAGTGATCCGGTAGCGATCGTGCTGGGTGGTTCGGAGAACCGGTAGCAATGGCGGCCCGAGGCTCCGCCCACCCACGCGGGTGTCGTTACTTCCTGGTTTTAACCAGGAAGTAATGTGTTTTTTACCATGCGCAGAAGGTTTCGCACTTCCGAACCGGTAAGGAAGGTAAGTAGATTTCACCCCTGGTTCAAATGTTGATGTCCAGTCCCACCACCACATTCAAGGACAGGGTGGTCTTTGTTGAAAAAATATCGGACATTGGGCCGATGTAAGCTCTTGATGGACATTCGGACACAACGTGGTAGATATTTTGTCGAGGAGCACCACAGTCACACTGAGGGGTAGAGAGAAGACCCCACTTAAACAACGAGTCCTGCCAGACACCATGTTGTCTGTATGGACCCTGTTCAGAGTTGACCAATGCTGGCGAGGAAGGTCAAAACCTGGGACCTTGTGTGTAGGGTTGTCTATCTATTTGCCTGTATCAGGGCGTTCAGCAGCCCATTTCCACTGCGTCTCGACGTCAACGTTGTTAGACTTTGATGGGTAACTTTGGGCCAATCAGTGGAACATGGTGAGTTCTAATCCCACTATTTAAGGCATGAAAATTGGCTGGGTGACTTTGGGCCAATCACCAGGAGATGTTGAGTTCTAGTTCTGCCTAAGGCATGAAGCCTGTTGGGTGACTTTGGGCCAATCACCAGGAGTGAGTGAATTCTAGTCCTGCCTTAAGCCTGAAACCCATCTGGGTTGACTTTGTTGGCCAGTCCCTCTCATTCAACCCAACCGGCTTCACAGGACTGTGGTTGTGTGGAAAATAGAAGGAGGAAAGTATATTAGGTATGTTCACTGCCTTGGGTGAATGATAAAGACGGGGTACAAATGAATAAATAAATATTATTCTGGTGCCACTGACCAGCAATGTATCTCCATTGCTCCAGCAATGTATCTCCATTAGCTTCCTCTCCTTTTGACATTTGATCCAAAGGGCCTGCCTTTGTCTCTTGAGGGAGCTGTTATCCAACGGAGAGGCAAAATTAGGACCACCTCCTCTCTTCCAGCCTCCATTCTCTGACAATGAATGGAGATCTTCTTGTCCAGTGGGTTGTATCTCCTATAACAGGGGTCTCCAACCTTGGCAACTTTAAGCCTTGCGGACTTCAACTCCCAGAATTCCTGGTTAGGAATTCTGGGAGTTGAAGTCTACAAGTCTTAAGATGGTTGAGGAATTCTGGGGGTTGAAGTCTACAAGTCTTCAGCTGGTTGGGAGTTGAAGTCCACAAGTCTTAAAACTGGCTGAGGAATTCTGGGAGTTGAAATCCACAAGTCTTGAAGTTACCAAGGTTGGAGACGCCTGTCCTATAAGACCCAATCTAAGCGAACAGCTCCGGACTTTACTCTCAGGAGTAGCCAACCTCAAGAGTTGATATGATTATTGTGCAGACCAGAAGTTTGTTCCTTTCTCATTCTCTCCTTTTTCCTCCAGTCTGACCCATGGCTGCTTATCTCCCCTTCTCAGGACCATGAGAAGCAGTATGTGGGCTTTGCCACTTTGCCCAACCAGGTCCATCGGAAATCGGTGAAGAAGGGCTTCGATTTCACCCTCATGGTGGCAGGTGAGGGAACACCCAGGTTCAGGACGTTCTGACGTGTTTCTACCAAAAGATGGAGTTTTCAGCTTCCCGGTAGAACAGTTCTAGGATGGACTAAGCATTCTGAGTTTAGTAGATCTTCCAAGGTCATCCAAGATTAGCTAGGAATGGTCAGCCAACGTTCCACTTGTGAATATCTTACATGTTCAACCTAATCCTGGCTAGAGGTGGACCAACTATGGACATCCAGGGGTGGATGAATCAAAAGGATGAATGCTGTTTAATCTTCCTTCCTTCCTTCCTTCCTTCCTTCCTTCCTTCCTTCCTTCCTTCCTTCCTTCCTCCCTCCCTCCCTCCCTCCCTCCCTCCCCCTCCCTCTTCTCTTCTCTTCTCTTCTCTTCTCTTCTCTTCTCTTCTCTTCTCTTCTCTTCTCTTCTCTTCTCTTCTCTTCTCTTCCCTTCCCTTCCCTTCCCTTCCCTTCCCTTCCGCTCCCCTCCCCTCCCTTCCGCTCCCCTCCCTCCCCTCCCCATCTCTTCCCTTCCCTTCCCCTCCCCTCCCCTCCCTTCCTCTCTTCTCTTCTCTTCTCTTCTCTTCTCTTCTCTTCTCTTCTCTTCTCTTCTCTTCTCTTCTCTTCTCTTCCCTTCCCTTCCCTTCCCTTCCCTTCCCTTCCCTTCCCTTCCCTTCCCTTCTCGTTCCTTTTTTTCTTCTCTTCTCTTCTCTTCTCTTTTCCTTTCCTCTCCTCTCCTCCTCTCCTCTCCTCTCCCCTCCCCTCCCCGTCCCTTCCCTTCCCTTCCCTTCCCTTCCCTTCCCTTCCCTTCCCTTCTTCTCTTCTCTTTTTCTCTCCTCTCCTCTCCTCTCCCGTCCCCTCCCTTTCACTGAGAATGCAGATTAAAAATTAGACTGAAATATTGTCTCTCTCCAAGGACAGAACATCCTAAATAAGAATATCAGGTACAGAGAGAAGATAGTGTCAGTTCTGCTGTACCCTTTCTGAAGATGGCATTTCTGACTCATTCCAAGATATGCATATTTTTTTTTTTTAAAAAAAAGAATTGTTTGATTTTTGTTCTTTTAGGAGAATCTGGTCTGGGCAAATCAACCCTGGTGAACAGCCTCTTTCTGACAGATCTCTACAAAGACCGAAAACTTCTCAACGCTGAGGGTACCGTTCTTAATCAGTCCTCGTGATCAGCCAAGAACACAATTCCCCCATAATGTTTATAACTTCTGGATCTCAATTATTTGTTCTTGGTAGAAGCATGTGGGTGTGGGAGTCTTTGTAATCCGAGAGGATCTGTTTTTACAAAATAAGCTGATTCATGGACCAACTGCAATCTTTCCTGGCCCAAAACCACATGACGGAATTGATGAAAGCATGCTTCGGTGTAATGGATGAGTTTGTCCAGGGGTGAAATGCTTCCGGTTTGGACCGGATCGCCCGATCCGGTAGCGATGGCGGTGGGTGGTTCGGAGAACCGGTAGCAAAAATCCCTGCGCCCCCCCCCCCCTCAATGCCCAGCTGAGCTGCGCGATCATCAGAGGCTTTTTTTTTTTTTACTTTTAAAAGCATTTTTTCTACCACCTCTTCTGATGAAAAAATGCTTTTAAAAATTTAAAAAAAAAAGCCTCTGATGATCGTGCGGCTCAGCTGGGATCCTCAGAGGCTTTTCAAAGCATTTTTTTTTGCTGCAACCTCTTGGCCGAAGAGGTGGTTTAAAAAAATACTTTGAAAAGTCTCCAACGATCCCAGCTGAGTTGCCTGATCGGCAGAGGCTTTTCAAAGCATTAGAAAAAAAATGCTTTGAAAAGCTTAAAAAAAAAAAAAAAGTTGGCCACGCCCACCCAGTCACATTACCCACCCACTCACCAAGCCACGCCCACAGAACCGGTAGTAACAAATTTTACATTTCACCCCTGAGTTTGTCCCTTATACAGATAGTCCTCGACTTACAACCGTTCTCTTAGTGACCATTCAAAGTTACAACAGCACTGGAAAAAGTGACTTATGAGCCTGGGGAGGGCAAAAAAATGGGCCTACCTGAAGTCCGGAAACGGGCCCGTTTCTGGCCTCCGGAGGGCGCGCGAATCAAACCAGTTGTTACTACCGGTAAATCCCACCACTGAACTGACCTATATTGTCCTTGATTTTGATTGATTGATTGATTGATTGATTGAGCTGTGCCATCAAGTCCTTGCTGACTGCTATCAATCACACAGATTTTTTTCTCCATGGATGTTCTGTCCATTCTTGCTAAAAGTACAGAAGATGGTTTACCATTGTCATGGCACTGACTTAACCAACACCCAGAATGGGACAATTGGTCGGGCCCACAGGGCCATGCCAACTTCACCCCAGGAGAAGTGGATCGCCTGGGGTGGATGAGCCACAGTTAAGTGTCCACGGAGGGTCAGCCAGAGTCGAACGCCTGCGATGGCTCAGATGGAGCGGGGGGAATGGGATGCAGTGGTGTACTGACCTAGGCTCCCCAAGAGCATGAAGCAAACTCCTTATCCTGACAACTATCCCTTTTTATTAAGTTACTGTGAATTCCTCTCATTCACATCCAGCAAAGTCTTTCAAGGGTGGATTCATACTCACAGACCTTATCTGGCTTGGAGAGCTGCCAGGCCGATATCTTCAAAACTTGGCAAGGAGTCTCTGAGAGTCACAAACCAATTAAGACAACTAATTGTCTCCTGCAAACTCCACTCCCCTTTCGCTCCTCTTTTATTCCCTCTGGGAGGGGCCGTTCACCGTCCACCTGTGGCTTTACTCCTGAGTCGACCCTTGTTCTTTAGCTGTTTCCTTCATCTGGTAACTCTATGCATGTGCACACTGGGAACAGGCTCCAGCTGTTCTTCTCCCCCACTGATATCCGACTCCGAAGGCAGCTGATAACTGTTGGATGGCCCTGGCCTCATCTCTGCCTTCGACGCAGAGCCCTCATCAGAGCCTTCCCCAGACTCCAGGACTGGCCCATGTTCCTCCCCAACCTCATCACTTTCCGAATCTGCTACCAGATCCGCTGGCCGCTGGCGGGCTACAACAGGTGGGCATGACCATATGGTCATGGCCAACTGTTGTAGGCCTGCCAAGGCCACCCAGCCCATTGGCTATTTTGGAGGGAAAAGGAGAACAGATGCAACCTGGGGTTGACTCCTGAGTTGGGACTTGGAGAAGACCATGGTGCTAACCAACCTCCATTGTTGTTTTTCCTTGGTCCTTTTATCTATTAAGAAAGAATAAATCAGACGGTAGAGATTGTGAAACATACCGTGGACATCGAAGAGAAAGGAGTCAAGCTGAAGCTGACAATAGTTGACACGCCAGGCTTTGGAGATGCCGTCAACAACTCAGATTGGTGAGTCCTTTTGTCTGAATTTGTACAAAACCCACTTAATTAGGGGGCTGGACTAAAAGACCTCCAAGCTCCCTTCCCTTCCCTTCCCTTCCCTTCCCTTCCCTTCCCTTCCCTTCCCTTCCCTTCCCTTCCCTTCCCTTCCCTTCCATTCTGAGCCTCGGTGGCGCAGTGGTTAGAGTGCAGTACTGCAGGTTACTTCTGCTGCCTGCTGACTGCCTGCAAAGTCGATGGGGAAGCCATATTCCCTTAACAACCTGGCAGTGATTCGCTTAACCACGGTGGCGAAGAAAGGTCATAAAATAGGGCAAAACTCACCAAACAACTTTCTCGCTCAGCAGCAGAAATTTTAGGCTCGGTTGTGGTCGTAAGTCAAGGACTACCCCTATTTATTCTTTCTTTCTTTCTTTCTTTCTTTCTTTCTTTCTTTCTTTCTTTCTTTCTTTCTTTCTTTCTTTCTTACTTTCTTTCTTTCTTCTTCCTTCCTTCCTTCCTTCCTTTCTTTCTTTCTTTCTTTCTTTCTTGTTCCTCCCTCCCTCCCTTTTTCCTCCTTCCCTCCCTCCCTGCCTTCCTTCCTGCCTTCCTTCCTTCCTTCCTTCCTTTCTTTCTTTCTTTCTTTCTTTCTTTCTTTCTTTCTTGTTCCTCCCTCCCTTTTTCCTCCTTCCCTCCCTCCCTCCCTCCCTTCCTGCCTTCCTTTCTTCCTTCCTCCCTTCCTTCCTTCCTTCCTTCCTTCCTTTCTTTCTTTCTTTCTTGTTCCTCCCTCCCTCCCTTTTTCCTCCTTCCCTCCCTCCCTGCCTTCCTGCCTGCCTGCCTTCCTTCCTTCCTTCCTTCTTTCCTTCCTTCCTTCCTTCCTTCCTTCCTTCCTTCCTTCCTTTCTTTCTTTCTTTCTTTCTTTCTTTCTTTCTTTCTTTCTTGTTCCTCCCTCCCTTTTTCCTCCCTCCCTCCCTCCCTCCCTCCCTGCCTTCCTTTCTTTCTTCCTTCCTTCCTTCCTTCCTTCCTTCCTTCCTTCCTTCCTTCCTTTCTTTCTTTCTTTCTTTCTTTCTTGGCCACGGATGGCGGGAATTATAATTGCTTTCGTTTTCTTTGTTTGTTACTTACTGTCCAGTTGGAAGCCGATCACCGACTACATCGATCAGCAGTTTGAACAATACTTCCGAGATGAGAGTGGCCTCAACCGGAAGAATATCCAAGACAATCGGGTTCACTGTTGCCTCTATTTTATCTCACCGTTTGGACACGGGTAAGGCCAGGGGTGAAATCCAGCAGGTTCTGACAGGTTCTGGAGAACTGGTAGCGGAAATTTTGAGCCGTTCGGAGAACCGGCAAATGCCACCTCTGGCTGCCCCCAGAGTGGGGTGGGAATGGGCATTTTGCAGTCTCTTTCCCCTGGAGTGAGGAGGGAATGGAGATTTTGCAGTATCTTTTCCCTGGAGTAGGGAGGGAATGGAGATTTTGCAGTATCCTTCCCCTGGAGTGGGGAGGGAATGGAGATTTTGCAGTATCCTTCCCCAGGAGTGGGGAGGGAATGGGGATTTTGCAGTATCCTTCCCCTGGAGTGGGGAGGGAATGAGGATTTTGCAGTATCCTTCCCCTGGAGTGGGGAGGGAATGGACATTTTGCAGTATCTTTTCCCTGGAGTAGGGAGGAAATGGAGATTTTGCAGTATCCTTCCCCAGGAGTGGGGAGGGAATGGGGATTTTGCAGTATCCTTCCCCTGGAGTGGGGAGGGAATGGGGATTTTGCAGTATCCTTCCCCTGGAGTGGGGAGGGAATGGAGATTTTGCAGTATCTTTTCCCTGGAGTAGGGAGGGAATGGGGATTTTGCAGAATCCTTCCCCAGGAGTGGGGAGGGAATGGGGATTTTGCAGTATCCTTCCCCTGGAGTGGGGAGGGAATGAGGATTTTGCAGTATCCTTCCCCTGGAGTGGGGAGGGAATGGACATTTTGCAGTATCTTTTCCCTGGAGTAGGGAGGAAATGGAGATTTTGCAGTATCCTTCCCCAGGAGTGGGGAGGGAATGGGGATTTTGCAGTATCCTTCCCCTGGAGTGGGGAGGGAATGGGGATTTTGCAGTATCCTTCCCCTGGAGTGGGGAGGGAATGGAGATTTTGCAGTATCTTTTCCCTGGAGTAGGGAGGGAATGGGGATTTTGCAGAATCCTTCCCCAGGAGTGGGGAGGGAATGGGGATTTTGCAGTATCCTTCCCCTGGAGTGGGGAGGGAATGAGGATTTTGCAGTATCCTTCCCCTGTCACGCCCACCAAGCCCACCAAGCCACGCCCACAAAACCAGTAGTAAAAAAAAATTGGATTCCACCACTGGGTAAGGCCAAGATCCAACAGTCATGGCCATTTTGCTTGGAGGTGAGTGTTGAGGTAGCCTTTACAGCTGTTACGAAGGGTTCTTCAACCTTGGCAACTTTAAAACTTATGGACTTCAATTCCCAGAATTACTCTGTCGGCGTGTTTCAGATGTTTCATGACCCAACTAGGTAACTGGAAAGATGGTTTAATGGTGGACAGGATCACATGGTTTGAGTTCCTGAACAGAAAAAGGGGCGAGATACAGCAAGTCCCCGGGTTTTATGCCCTCTCTGGCTTTGAACTTCCTGGGTCCCAGAAAGAGTATCCTGATTGGTTGTCAGACTCCCAGAGGGTGGGGGTCTTAGCTAGCCTTGCTGGCTGATGTAATCTTCCCAGGTGCCATGTGGTGAGTTTCTGCTGCTAGATAGGGTCCTATTGTGTTAGTTTCTGTTGCTAGATGGGTCCTATTGTGTTAGTTTCTGTTGCTAGATGGGTCCTATTGTGTTAGTTTCTGTTGCTAGATGGGTCCTATTGTGTTGCAGATGATGATCCTTTGACAAAGATTGAGTTTCTGCCTCTGGCCCATTAACAAAGGTGTGGGGGGCAGGAAGGTGGGAGCTGCTTTGTCTTTAAAACATGCTTCTCCATTTCTCATCCAGGGAAACATAATATTCTTCCTTTTTAATATTTCCCAAAATATTTCATTCTTCTAGGAAAGAGGTGGGTGCTAACTTCCTACACAACTAAAGACAGAGAGCACCAAGGACCCCACAGGCCTCCTCCTCCTCCTCTTCCTCCTCCTCCCCCCCCCATCCCATTCCTTTCTAGCGGATTTCTGTGGATGTTACCTCATTTGGATAACGAAATGTCTGCAACCTCAGAGATTATGAAGGGCCCCACAGTCTTTCTCCTCCTTCTGACATGAGCTTTCTCTTTGTCGCGCCCCAGTTGCTTTCCCCGTCTGGTTTTGGAATTCAACTGGGAGGGAATGTATCTAGTTTCGTTTCTGAGAAGCCAACCACGTGGATGGAGATTTTTGTCTTTTTACCCCCTTTTGCATTGCAGATTAAGGCCGGTTGATGTGGAATTTATGAAGGCCCTCCATGAAAAAGTGAATATCGTCCCCCTCATTGCGAAAGCCGACTGCCTCGTTCCCTCCGAGATCAAGAAACTAAAAGAACGGGTAGGCAGAAAATTCCTTATTTCTAAAGGAAAGGGTTTTTAAAGTTTATTTACTTTATTTCATTTATGTCCCACCTTTTTATGATTTGTATATATATATATAAAAAAAAAAACTCAAGGTGGCAAACTTACTAATACTCCTTCCTCCTCTTATTTTCCCTACAACAACATCCCTGTGAGGTGGGCTGGGCTGAAAAAGAGGAATTGGCTGAAAGTCACCCAGTTGGCTTTGGTGGCTAAGATGGGATTCGGTGTCTCCTGGTGATTGGCCTAAAGTCACCCAGCTGGATTTTATGGCTAAGGTGGGGCTAGAACTCACCATCTCCTAGTGATTGTACCTAGCTGGCTTTTATGCCTTAGTCTGGACTAGAACTCCCAGTCTCTTGGTGATTGGCCCAAAGTCACCCAGCTGGATTTTATGGCTAAGGTGGGGCTAGAACTCACCATCTCCTAGTGATTGTACCTAGCTGGCTTTTATGCCTTAGTCTGGACTAGAACTCCCAGTCTCTTGGTGATTGGCCTAAAGTCACCCAGCTGGATTTTATGGCTAAGGTGGGGCTAGAACTCACCATCTCCTAGTGATTGTACCTAGCTGGCTTTTATGCCTTAGTCTGGACTAGAACGCCCAGTCTCTTGGTGATTGGCCCAAAGTCACCCAGCTGGATTTTATGGCTAAGGTGGGGCTAGAACTCACCATCTCCTAGTGATTGTACCTAGCTGGCTTTTATGCCTTAGTCTGGACTAGAACTCCCAGTCTCTTGGTGATTGGCCCAAAGTCACCCAGCCAGCTTCCTTGCCTTGGTCAAGCAATAGCAATAGCACTTAGATTTCTATGCCGCTTCCCAGTGCTTTTACAGCCCTCTCTAAGCGGTTTACAGAGTCAGCCTACTGCCCGCAACAATCTGGGTCCTCGTTTTACCCACCTCGGAAGGATGGAAAGCTGAAGCCGGTTAGGATCGAACTGCTGGCAGTGGGCAGAGTCAACCTGCAATACTGCCTTCTAACCCCTGCGCAAAGAATACATTGCAATACATGACAGGTATGATATTTGATTTGAACGATCGTGTTTTTTCTCAGATCCGGGAAGAGATTGATAAGTTTGGAATTAAAATTTACCAGTTTCCGGAATGCGATTCTGATGAAGATGAGGACTTCAAGCAACAAGACAGAGAACTGAAGGTGGGTCAAAAACCACATAATTCTTAGACTCGAGTATAGATTATATTACTCAACCAGCTAATCCAGTTTTGGGATTCCATGGGATTGCTTCCCTTTTGGTCAACACAAATTTTAACCGATGTCAATAAACACGTGAGGTTTGTTGCATCGAATGTGCCCAGAGTTGTTTTTTTTTTTAATTTTAATTTATATGCCACCCTTCTCCGGAGACTCAGAGCAGCTTACAATGCGTTAAGCAATAGCCTTCATACTTTGTATATTTTTATACAAAGTCAGCTTATTGCCCCCACAATCCGGGTCCTCATTTTACCTACCTTAGAAAGGATGGAAGGCTGAGTCAACCTTGAGCCTGGTGAGATTTGAACTTGCAGTAATTGCAGGCAGCTGATGTTAATAACTGTTAATAACAGTGCTTTAGTCTGCCGCGCCACCAGGCTCTCTTTTTGCTCAGTTTGCTGCCTATTCAGAAGTGAGATCAACCTGGTTAAACTTTCAACCAGGTCCTCCTAGTAAACCTGTCTGCTTTTCTGATGGGTATCCAGGAAAGGCAACCTTGGTTGTGGTTCTCTTAACCCAGGGGTCGGCAACCTCAAACCCTCAAAGAGCCACAAAGGTCCTAACCGGAAGCCCTCCGTTCAATTCTGAAGCCGACCGGAAGCCCCCCGTTCAATTCTGGAGCCGACCCTACCATAGAGTCTTCTCCTAGTGAGGTGTCCTTTTTCCTCTACCTGTCCTAACCAAAAGCCCTATCAATTGTGGAGCTGACCGGAAAACCCGCCCCTTGCCATAGAGTCTCCTCCTAGCACGCCATGCTTTCCCGCCCCCCCTCCAAAACCCGGAAACTCCTCTCAAAATTGTGGCGCCGACCAGCGATAGGGAGCCGCAGCAGAGGGATGAAAGAGCCACATGCGGCTCCAGAGCCACGGGTTGCTGATCCCTGTCCTAACCTATGTGGTTCTCCGAACCTATGGCACGCGTGCCCGAAGTGGCACACAAAGCCATCTCTCTGGGCATGTGAGCCACCGTCTGTTGCTCTTCCAGATTCCAGTGCCCCAGCCAGCTGGTCTTCACGCACGTGGCAGTGCTGGAAACCGGAAGAACAGCCACCTGATGTGCATGTGCGCGCTGGGAGGACGATCTTCCGGTTTCTGGCGTGTGCATGCATTCCAGAAACTGGAAGACCAGGTGGCCGGTGCGATGTGCACGCTGGGAAGACAATCTTCGGGTTTCAGGTGAGCACATGCGTACCGGCCAGCTGGTCTTCACACGCGCATGGATGCCAGAAACTGGAAGACCAGGTGGCCGGTGCGCATGTGTGTGCCGGAAACCGGAAGATCGTCCTCCCAGTGCGCGCATGGGCACTGGGCGGCTGCTCTTCCGATTTCCGGCACGCGTGTGTCTGCAGCCGTTTGAGTCCTCGGTGCCGAAAAGGTTCGTCAACACCGTCCTAACTTCTCCTAACATTTTGTGTTTGCACCAGGAGAGCGCGCCCTTTGCAGTCATTGGTAGCAACACGGTGGTGGAAGCCAAGGGGCAGAGGGTCCGAGGAAGACTCTACCCTTGGGGCATTGTGGAAGGTAAGCTATCTTTGTTGACTTTAATGTTGACCTTACGAACACAAGGATCTATTTTCTTTGAAATCTAAGCGAAACATCCGGATTTGGAAGCAGTGAAGCTCTGAAGGCCAAAACAGTGTGGAAGTTTTAGTTCTGAGCTTCTGCGGTGGTCAGTTTAGGGTCAGAACCAATCCTGGTTTGATCTCGGCATATTCCAGTCAGATTAGAAGATGTTCCCTGTTGTCCTTTCGGAGATGTGGATTTTATCAGGGTTCCGACGGATGCCCTAATTAAACCATGAGCCTCGAGCCAAGCTTCAAAAGAAATCGAGTTATTTATTAGGAGCAACATGTCGGCATGTACCCCAGTGAAGCCAGCTCTGACCCTAAGTAATTTACGGCCCAATTATGACCCTGTTTCTCCCCCGTCCTTCCAGAGTGTGTCATAATGATGAGTGGATGAATGGATGATCTATCATACATATAACATGGAGCACTACATGAGAAGATCTCTTTCTTCATTGGCCTCTGTGTCTTTCCGCTACAGAATGATGAGTGGGCTCTTTTTAATTCATTGATGGGTTGAGTGGTTCATGCCACCCAACTCCAAAAAGGATTGTCTTTCTGGCTTCCCTAGTGGAGAACCAAGCACACTGTGACTTCGTGAAGCTACGAAACATGCTGATCCGAACCCACATGCATGACCTGAAAGACGTGACGTGTGACGTTCATTATGAGAACTATCGGGCCCAGTGCATCCAACAGATGACCAGGTGAGTTCCCTGACCCATCAGATCAGGAAGAAAGGAGGAGGGGAAGGAGAAGGAGAAGGAGAAGGAGGACAGTGGGGTCCTTGGTACTCTGTGAGCTTGGCTGTTTTCTTGGAGATGTTTCATGACCCAACTAGGTAATGTCATCAGTGCTAGGCGTTGTTTGGGTCATGAAACGTGTGCAAGAAAACAACTAAGTTCAGAGAGCATCAAGGACCCCACAATCCTTCTCCTTCTCCTCCCCCTCTCCCTCCTCCTTCTCCTTCTTCTTCTCCTTTCCTCCTCCTCCTCCTCCTCTCCTCCTCCTCCTCCACTTCTTCCTATTCCTCTTCTCCTTCTCCTTTCCTCCTCCTTTCTTCTTCCTGTTCCTCCTTTCCTCCTCCTCCTCCTTTCCTCCTCCTCCTCCTTTCCTCCTCCTCCTCCTCCTTTCCTCCTCCTCCTCCTTTCCTCCTCCTCCTTTCCTCCTCCTCCTTTCCGCCTCCTCCTCTCCTCCTCCGCCTCCTTTCCTCCTCCTCCTTTCCTCCTCCTCCTCCTTTCCTCCTCCTCCTCCTCTCCTCCTCCTCCTTTCCTCCTCCTCCTTTCCTCCTCCTCCTCCTTTCCTCCTCCTCCTTTCCTCCTCCTCCTTTCCTCCTCCTCCTCCTCCTTTCCTCCTCCTCCTCCTTTCCTCCTCCTCCTCCTTTCCTCCTCCTCTCCTCCTCCTCCTCTCCTCCTCCGCCTCCTTTCCTCCGCCTCCTTTCCTCCTCCTCCTCCTTTCCTCCTCCGCCTCCTTTCCTCCGCCTCCTTTCCTCCTCCTCCACCTTTCCTCCTCCTTTCCTCCTCCTCTGCCTCCTTTCCTCCTCCTCCTCTCCTCCTCCTCCTCCTCCACCTTTCCTCCTCCTCCTTTCCTCCTCCTCCTCCTCCTTTCCTCCTCCTCCTCCTTTCCTCCTCCTCTCCTCCTCCTCCTCTCCTCCTCCGCCTCCTTTCCTCCGCCTCCTTTCCTCCTCCTCCTCCTTTCCTCCTCCGCCTCCTTTCCTCCGCCTCCTTTCCTCCTCCTCCACCTTTCCTCCTCCTTTCCTCCTCCTCCGCCTCCTTTCCTCCTCCTCCTCTCCTCCTCCTCCACCTTTCCTCCTCCTCCTTTCCTCCTCCTCCTCTCTTCCTCCTCCTCCTTTCCTCCTCCTCCTTTCCTCCTCCTCCTTTCCTCCTCCTCCTCTCTTCCTCCTCCGCCTTTCCTCCTCCTCCTTTCCTCCTCCTCCTCCTCCTCCTCCTCCGAGAAGAAGTGAGGCTGATTTACAGAAGTTAATTTTTAATCCTCCTTTTCAGCAAACTGACTCAGGACAACCGAATCGAAAGCCCAATTCCCATCTTGCCGCTTCCAACCCCAGATGCCGAAACAGAGAAGCTCATCAAGATGAAGGACGAAGAGGTAAGCTGCTGAAGATGCTGTTAAAGTTTTAAAGGCGGCTAGTTCTTGAGTTGTGACCATCATGGAGCCCTGCCCATGATGGTCATAAATCGTGACTCTTGCCTCAATAAAAGGGAAGATCTATAGCTCAGGGTCGAACTGTAGAGTCCTTGATGCAAACATCTCTGCTTGCAGATGTTTCTCAACTAAGTAACTGTCAGCCATCAACAATAGTGACTAGCATCAACAGAGACATACCCTGTTTCCCCGAAAATAAGACCTCCCCTGATAACAAGCCCAATCGGGCTTTTGAACGCATGCACGAAAATAAGCCCCCCCGCCCTAAAATAAGCCCACCCTGAAAATATTTAAGCACATGCGCAGCCAGTCGCCGCCATTTCCTCTGGTTAAGGTTAGGGAGACAGAGCTGGAAATCAGGAAAGACGGCAAGAGGAGCCCCGTCTTGCTCCACAGGCCCCAAAATAATAAGACCTCCCCGAAAATAAGGCCAAGCGCTTATTTCAGGCTTCAAAAAAATATAAAACAGGGCAGTGGTGAAATGTAAAATTTGTTACTACCGGTTCTGTGGGCGTGGCTTGGGATGGGGCGGTAATGTGACGGTGGGCGTGGTCAACTTTTTTTTTTTTTTTTACTTTTAAAAGCATTTTTTCTACAACCTTAAGAGGTTGCAATGAGCCTTGATGGTACAGTGGTCTACGCACCCTGTTATTAACACAGCTGCCTGCAATTTACTGCTGGTTCGAATCTCTCCAAGGCTCAAGGTTGACTCAGCCTTCCATCCTTTCTAAGGTAGGTGAAATGAGGACCCAGTTTGTGGGGGCAATAAGCTGACTTTGTATAAAAATATACAAAAGAATGAAGGCTATTGCTTAACGCATTGTAAGCCGCCCTGAGTCTCCGGAGAAGGGCGGCATATAAATCAAATAAAATAAATAAATAAATAAAATATGCTTTTAAAAGCCTCTGACGATCCCAGCTGAGCCGCGCGATCATCAGAGGCTTTTTTTTTTTTTTACTTTTAAAAGCATTTTTTCAGCCAAAGAGGTTGTAGAAAAAAATGCTTTTAAAAGTAAAGAAAAAAGCTGGGCATGGGGGGTGGGGGCGCAGGGGTTAACTTTAATTAATTAATTAAACGCTAAGAAGAAAATCCAAAGACCAGAACACTTCTTCTCCAGCAACCCAACATCCAGATAAGCAGGGATTAACACCAGACAAACAATCCTGCAGAAAATCATGCCCTAATCGAGGAATGACCAAGGAGAACGCAACAGCCCTACCAACAACACCGTGGCAAGCCCCTGTCTGTAACGGTATATAAACAGGGAGCAAACCCCACACTCCCTAGCACTGATGATGTTACCTAGGCAGGTGACGAAATGCTCCGAGAACACCTGTAACCGATTTGCCCTCGTTTGATTTGGATTTACAATTGATTCGAGAAAAAAAAGCTGTTCCTCCATCTGAATGGAATCGACTAAGCGGATCTTAAAAGGATCTGATTGGAGGATTCCATTTTTTTGATCCGGTTCTGAAAACTGTGCATCGATCCCAATTGTTTGTGAATCAAATCCCCCGAATGAATTGTTATTATTTTTTTGCACTGCCTTAAGGAGAGCAACTTAAGGGGACGCATGGCTCAGTGGCTAAGATGCTGAGATTGTCGATCGAAAGGTCGGCAGTTCAGCGGTTCGAATCCCTAGAGCCACCTAACGGGGTGAACTCCCGTGACTTGTCCCAGCTTCTGCCAACCTAGCAGTTCGAAAGCAGGTAAGAAAAAATGCAGGTAGAAAAAATAGGGACCACCTTTGGTGGGAAGGGAACAGCGTTCCATGCGCCTTTGGCGTTAAGTCATGCCGGCCACATGACCATCTTCGGACAGTGCTGGCTCTTCGGCTTTGAAACGGAGATGAGCACCGCCCCCTAGAGTCGGGAACGACTAGCACATATGCGAGGGGAACCTTTACCTTTACCTTTAAGGAGAGCAACAGACTTGGAGATGATTGGAAGGACTTGTCCTCCGGCTAAATCCTCAAAAGTTTTTTCTTCCTTTATTTATTTTATTTTTAAACAAAACGGTGACACACACACCCTCTCCTCCCTTCCCTTCCCCTCCCCTCCCTTATCTCTCCGCAGCTGAGAAGAATGCAGGAGATGCTACAGAAAATGCAACAGCAAATTCAAGAGCAGTGAGAAGGAACCAGGACGAAGAGAGCGACGGAGGGGTGTCTCTGTGTGTGTGTGTGAGAGAGAGAGAGAGAGCAGCCTGGGCTCCATCCTGCTGGCGAAACAGCTTCAGGAAACTTTTTTTTTTTTTCCTACGATCCAAGCGAGCAAAAAGAGACTTGCGAGCGAGAGGCACCACCAACTCACCTTCTCCTTCCAAAGCTGATGAGCCGTCTTGCAAGACGGGAAGAGGTCCCCCCACCCCTCGTTTCTCCGAGAGTATCCTAGTATTTAAATGAAAATTTCTGGGGGTGGGGAGGGGGTGGGGGTGAGCGTCTGAAGGGTGAGGACTCTATGAACGTACACGTTAAATGTTTACGACTAACCACGGTGCTGCGATTTTTCCTCCTCCTCCTCCTCCTCTTCCTCTTCCTCGCCTTCTCTCCTTTCATCCCACCCCCTTTCTTAACACCTGCCTTTTTTTGTGGGGGGTGGGCAATGACATTCTTATGCATATCTGAGCAAAATGTTGGTGGGGCTTCCTGGGCAGATTTGATTTGGCTTAGGACAAACTTTTGATTCTTTCCCCTGCCTGTTTTGAGATAATAACGAGCAGAAAGTTGGCTGTGTTTGGGGGGGTCGTGATGAGGAATGCAAAGAGAAAAACACGAAAAGAAACCCAGCGAGCCAAAGAAAGGGGGAAAAACAGAAAGAGTAACTTCCCCATCACCCCAGCGGGTAGAAAGTTTAAATTAATTCATAGCTTGTCAGCATCTCGAATAAAAGCTGGCCTCCATCCCCTTAAAGTCATCTCTTAAGAAATAAACAAGAAAGAAACGCAGTGCGGAAAAGAAAGGGGGGAAAAAAAGAAAAGAAAAACAGATTAAGAATAACTGGCCCATCACCCTCAATTAATTAATTTAATGAATTAAAACAATTAATACACAACTCGTCAGCCTCTCTAAATAGAACCTAATTTTCCCCTCTCCATAGTTTATCTCTAAGGGACAACCCCGCAGGGGTGAAATCTACTTACATTCCCTACCGGTTCGAAAGGGCGTGGGCATGCACTCGCTCCGATTGTGTGCACACCATCATCACATCAGATTTTTTAACTCTCTGAGCATGCGCAAAGCCTTCTGCGCACGCGCAGAGGGTCAGAAAAAGGTTACTTCCTGGTTAAAACCAGGAAGTAACAATGTCCGGGTGGGTGGGCGGAGTCTCATGCTGCTGGCGCTACCAGTTCGTGCGAGCTGGACAGAACCGGCAGGATTTCACCATTGCAACCCTCCTCCAGAACAAAATCCATAAGTCAGATATTCCTTGTCAGCAATATATATATATATATATATATATATATATATATATATATATATATATATATAAATTTTTTTATATATATATATAAATATATATATATATAATATATATATAAAATCCTACCCCTCCATCCCTGGATGTCCCATATTGCTTCATATCCGAAATGCTCGGAACTTTCCCTCCTTTATCCTATTTTCCCGTTGTTGGTTTTTTTTTTTTTTCCTTGCTAACCTGGTGCTGCAAAGACTTTTCTTGGTTTTTTGTGTTTCTCTGTTGTGTGTGTGTGTGTGTGGTTTTTTTTTTTTTTTTTTAAAGCAAAAGGAAATGATAACACTTTGGCCTGTCGAAGTGAGATAAGGATCCCCTCTCTACACCCAGCAATGCATAGAACCGGCGGCGTGCTTCTTTTAAAATAGTATTTTTTTTTTTTTGCCCTGTTGACAAAAGATAAACTTATTTTTCTCCCACCAACCAACTACTCTAAAATAAGAAAGTAAGACACGCTCACTCTCACGTCGCCTTCACCAAACTCAGCATTTCACAATTCCCCTCCTTCCAAGTGGAGGATGTTATTTAGAGACCGAACAGCCAAAAAATTGGGGGTGGGGGTGGGGAACCAAAACCCAAATATAATTTGATTCCCTTGTCGGTCCACCCAAAATGCCTTTAATAACATGACTTTCCCATTCATCGTTTTCTTCTCCTGTCCCTTTAGAACAGGTGGTTACGTAGAGCCCTCTCTGCGGGCATGGCAGCCGTCTCCCCAGCCCAGCTCCAACACGCGTGCGAGCACGCCTCCCGCCAGCCAGCTGGTCTTCGTGTCTCTGTCACGCATGCATGGGAGGCGGGGCGCACGCGGGGGAGTGTAGGGTGGTGCAGGATGCTTTCCAGGCCCAAGATGGGGTATGGGGCCCAGGGATGACATCCACAATTTTTCCCTTTGTTGTTGTGGGCGTGGCTTGGTGAGCGTGGCAGAGGAAGGATATTGCAAAATCGCCATTCCCACCCCACTCCAGGGGAAGGATATTGCAAAATCTCCATTCCCTTCCCCACTCCTGGGGGAAGGATATTGCAAAATCTCCATTCCCACCCCACTCCAGGGGAAGGATATTGCAAAATCTCCATTCCCACCCCACTCCAGGGGAAGGATCCTGCAAAATCTCCATTCCCTCCCCATTTCTGGGGGAAGGATATTGCAAAATCTCCATTCCCTCCCCACTCCTGGGAGAAGGATACTGCAAAATCCCCATTCCCACTCCACTCCTGGGGGAAGGATATTGCAAAATCTCCATTCCCACCCCACTCCAGGGGGAAGGATATTGCAAAATCCCCATTCGCACCCCACTCTGAGGCCAGCCAGAGGTGGGCATTTGCCGGTTCTCCGAACTACTCAAAATTTCCGCTTACCGGTTCTCCAGAACCTGTCAGAACCTGCTGGATTTCACCCCTGGTGGGGGCTCTCCCCATACCCCGGTTTGGCCTGGAAAGCCTCCTGCACCAAGTTGGAAACCAAAACAGGTACAGGGAGGTGGGGACGCATGCACGGGTGGGGTTGGGGGCGCTCACATTGCATTTTGGGGGTACTGGCACGTGCATTCCATCACTGCTTTTGAAATGAAAAATTTGCAATTTTTTTTTTTTTTCCCCTTTGGGCGAGGTTTCTGAGCTGCTTCCAAAATTCAGTTTTTTCCCCCCTTCGGCGTGAAAGCAAGCTGTGGTTCTCCCACCCCCAATTGGCAGTTGTAATCTTGGTTTTAAAACCGGCTCGGTTGCAAATTCAACCAGAGGCATTCTCTTGTCGTTCGGTTTAGAATTTGGTTAGAAGGCCAAATTCTAGGGGAGTTGAAGTCTACCTTTTCTTCTCCAAGTTGCTAAGGTTAAAGGAACACTGGTTGAAACCCAAATTGTATACAAAAACGGCATTCGTGTGTCTGTGTCAGCGGTGGGTTTCAAATTTTTTTTTACTACCGGTTCTGTGGATGTGGCTTGGTGGGCGTGGCAGGGGAAGGATACTGTAAAATCCCCATTCCCACCCTACTCCAGGGGAAGGATACTGCAAAATCCCCTTTTCCTCCCGATCAGCTGGGACGCGGGAGGCAGAAAAGAGATGCGGGCGGGAGGGCCAGTCAGAATTTTTACTATCGGTTCTCCGAACTACTCAAAATTTCCGCTACCAGTTCGTCAGAACTGGTCAGAACCTGCTGAAACCCACCTCTGGTCTCTGTGTGTGTGTGTATGTGAGAGAGAGACTTTCTCTCTTTCTCTCTCTGTGTATGTGAGTCCCTAGGTACGTTGCACCTTCAAGGAGAGTGTATGAAACCCAACTTTGTGCTTACATGCTGACTTGCACCCAGGATCCGTCATCAACCCTCCATGGTCCAACATCCCTGTTGGTTTTCCCGGCCCCACTTCGCATGCCTTTATTTATTGATTTTCCTAGAAAGCAAGTGATCTTTGTGGGGAATATTCTTCGTGGCGTGGATTGTTTTTTTTTTTTTTCTCCCGGGCTGCTCCTCCACCATCCCTCACCCGCGTGGGACTCCCCCCCTCCGCCTTCCCCCACTTCGGTTCCAAATTCTGGTTCTGCCTTCTGTCGCTCTGGCGTTGCGTTTGGCTTTCCTCGGTGCATCGTTCCGATCTTTGTAAATATTCGGTGGGATATTTCGTCGTCGTGGTGCGAGACCTTTGAAATATATCCGTTTTATTAAAAAAAAAAAAAAAAGAGGATGATGATGGAATATTAATATAATGTTTGCTACTACCTGAACTGATCAAAAAGAAGTAAAGGGAAAAAAAAAAAAAAACCCCGGAAACGAGCCACCTATCTCTTATCATTCATCGCATTCAGAGAAATGTTTTTTTTTAAATGTTGCTTTTGAAATGCAGTTGTGAGAAAAAAAGCAAAGCGGAAGGAGAAAAGAAGGGTGGGGATCATGGTCTATTCTCATATATATATATATATATATATATATATATATATATATATATATATATATATATATATATATATATATTATTTTTAACATTTAACATTTATCATTAATAGCAATGGAAATAGCACTTAGACTTAAATATGGTGTAGGATTTCCTGCCTAAGCAGGGGGTTGGACTAGAAGACCTCCAAGGTCCCTTCCAACTCTCTTATTCTATTCTATATACCGCTTCTCAGTGCTTTTACAGCCCTCTCTAAGCGGTTTACAGAGTCAGCCTCTTGTCCCCAACAATCTGGGCCCTCATTTTACCTACCTCGGAAGGAGGGAAGGCTGAGTCAACCTTGAGCCAGTCAGGATCGAACTCCTGGCAGTGGGCAGAGACAGCCTGCAATACTGCATTCTAACCACTGCGCACCATGGAGGGAGGGAGGGAAGGAAGCAAGGAAGGAAAAGAGAGAAAGGAGAAGAAGCAAGAGGGCTGGAGGGAGAAAGAAGGGAAGGAGGGAGGGAAGGAGGGAGGGAGGGAGGGAGGGAAGGAAGGACAATAGCACTTAAGACTTATACACCGCTTCACAGCGCTTTCCAGCCCTCTCTAAGCAGTTTACAGAGTCAGCATCTTGCCCCCCCCCCAGACACACACATCTGGGTCCTTATATTACCAACCTCGGAAGGATGGAAGGCTGAGTCAACCTTGAGCCTGGTGGTGAGAATCGAACTCCTGGAGTGAGCAGCACGTTAGCCTGCAGTACTGAATTCTAACCACTGCGCCACCCCAACTCTTACAGTTACCGGTTGCTCATTTTCGTGGCATGTTTTAGTTTTTGCTCTTCCTCCGGGGCAGATTCTAATCTGGGTCTGTCGGCTCCTGGGGTGGCTAACCGAGGAAGTGTTGTGGCCAGAACATTTCCCCCATCTGATGGCAACACATTGTGAAGTTGTCCTTTTTCTTGGCTTGAGGTTGGTCAACACAATTTCACAAGGGTTGGGAGTGCCTCTACAATTGATTTAACAGGAGAGAATAACAGACAAATTGGAAGGAACCTCGGAGGTCTTGTAGTCCAACCCCCTGCTCAAGCATCCTGTACCATTCCCAACAAATGGTTGTCCAACTTTCTCTTGGAAGACTTACAATGATGGGGCCCCCAACAACGTCTGGAGGCAACTTCTGTTCTACTGATTAATTGTTCTCACTGTCCGGAAAATTCTCTTTATTTATTCGTTGGGTTAATAGTTGGTTTCCACCCATCCTTATATTTCAGGAGCTCAAGGGGGTTTCCTCCTCCTATTTTTTTCCCCCTGAATGACAACCCGAGGAGGAGGGAAGTGGAAGTGGGGCAGTGGTGGGTTTCAATTTTTTTTACTACCGGTTCTGTGGGCGTGGCTTGATGGGTGTGGCATGGCTTGGTGGACGTGGGAGGGGAAAGATACTGTAAAATCTCCATTCCCTCCCCAAAAGAGCCTGGTGGCGCAGCAGACTAATAGCCTGTTATTATCATTCAGCTGCCTGCAATTACTGCTAGTTCGAATCTCCCCAGGCTCAAGGTTGACTCAGCCTTCCATCCTTTCTAAGGTAGGTAAATTGAGGACCCAGTTTGTGGGGGCAATAAGCTGACTTTGTATAAAATATACAAAAGTATGAAGGCTATTGCTTAACGCTTTGTAAGCCACCCTGAGTCTCTGGAGAAGGGCGGCATATAAAGCAAATTAAAAAAAAAATATCCAGGGGAAGGATACTGTAAAATCTCCATTCCCACCCCACTCCAGGCTAGGAGGGTGGGGAGAGGGGAAACGGAGCCGTGCGAGCCACAGGCTAGCGCACGCATGGACATGTAGCTCTTGCGTGACTGGCAAACGTCTGCCCCTCGTGCAAGTTGAGCTGTGTTAACGTAGGCACACTCTATGCCCAGCCGCTCACGTGACCCAATTCCGAATAGGCCACGGCCTGATAGTGGGCTGACTTCTGCTTTATGGTCAAGGGAGGGTCCAGAACATGGGTGTCAGGTTTCGAGGTCGTCTCAAATAAATTGCATTTCAAACAAAGTCTTTGAAGAAAAACTCCTATTTATTAAGCACGGCATTCTAAAACCTGACTCCATCGAAGCCAATACTGACTTCCAGCCCCCAAACCCTCCCTTTCCGTTCCCCACTCCCCTGCACTCATTGGCCATCTTACAAGTCACTCTACCCCTAATCTACTGTTCCAGCTCAAAGGAATTTCCCCCCTCCCATCCCATCTCCTAGGGGATATTATCTCCAGGGAAAATAAGTAGGTGAAAAGTCAAACGTCCCTTTCCAGACGCCTCCGCTTCTCCTTCTTATGTCAGCACTAGAGTAAATGCAGCTTGAAGTGCTGACATCGGGTGGGCTTCAAAAATTTTAGCAAGGGCTTTTCTGCCTGGTTGCTGGTTGGGTATGGCCATGGTGGGTGTGGCCTAGACAGCCTCCTGCACCAGGGCAAAAAGCCCTCCCCGGGCTCCGGAGGTTTTTTTCGAGCCTCCGGGAGGGTGAAAACGGCCTCCCCAGGCTCCGGAGGCCCCTTCCTGAACTTCCGGTAGGCCCGTTTTTCGCCCTCCCCGAGCCTCCGCATGTGCCCTGCCTCCAAAATGGGCTGCATGGGGACTCCTGGGAGGGGTGGGGGGCGGGAGGGGGCGGGACCAGCCAGGAGTGGGATTTGGGGATTCTCTGAACTGCACAGAATCCCCCTGCAAATTCCTAGCAGCCCACCCCTGGTCCAGAACCTTGCGTCTCCCTCTTCCTAGTCCAGAATCTTCAGCCAAGGACCATCCTTTCTTTGGGGCTGAGACAGAGGGACTGTCTCAAAGCATCAGAGGGAACCAACCTTTGGATCTAATGACGGACTTGAACCTTACTCTTCATCCAATACTTTCACCACTACACCACACTGCCTGTGTTTTTGTAACTCCTATTGAAACAATTACTAACCCAAACACTCTATTAGGTTTATTAACGATTGCTCAAAATCAGATTTTGAATTTTTCACCCTTCCCTTCTGTTCAATCTAGGTACCTATTGCTCTGGTACTTTCTACCCCATCCATCTTTGGATCTTTTGGTTATTTGCAAGATAAAATGATGAACCTCTGGTTACCCTATGAAGTATCAGTTTAGACTGACCTTTTGAGCTTCCTGGATTTGTTACTAGGGTTTGCCCATTGTACTAAACCGCAATTTAAAGATGGTTGGGCCAATCACCAAATTGGACAGGAATCACACACCGTAAAACATGGTTTGCAAGCTACAATAGCTGGCTATAGATGGGCGTGATGGCTTAATAAGTCATGTTGGAGATAGTCTGCGAGCAAAGACGTCTATGTTGTGAGAATCCTAGGGGTTCATGGACACAGGATTAAGCCCTAGGATTCTTAAATTTCCACCTGAGATACAATATTTGCAGAATTGGCATTCGTAAGCCCATGAGAATGATAGAACTATAACCACATTTTCCTAACCATAATAACCCATTAAACCTGGTTAGTTTGAATCCAGTTAGCACCTTTTGGGGATGCCAAAACTCATCGGGTTGCTCTATGGGTCAATGTCCTGCACACACTTAGGTAGGTAAAGGTAAAGGTTCCCCTCGCACATATGTGCTAGTTGTTCCCAACTCTAGGGGGCGCTGTTCATCTCAATTTCAAAGCCGAAGAGCCAGCGCAGTCCGAAGATGTCTCCGTGGTCATGTGGCCGGCATGACTCAACGCCAGAGGCGCACCGAACGCTGTTCCCTTCCCACCAAAGGGGGGCCCTATTTTTCTACTTGCATTTTTTACGTGCTTTCAAACTGCTAGGTTGGCAGAAGCTGAGACAAGTCACGGGAGCTCACCCCGTTAGGCGGCACCAGGGATTCGAACCGCCGAACTGCCAACCTTTCGATCGACAAGCTCAGCGTCTTAGCCATTGAGCCACCGCATCCAATTGATTCAATCATGAAGTGAATAACCGGGAAGTTAACACAATTCCTGGACTCCCCTCCATAGGCTTTGTTACAACTCCAACTTTGCTTGCCTTCAAAACTTTTTGAAACGGGATGTTCAAGAGATGTCAGCTTGAAAAGAAAAAAAAAAAGGCCCCGTCAGATGGTAAACGTCCAGGGATTTCCAGAATGACTAAGGAGAACAAGCGTTCCCCTTATCTTTCTGGAACACGCATAGAGGTTATCAACTCAACTTCTGCTGCTGTTTGCTCTACCAGCCAGTTGTCCTTCACATCTCATTCCAGAGGGACGCGACGTACAGAGAGGTAAGTCCTCAACTGGTTTTCTTTCACTTATACAGCAATTTTGGCCACCGGGTCAAATGAGTGGTCTACCTTGACCGTTTGAGGAGATCATCTGGAGATCTTCAGCCTGTTAGATAGACAAGTATTTTTCCGACTCTTGTGTGTCTTTCATTTAAGAGATGCCCAGAACTTGAATGTTGCATCTTTCCGTGGTAGCCTTTGATCAAGCCATTAATGTACATCGCTCATATAGAACATAGAATATGTCCAGAGAGAGAGAGACAGAGACACAGACACAGACACAGACACAGACAGAGACAGAGAGAGACAGAGAGAAATTAAGCACCACAAACTTCACTGCATTGTTTGAAAGAAAAAGGAGCTTGACGGGACGATAGGTTTTTGAAAAAAAAGCCATAATTATCTCTCTGCTGGGTAATCTTTTTAACCTGCCTAATAACAGAGTTGGAAGGAACCTTGGAGGTCTTGTAGTCCAACCCCCTGCTTGAGCAGGAGACCCTATACCAGTTCAGACGAGGCTGTTGAGTCTCTTTTTAAAGACCACCAGTGATTGAGTACCCACAATTTCTAGCGGCAAGTCGTTCCACTGATTAATTAACAGAATAGCAGAGTTGGGAAGGGACTTTGGAGGTCTTCTAGTCCAACCCCCTGATCATACAGGAAAGCCTGTACCATTTCAGACAAATGGTTGTCCAATTTCTTCTTGCAAATCTCCAGTGTTGGAACATCCCCTGGTTAATTGTTCTCACTGTCAGGAAATTCCTCCTTATTTTTGGGTTGCTTCTCTCCTTGGTTAGTTTCCATCCGTTGCTTCTTGTCCTGCCTTCAGGTGCTTTGGAGAAGAGCTTGACTCCCTCTTCTTTGGGGCAGCCCCTGAGATATTGGAAGACTGCTCTCATGTCCCCCCTAGCCCTTCTCTTTGTTGGATTGTGTTTGTTAGACATTGTTAGACTATGATCTAGCAACTCTAATCTAAACCAATTGTCTCATCTACCTCAATTCAAATTATCTTGAGGAAGAGCGTTTCGTTCAAACTCCAATTTTATACTTTACAAGAATTGTATTATTATTAGAGAAGTAATAGTATTATTAAATCTCGATTTAGTTAAGATCCATTGTCTGCGGTGGCGTCCACAACTTTTGAAGGCAAGCCATTGTCGGCGCCCCAAGGATGGACAATTATTTATTTATTTATTTATTTATTTATTTATTTATTTTATTTTATTTTATTTTATTTTATTTTATTTTATTTTATTTTATTTTATTTTATTTTATTTTATTTTATTTTATTTTATTTTATTATTTTATTTTATATTATTATTATTTTATTTATTTATTTATTTATTATTTGTTTGTTTGTTTGTTTATTATTATTTATTGATTTGATTTGATTTGATTTCTATACCGCCCTACTCCTGAAGGACTCAGGGCGGTGAACACCCAACAATAAATCCCATACATACAAAATTTAAAAGCAGAATTAAAATCAAATTAAATAGTTTTGGCCCAGACAAATTAAAACCCCAATCAATTTAAAACCAATTTTAAAATTTGAATATATAAAATACTAAAAATATTAAAAATTAAAAATTCTTTTATAAAAGAGGGAGAAAATTAGGCCAGGCCCGCCTGGTGAAATAAAAAGGTCTTAAGAGCGCGGTGGAAGGTGTGCAGATCCGGGATCCTCCATATCTCTGGGGGGAGCTCGTTCCAGATCGTAGGTGCCCCCACAGAGAAGGCTCTCCCTCTGGGGGCCGCCAGTCGACATTGTTTGACCGACGGCACCCGGAGGAGCCCCTCTCTATGAGAACGTACCGGCCGGTGGGAGGCTATTGGTGGTAGTAGGCGGTCTCGTAGATGTTCTATCTAACATTTTTTTTTTTACACCTGTTCTAGGATGCAGAAGATGGGAGAAAGTTTATAGTTCTGGAGTTTTTTTAAAACTATGTTTATCGTAGGGTTTAATTTGAAGGTCTCCAATTTCAGAATGGGTGGAAACTCAACCACCAATCTTGAGCCATTTTGGTGGTGGTGGTAATTGGGCTACGTTCTTGAGTCCTGAACGGACTTTTATGAACATGAGTTCCAGCTGATGATTTCTCTAACTTCAGAGTAGAAGATACCATATTTTTCGGAGTATAAGACATTCCGGACTATAAGACCTCACCTTTTTTGGTGAGGAAAACAAGAAAAAGAAATCTGCCTCTGCCTCCCAGCAATTCTGTCTCTTTGCAGCAAACAGCAAACAGTCTGCTTTACTTTCATTTTCGTTTTCAGCATAGCTTGATTAGCTCCAAAAAAAAAAAAAAAAAAAAATCTGCTCCCAGCAGTTTACCTCCTTGCAGCAAGTAGCAGAGGCCCACGCAAAACAGCTGAGAGCAAAACAGCTGAGAGTCGGGAAGGCTGATCCAATCAACTTGTGCTAATTAGGCTGTGCTGAAGCTGAAACGAGCTGTTTCTTCTTGATGCAAGGAGGTAAACTGCTGGGAGGCAGAAGCCAAAGGGTGGGGGCCAGTGAGTGGGCGGGGCTACATTCATTGTATAAGATGCACCTAAATTTTCACCCCCTTTTAGAGGCGGGGAAAGGTGCATCTTATACTCCGAAAAATACGGTAAGTTTCCTCTGCAGCTTTTTCGTCCTCAGCTCTCTCTCGTTCAGGGGTGTCAAACTCAATTTCATTGATTGTTGCATCAGCGCTGTGGTTGACCTCGGGGGCGGGGGGACTGGATGGGCGTGGCCAACTGCATGGGTGTGGCTGAGTGGGTGGGCATGGCCAACTTGACACCACTCCCCAAACTGCTGGCATGTTTCCTCTTTGCGTTGGGTAGACCAGGACGGCCTACCCAATGCAATGGTATTCATCCAGTTCGAACTGGTTCAGGCGAACCGGTAGTAGCAACCTGTGGGTCCACCCGCCCCGGTGCTATGCCATCCTATTTAGCCACGTTTTAGCCAAGCTGCACGCACGAACAAAGCACATGTGCGGAAGGCTGCGTACATGCATGGAAGGCGTGCGAGCTAAGCAAGCGTGCTTGCGTGCACACTCACATTTTCGGTGCTGGGCGAACCGGTCGGTAAATTATGTGAATCCACACTCTGGTTTGAACCCCTCTGCTCTAGTTAATGATTTCCGAATTGAAACTAATTGAAATTGAATTGAAACTACATTGAATTGAATTGATTTCTGTGCCTTTCAGAGTCGAAGATGAGTCTCGTCGGCTTCTTCTTCATCTTCGCCTTGCTCCCTCTTGTCGCCCCAGACTGTCCCCGCCCTTGCCGTTGTGCCGCCAACATCGTCGACTGCATGTCGACCGATCTCACGGACGACATGATCCCGCTCTCCTTCTCATCCTCGACGAACAAGCTTTATCTCAACAATAACTATTTGACCTTCATCCCCAAAGGTCTCTTCGACAACCTGCACAACCTCCAGGCTGTTTACCTGCGGGGCAATCCTTGGGAATGTACCTGCAACATCCTCTACCTCCGCTCCTGGCTACAATGGCAAGAGAATCGGACTCTGTATCGCGACGTGGTGTGTTCCACTCCTGCCCATCTTCAAGGTCGGATTATCACTTACCTGTCCGAAGATGAGATCATCTCTACCTGCCAGTCCTGGTATTGCGGTGTGGCTCTGGTGGCCCAGATCTGCCTCTTTGTCTTCATCCTGGTGCAGGCCATCTTGTTGTTTCTGGTGGTCTTCTACATTTGCAGATTCCAGCGGATAGCCAAGGAAGCCAGGAGGACAATGATGGAGTTTTATGAGAATACGGATCCATGGGAAAGCGCTCGTAAGAACAGTATTGACTGATGGTCCGTGGAGATTCTCAACCATCCAGGTCATGGTTGTCCCAAAGGTGCTTTTCAAAAGACAACTGAACTTTCTTAGTTTTTTTTCCCCCTTGTGAAGACCTTTTGCTTTTCATCCAAGAAGCTGTTGTGATCTAGGCTTCCTGAGTCATTAAAACACACGAGTAGTCCCAAAAACCTCTTTTATTGCCACAGCTGTGAATTACGTTCATTCACAGCTGAGTCCCAATTAGCTGCAAAAAGTCCTTCGGGAGAAGTCCTTCGGGATAATCACCCACCTTTATCTCCCTTGACACGCTGCCAAAGGCCTAACTTGGCAAAGCCCCACGGAGTTCAGAAAGAAAGAAGAGATGCCGACTGGAAACAGAGTTAGCAACGTTGCTTTCTAGCAAAAGGCCCAAGTGCCTTTGTTTCTCTTTTAAGCCTTATAGGAGGGGCCAATCATCTCCTGGCCTTACTCCCGAGTTGTCCCTTTTGCTTTAGCTGCTCTTGTCTTCTGGCAGCACTGCGCAAGCGTGCACTAGGAACAGGCTCCTCCTGTTCCTCTGCCTCTCTGATGTCCGACTCTGGAGGCTCCAGAGTCCGTGCATATCTCCCAGATGGTGCTGGCCCCATCTCTGCCTCTGACTCAGAGCCCTCATCCGAGCCTTCCCAAGACTCCAGGACTGGCCCATGTTCCTCCCCAGCCTCCTTACTGTCCGACTCCGCTGCCAGCTTTGCTGGCTGTTGGTGGACCGCAACAGAAGCTTCTTCAGTTCCAGGAAGCTTCTTCTTCAACTGAAGAAGCTTCTGGGATGAGAAGCGAAAGGTCTTCAAGGAAACAAACTAAGAAAATTCAGCTGCCTTTTGAAAAAAACACTTTTGGGGACAGTATCAACTGATCGTCACACAGGAATAGCTTTTTTCCCAAATGCCTTATTTCCTTGGAGAACCTTGAGAGTTCTAGGCAGAATTTGGAAGATGCTTGCCTTTTTTTAAAAAGAAGAAGAAGAGGAAGAGGAAGAGGAAGAGGAAGAGGAGGAAGAGGAAGAAGAAGAAGAAGAAGAAGAAGAAGAAGAAGAAGAAGAAGAAGAAGAAGAAGAAGAAGAAGAAGAAGAAGAAGAAGCTTCACACATAAACATAATTGTGGAATGACAACATGGAAAAAAGCTGCCATTTGCTGGATCATCATTTGGTACTTAAACTCTGTAGAGTCTTCCTATAATTGGGGTAAAAATGGTTTGGGGCTCCCCTCATGTCTGATGCCCCCTATATTATGTACAGATAGTCCTTGACTTACAACCATTCATTTAGTGGCCATTCGAAGTTACGACGACACTGAAAAAAAGGAATTGACAACCAGTTTTCACAGTTACCCAGTGGAACAGAAGTTGCTTTCGGAAGTTGTGGGAGCTTCATCCCTGGAAGGTTTCAAGAAGAGACTGGACTGCCATCTGTCTGAAACGGTGTAGGGTCTGCTTGGGTGGGGGGTTCGTCTAGATGACCTACAAAGGTCCCCTCCAACTCTGTTAATCTGTATCTGTATGTAATCAAACCATTTGGGCGTTTGGCACGTGGCCTCTAGTTAGGACAGCTGCAGCATCCCGGGGTCGAAATTTGAGACCTTCTCAGCCATCTCCTGGCAAGCAAAGTCAGTGGGGGAAGCCCTGTTCTCTTACTGATTGCATGATTCACTTAACGACTGTAGTAATTCATTTAACGACTGTCTTGCCTAACGGCAGAAATTCTAGTCCCAATTGTAATTGTAAGTCAAGGACTGCCTGTATAATCTTTCCGTGTTTATTTTTACTCTGTTAAATGCTGCGTGGTAACTTGTTAAGCTTTTTAAAAAACTTCAACGTATTAATACGGTCCGTCTTCCCCTCCAATCTGGATTAGCTTCGGTTTATTAAACCTTAATTTTAATCTCAAGTTATTAAAATGCAGTTATTAAACCTCTCTCTGTCTCTCTATAAAAGTCTCTCTGTCTATGTCTCTCTCTGTGCCTCTGTCTCTGTCTCTCTCTCTCTGTCTCTCTCGCTCTCTCTGTCTCTGTCTCTCTCTCTGTCTCTGTCCCTTTGTCTGTCTCTTTCTCTCTCTCTGTCTCTTTCTGTCTCTGTCTCTGTCTCTCTCGCTCGCTGTCTATGTCTCACTCTGTGCCTCTGTCTCTGTCTCTCTCTCTCTGTCTCTCTCGCTCTCTCTGTCTCTGTCTCTCTCTCTGTCTCTCTCGCTCTCTCTGTCTCTGTCTCTGTCTCTCTCGCTCGCTGTCTATGTCTCACTCTGTGCCTCTGTCTCTGTCTCTCTCTCTCTCCGTCTCTCCATCTCTCTCTCTCTCCCCTTTTTTCAATGTATGCCAATTTGATTTTTTTAAAAAATCTTTTTAAAATCTCAGTTCCAGAAAAGTATTTTCTCTGTCCCCAGGAGGGGGCGCTCAAACCCCATTCCACTTTCTTTTCCACACACTTTCATTTTTTTCATTTCATTATCAAATTGTTGTCTTCCTTGCCAGGACAAATGCTAACTTCTTTCTCTCTATCATAGCCGGGGGAAAAAAAAGAGATTTTATTTCAGACACAACGGCTCTGTTATAGAACCTGCCGACATTGATTTTGTACAAAAAAACAGTCTGCAGAAAAGGTGGCATTTTCTTGATTGTTTTTCCCCCATCTTTCTCAAGATAATTTTTGTATTTTAGTAATACAAATAATGTATAGAAAACTAACGGTCTGCAGACAGATGAGAAAAATTATAAAACGTCTCTAGTCCATTCATGAATACAATAGAACAACTATCCCAGGGCACAACATTATACTTTTTTCATTTAAGAAAATAAAATATATCCTGTGTGTGTGTGTGTGTGTGTGTGTGTGTGTGTGTGTGTGTGTGTGTGTATATATATATATATATATATATATATATATATATATATATATATATATATATTCTGTCTTCTTAAGTTTTCACGGGTGTGTATATGCAAAAAATTAAAAATGTCCATCATATTAATTAACATTTTAATTAACTTATGTAACATGACATGGGAAAACACCTTAGATTTTAATTTTTTGCATATATATATTATATTATATATCCTGCTATAATATATATCCTGTAATATATCCATAGTAGAAATAAGGAACTCTCACTCCCTAGTACCTTTGACTCAGTGGTGAAATCCAATTTTTTTTTACTACCGGTTCTGTGGGCGTGGCTTGGTGGGCGTGGCTTGGCTTGGTGAGCGTGGCTTGGTGGGCATGACAAGGGAAGGATACTGCAAATTCTTCATTCCTACCCCACTCCAGGGGAAGGATACTGCAAAATTTCCATTCCCACCCCACTCCAGGAGAAGGATACTGCAAAATCCCCATTCCCACCCAACTCCAGGGGAAGGATACTGCAAAATCCCCATTCTCTCCCCACTCCAGGGGAACGATACTGCAAAATCCCCATTCCCACCCAACTCCAGGGGAAGGATACTGCAAAATCTCCATTCCCTCCCCACTCCTGGGGGAAGGATACTGCAAAATCCCCATTCCCATCCCACTCCAGGGCAAGGATACTGCAAAATCTCCATTCCCTCCCCACTTCAGGGGTAGGATACTGCAAAATCTCCATTCCCTCCCCACTCCAGGGGAAGGATACTGCAAAATCCCCATTCCCTCCCCATTCCGGGGCCAGACAGAGGTGGTATTTGCCGGTTCTCCGAACTACTCAAAATTTCCGCTACCGGTTCTCCAGAACCTGTCACAACTTGCTGGATTTCACCTCTGGTTGTGGGACAAAATTAAGCCAGAGTAATGGATGGAGAGAAACCAAATGATAAGTCTCGGCTACTCATATAGGTTTCTCTTCCCGCCCCTTTTTTTTTCTTTCTGGTGCCACTTTATGCTATGCTCTTGACTTTGATAAATAGGCTTCTGAATAAAACGTTAATCTAACTAGAGGTGGGGGTGGCTGGAACAAGCCTCTGCCCCCTCCCCACTTCTGTCCCGGCCTCCTGCTGACCTCATTTCAACACTAAGGGAGAAAACATAGCAATTTTGTGCGTCCCTACAGAAAGCTTGCTCGTTTTGATTAATGGGAGAAAGGTTCAGTTCTATTCTGGGGCATTTTTTTTCCCCGACAGCAGAAAAATAAGCAGAGAGTCACCAAATGTGACCCACAGAAGATGGGAAATTGGAGACGAGGGTGAAGGAACTAAATTTACAGGAGACTCAGCCCTCCCACCCAGAGAGGTAAAAGTGTATGTGCCAAGCTCATGTGCCCAAGCAGCGAAAGGTTGTGTTGCAAATTTTCTTGAACTAGAACCTAGAAAATAGAACAGAGACCCTTGGAGGTCTTCTAGTCCAACCCCCTACTCACGCTGGACACCCTGTTGTCAGGTTCCAATCAGTGATGGGTTTCAAAATTTTTTACTACTGGTTCTGTGGGTGGGGCTTGGTGGGCGTGGCAGGGGAAGGCTACTGTAAAATCTCCATTCCCACGCCACTCCAGGGGAAGGATACTGCAAAATCCCCATTTCCTCCCGATCAGCTGGGACTCGGGAGGCAGAGAATAGATGGGGGGGGGGCAGTCAGAATTTTTACTACCGGTTCTCCGAACTATTCAAAATTTTTGCTACCGGTTCTCCAGAACTGGTCAGAACCTGTTGAAACCCACCTCTGGCTCCAACTAAATGCATCCACCACAAACTGAACTCGGAGACATTCCGATTTCCCAAAGTACAAATTTATTTGGACACACCATATTGGCAAGAAATTAAAAGTCGCTGGGGACTGGGGAGGAAAGCTTTGGCAAATCTAGACAGCGTACTAAAAAGCAGAGACATCACCCTGCCAACAAAAGTGTGTGTAGTCAAGGGGAAGGATACTGCAAAATCCTCATTCCCTCCCCACTCCTGGGGGAAGGATACTGCAAAATCTCCATTCCCATCCCACTTCAGGGGAAAGGATACTGCAAAATCCTCATTCCCTCCCCACTCCTGGGGGAAGGATACTGCAAAATCTCCATTCCCACCCCACTTCAGGGGAAGGATATTGCAAAATCTCCATTCCCACCCCACTCTGGGGCCAGCCAGAGGTGGTATTTACTGGTTCTCCGAACTGCTCAAAATTTCCGCTACCGGTTCTCCAGAACCTGTCAGAACCTGCCGGATTTCACCCCTGCTCCAACTCCCTTAATGACAAGAGTGAGGACATGGTTGTCCCCACACACCTCACTGGGGACTCAAAGTCTACCCACAAATTTGCTGATCTACCTCGCTGAAACCTATCTTAGGAACGTCTGTGGAAAGCTACAAGAGAAATGCATTGAACGACCTTCCAACAGGAAATAACACGGGCACCTCAATCGCACCGGGCAATTCTGTCTTCCTTTAGTTCCAAGTTGAAACTCGGTGAGTTGTTGAGTTTGTCAGCCCAAGAGAGCCACGGATGACATGCCTGGAGGACCTGCCTGTTGTGGGATTGACAACAGCTTTTGTTCCCCTGTGATGGATGACTCTTGGGCTGAAGACCTGGCCATTGTCTGCTCAGCTTGCGTCCTCCTCTTGGGCGATAGCCATCTCTTCATGGGCTATTCAGTCCCTGTAGAAAAAGTGACTTATTTCTTTTTCTGAGTATACATCCAGTCTATTGTCTTGGCAGAGGAATTTTTGGGTGCTAAGTCAATCCGGTGACGGCCGGCCATTGTAGGAGGTTCAAGGAAATGTTGGCCTCTGTTTACCTGATGACTGCGGGGCCTTCTCTTCTTATCTGCCTAAGGAAGCAAGAAGCCATGTCTCTTTCTTTGTCATATAATAGGCCCGCGACGGCCTGTGTGGAAAACGTCCGTGTAATTACAATTCTACAGCTCTTCGGGCATTTATCTTGTACATCAACGATCCGTCAGCGTCTCCCAAACCTCACATTGTTTTCTGTAGTTAGCTAGGCAAAAGCCGAGCACATTTGCAGGACATTCCAACGGTGTGTGCAAGAGGGAAAAGAAAAGAAATGAAGACAATACACGTCTTTTTTTCTCTCCCCCACCCCCAATGATTCTTCTTCCTCTATTGCTTCTTTTCACCCATCCACTCCCTTTGTTACAAGCTGTTTTAGCCCCGGCTCTCTCTGCTTTGGGTTGAAACAAATGAAGATTGGCCCAACGTTTTGATCAATAGAAGAGGAAGTTCACGAAAGGGTTGGCCAGGGGACATTCTCTATCATTACAGCCTCTTGCTTGGGCCTCCTTATTTGAAGACTTTTATCCTCTTCGAGCCAAGTGGATTATATGGAACCTACATCCTAAACCCTGCAACGTTTAAATTAAAAGTACAGTCCTTTTCAGCACTGTGAGAAGAACAATCGGATATCAATTGAAGAGAATATTTGTAGCTCAGGGTTGAATTGTGGGGTCCCTGGTGCTCTCTGAACTTGGTTGTTTTCTTGTAGATGTTTCATGATCCAACTAGATAACATCATCAGTGCTAGAAGTGAGTTGGGGTCTACGAGAAAACAGCCAAGCTCAGAGAGCACCAAGGACCCACAACCTTCCTCTCTACACACCCGACTCCCTTCTAGCACTGATGATGTTATCTAGTTGGGTAATGGAATGTCTGCAAGAAAACAACCAAGTTCATAGCGAATCAGGGATCCCACAATGATCAGATAATTAAATCCCCTTCTGGGCCTTTGCTCTCTTGTTTGTTTGTTTGTTTGTTTGTTTGTTTGTTTATTTATTTATTTATTTATTTATTTATTATTCAAATTTCTATACCGCCCTTCTCCTTTTGGACTCAGGGCGGTGAACAGCCAAAATAAAACATTTATACATAAAGTACGATTAAAAATAGATTTAAAATAATTAAATTTGGCCCATAGTTTAAAATTTATCAATTTAAAATCCATATCAAAATTTAAAATCAACCATAAAATCATAAAATCAAGAGAGACCGGCTAACTGAAAGAGATGAGTTTTTAGGGCCCGACGAAAAGTCCGGAGGTCAGAGATCATTCATATCTCTGGGGGTAGATTGTTCCAAAGGGTAGGTGCCACCACAGAGAAGGCTAAGTATCAATGAATAATTTCTAAATATTCCCATAATTCTCCCTCTTTAGGAGTCTCTCTCCAAATTGGGTCTGGAATGAACCCAATTGCCAATGTTGCTATACAGAAAGAAAAAGAAAGAAAAGAAAAAGAAAGAAAGAAAGAAAAAGAGAGAAGGAGGGAGGGAGGAAGGAAGGGAAGGGAAGGGAAGGAAAGGGAAAGAAGGAAGGAAGGAAGGAAGGAAGGAAGGAAGGAAAAGAGAACAAGAGGGAAGGAAGGAAGGAAAAAAGGAAGGAAGGAAGGAAGGAAAATAGGAAGAAAGAAAGAAAAAGAAATGAAGAAAGAAAGAAAGGGAAAATGGGAAGAAGGAAGAAAAAGAGATAAAGAGGGAAGGAAGGAAGGAAGGAAGGAAGGAAGGAAGGAAGGAAGGAAGGAAGGAAGGAAGGAAGAGCAGATCCTCAGTTCACCCTAAATCTGACTTTGTTGAAGCAGCCATGGATACTTTCATGAAGTATCTTGGCAACAGCATAAACCTGGTTTGTACTGCCTTTTCCTGAGATACTACTTTAACTTCCCAAGTCGGCCTGTACGGTGCTAACCTACTGATCTCCCATCCAAGTGCTAACCAGGCCCAAGCCTGCTTAGCTTCCAAAGCCTTCAGAACCTCAGCCAGGTGCCACCAATTGCCAGATAACAATGAAGAATTTCGAAGTAAATTCAGTGAGGGAAGCAATTAAAGCAGCAGTATAGAAACTCCCAGCTTTTCTAGAGTAGAACTGCTGTTTGTTTTCTTCTTTCCTGATAATTGGTCTCCCAAAATTTAGGAAGCATAAAAAGATAGCAGAATAAGCAAAGAATGGAACATATTTAGACATTTTTTGACTTGGCATTAGAGACTAATAGGTTTCACCTGTATCAGAAGTGAATTCTCCATTTTAAACTTTACCTCAAAAGCTGTTGTAGCTGGCTCTGATTGCTAACAAGGTAGGATATTGGTTTTTTTCCTATTAAAATGTTTATAATTCCTTTTGGAACACAAGTCTTTATTTCTCTGGCTTTAATGGAACATATTTAGACATATTTAGACATTTTTAGAGTTGGGGTTAGAGACTAATAGGTTTCACCTGTATCAGAAGTGAATTCTCCATTTTAAATTTTACCTCAATATTGAAGCTGTTGTAGCTGGCTCCGATTGCTAACAAGGTAGGATATTATTTTTTTTTCCCTATTAAAATGTTTACAATTCCTTTTGGAACACAAGTCTTTATTTCTCTGGCTTTAGAAGAGCTGTATTATGGAAGACATTCGTTCTCTGTCGTTCTGAGTTTTAAAACAATTTGTTGACTAAAAAGTGTGTTCTCACATTGTCAATCCTAGTTAATCGCACTGCTGCAGTCTTTTAGGATAGTGGTTTTATGACAACAATTTGTCCTAATAAATTGTCATAATAAATAATTTACAACGGCCCACGCCACTCTTTGTAAAGTATTTGTTTTGGTAAAGTTGCTTTTTGGTTCTAAAATGTTGCTTGTTTAAAAGGTAAACCGTTTGAAGGCTTGCACATTATAAGTAAATAAATAGTTGCTCTTATTTGTGGGTGTAAGTTGCAGAGTTTTGATTATGACTTTGTTGAAGCGCCTATTTCAAAATGTGGATGGTTGAAAAATACTTGACAATTGCTCTTGTGTGGCTAAAGAAGAAAGTACTTTTATTCTCGTAGTCGATTCGCGTATTCTGCATTTTATTCTGTTTTAGATTCTATGTTCTATTCAACTCCCAAGTCCCATCATTCTTCATGCTTATAAAAAAATGCTAAGAATTGTTGTTGAGTTATAGATTGCCTGCTTCTGTGGCTAACTTTGATTTTGTTAAAAAAAATTCATTTTTTTTTATTATGTTAAAAATCTGGAAGTCCTTTGGCTCTTAAATTCTACCTTAAAGTTTTATTGGGTGGCCAGTGGTGAGATTCAAATGTTTTCCACTCAGTCCCAGTGGGACAAATCAATAATGGGGAGAAGCTATTAACAGAGCAAGGGTTCAAAATGTTTTAAAAATACAGTAAAATTAGAATTCATGTCTGACCAATAGCTAAATTGTTCTTTTTTGTAGTCAGCAGAGGGCACTATTGTCTTAAAAGAAAACCCTTTCTTTCTTTCTTTCTTTCTTTCTTTCTTTCTTTCTTTCTTTCTTTCTTTCTTTCTTGTTCCTCCCTCCCTCCCTTTTTCCTCCTTCCCTCCCTCCCTCCCTGCCTGCCTGCCTGCCTTCCTTCCTTTCTGCCTTCCTTCCTTCCTTCCTGTCTTCCCTCCTTCTCCTCCTCCTCTTCCTCCCTCCCTCCCTCCCTCCTTTCTTTCTTTCTTTCTTTCTTTCTTTCTTTCTTTCTTTTTTTCTCCTTCCTTCCCTCCCACCCTTTTTCCTCCCTCCCTCCCTCCCTGCCTGCATTCCTTCCTGCCTTCCTTCCTCCTCTCCCTCCCTCCCTCCCTCCCTCCTTTCTTTCTTTCTTTCTTTCTTTCTTTCTTTCTTTCTTTCTTTTTCCTTCCTTCCTTCCTTCCTTCCTTCCTTCCTTCCTTCCTTCCTTCCTTCCTTCCTTCCTTCCCTCCCTCCCTCCCTCCCTCCCTCCCTCCCTCCCTCCTTTCTCTCTTCCCTCTCTGTTATTCTGTTATTCTCTTTATATCTCTCTCTGTGTCTGTCTCTCTCTTCCCTTCTCTTGGTTGACTGGTTGGTTGACTTGGGCTTGACATGTGGGGGGGAAACCTAACTATTACAGCCTCTAAATCACAGCTTGTGGCTTATGCAAGAGCCTAGCTGTTGTGACTTTTCCATCAAACACATTTAAATCCAATAATGCTTTTGCATAGTGTGCAAAGAAACAGGCCCCATATCCACCAGCAGCACAGAAGGAAAATCGTGATATGAATTCTTGATATTAGCACACAGAAGCCAATGGATAATTTCAAATCGGATCACTTTGAGCTGTTTCAAGTTTTTCTGGAATTACTGTTCATTCTCGGTGCATCTATGTGCATAAAGGGACACAGTGGCTCAGTGGCTAAGACGCTGAGCTTGTCAATCGAAAGGTCGGCAGTTCAGCAGTTCAAATCCCTAGTGTCGCGTAACGGGGGGAGCTCCCGTGACTTGTCCCAGCTTCTGCCAACCTAGCAGTTCAAAAGCACGTTAAAAAAATGTAAGTAGAAAAATAGGGGCCACCTTTAGTGGGAACAGCGTTCTGTCCACCTTTGGCATTGAGTCATGCCAGCCTAATGACCATGGAGACGTCTTCGGACAGCGCTGGCTCTCTGGCTTTGAAATGGAGATGAGCACCGCCCCCTAGAGTCGGGAAAGATTAGTACCTATGTGTGAGGGTAACCTTTACCTTTATCTTATGTGCATAAAAGGGTAGCAAGTGAGACTTATCTCTTCGCTAGTGAACTTCAATGATTTTCAATGACCTTGAATACAGTAGACAGATATATACAAATTCCGTCTTGTCCTGTTTCCCCCAATATAAGACACCCCCTGATAATAAGCCCAATCGGGCTTTTGAGTGCATGGCAATAAGGCCAAGCGCTTATTTCAGGGTTCAAAAAAATATAAGACAGGGTCTTATTTTCGGGGAAACACGGTAGTAACTACCTTTTACTGTATTTGCTTGCTTTATTTTTTCTTGCAATTTAAAACATGAAAGGAAGGAACCTGTTATTCCTGACAGGTTCCCTAGTTTGTGCGTTTAACACATTTCCAAATGACTCTTTCACGCAATTGGTATAATTCCTGCCAACTCGTGACTGTTACCAGTAATCCTCAACTTACAACCATTTGTTTAGCGGTAGTTCAAAGTTACAACAGCACTGAAAAAAGTGACTTAGAATCGTTTTTCACACTTAGTGACCGTTGCAGCCTCTCCATGGACAAGGGAATAAAATTTAGACACTTGGCAACTGACTCATATTTATGACAGTTGCCATGTCCTAGGGGTCATGCGATCCCATTTTGCGACATTCTGACAAGCAAAGTCCATGGGGAAGCCAGATTCACTTAACAACCTTGTCACTCACTTAACAACTTCGGTGATGCCCTTAACAACTGTAGCAAGAAAGTTCATAAAATAGGGCATAACTCACTTAACTCTCTCGCTTAGCAACATAAATGCTGGGCTTAATTGTGGTCATAAATCAAGGACTATCTGCATGAGTGGCTGCCATTTTGAATTTCCCACAATGCTACCGGTGTAATATTGGTCTAGAACGGTGATGGCAAACCTATGACACGCGTGCCAGAGGTGGCACGTAGAACCCTCTCTGTGGGCCCGTGCGCCATTGCCAGCTGCTCTTCACAGGTGCCGAAGTGCCAGAAAACAGCCTGAAAATGGCCTGAAAAACTGCCAAAAAACAGGCTGTTTTGGGGCCATTTTCAGGCCGTTTTCCAGGCCATTTTTAGGCCATTTTCTGGGCCATTTTTTCAGGCTGTTTTCAGGCCGTTTTTTGGGCCTTTTTCAGGGCCATTTTTGGCCTGAAAAATGGCCTGAAAAGGCCCCCAAACCGGCCCGTAAAATGGCCTGAAAACAGCCCAAAAAATGGGCAAAAAACAGCGCCGGCCAGCGTGACATGTATGTGCGTTCCGGTTTGTGCACTCGGTGCCAAAAAGGTTCACCATCACTGGTCTAGAAACACTGTGGGAAATTTAACATGGCAGCTCAAACACAACAGATTGAGTGTGTCTGTCCCTGAGCTGGAGACCGTGCTGCAGAATTGTGACTCCGGTAGTTGTTGAAAAGTATTGGGCATTGAGGGTGGGCCTAGCCAGGGCTAAATATTTTCCAAAGAGCCGAGCTTCTCAGAGTTCAGTGACAAATTGTACCAATGTGTGTTTGATGGAGGAACATGAGTCCTTCTTGGAAATCCGAGATGTTACACAATAAAGTAGACAGTCAGTGGGAAAGCACTTGTTATGACCAGTTTCCCACCAGCTTCTCAAGTACACCACCCTGATTTCTTAATTTCTGAGAGAAAAACACGGCAACCTCCTCCTTTTATCACCCGTTCTCTGAAGGCAGCTACTCTCAGAAGTTTGACGTGGCCTTTCGTGGTCCAGATGTTCTAGAGACCTCCCAGCATGGTGGAAAATTGTCCTTTAATGGGACCACTTGAGGGAGTAAATGACATGAGATGGGCAGCCGCCCTGTGTGGAAAACGCAGAATAAGCCTGAAATGGTGGTCGAGGAGTGAATTTCGTTGAGATACGTGGCATCGGTCAGGTGCCGTTTTCTTTCCTTTGTGTGAGGGCTGGTTGTTTTCAAACTTGTTTTGAGGTTCACCATCAGTGAAACATGAAAGTACTGCCCTCTCGTATGAAGATCTACCAGGATTGAGGAACGGTTTCCAAAAATCTCCACTTGGATATTTTGGGGAAAATCAATTAGTACGGCACAGAAACTTTTCTATGGATACAAATATTAAGTTTTCATCAGACTCCATAGCAAATGTGGGTTTGCTTCGAGCACCCCGTCTATTCTGGATTTTCTGGATAACAACATTTTGTTCTGCAAAAATAGTGGGGCGCAGAGGTTCAGGAGAACCTCTAGCTAAGATTCTGTGTAGTTTGGAGAACCCCCAAATCCCACTCCTGACTGGCCCCACCCACCTGCCCCAACCCTCCCAGGAATCCCCATGTGTCTCGTTTTGGATGCAGGTAAGTGCAGGACACTTGTGGAGGCTCAGGGAGGATGAAAAATGGATCTACTGGAAGTTCCCGTTTCTGGCCTCCAGAGGGCCTCCGGAGCATGGGGAGGCCATTTTCGCCCTCCTGGAGGCTCAAGGAAAGCCTTTGGAGCCCAGAGAGGGCAAAAACGCCCCCGCCGTGGTGCTGACTAGGCCACGCTCACCATGGCCATGCCCACCCAGCAACCAGGCAGAGAGCCCCTTGCTAAAATTTTTGAAGCCCACCCCTGGGTGCAGGCAACTATCATTCAAATCTTCTAGGGATGTTTCTGGGATCTTTACGAAGGTCCCGAGACAATTTCTAAAATAAAGATACCTCTGAAGGTCGCCATTTTGTTTTGCATCTGCCCAGAATCCCATTTTATTTACTTTCCATTATTTATTCAGCGTATGACGAGAACATGACAGAAGAAAAGTAAACATATACATACAATCCACGTTATTTTATACAAAATGTCTATGGGGCTATGGCAGTGGGCTCATAACTGAAGAACCAATTCAGGTATCCCATTGATCGTCTCTGGTGTGGCTTCATGCAGATCTTTGAAGGAACTAGAGAACGCATATCATGGGCAGTATCCCACAATATGTTTAATAGTTTGCCTATCAGCACCACAATTGCAACAAAAGGAAACTTCCCAGCCACACCGATAACGAGCAGAGGCATTACTTCCAGGATCACACCCAATTCTGTTCAATTTTGTCCAGACAAAGTGAGGCAGCTCAAAACCAGGTTTGGTAGAGGGATCACTAATTAACTTAACTTTATTGTCATTGCAGCTCCTACAATAAAATTAAATATCTCAGGGGTTGCCCCAAAGAACAGGGAGTCAAGCTCTTCTCCAAAGCACCTGAGGGCAGGACAAGAAACAATGGGTGGAAACTCATCAAGGAGAGAAACAACCTGGAACTAAGGAGAAACTTCCTGATAGTTAGAACAATTAAGCAGTGGGACAATCTGCCTCCAGAAGTTGTGAATGCTCCAACACTGGAAGTTTTTAAGAAGAGGTTGGATAACCATTTGTCTGAAGAGGTGTAGGGTTTCCTGCCTAAGCAGGGGGTTGGACTAGAAGACCTCCAAGCTCCCTTCCAACTCTGTTATTCTATATTCTATATTCTAAATGCCATCTTCAGTATACATGATACATAAGAAAAACTATAAAAACAAAACAAAAACACACACCCTTCACATTCTATACAACTGAATTGAAAACCTCCTGATGTTGCATTAATATTGCATGATATCAGTACTAGAATCCAATATAGTTACTGCTGTGGGGTAGAAGCTGTTTTTCAGCCTATTTCTCCTTGGCTTTTTTTAATCCTGTACCGTCTGCCAGATGGTAATAGTTCAAAAAAAAAAAAAGGGGGGGTGCCCAGGATGAGATGGATTAAAAGGGACCTTGGACCATTCCACTCTCCAGGAAATCTGAAATTCCTGAGTTTGAATTGAAACTTCCTCCCCATTAAAAGGATCTTTTCAAGGAAGTCAATCTAAGAAAAGGGATCAAGGGGTCAAGCTGTTTTCCAAGGCACCTGAAGGCCAGACAAGGAATAATGGATGGAAACTGATCAAGGAGAGATTCAACCTGGAAATAAGGAGAAACTTTCTGACAGTGAGAACCATCAACCGATGGAACAGAAGTTGCTTTTGGAAGTTGTGGGAGCTTCATCACTGGAAGCTTTCAAGAAGAGACTGGACTGCCATTTGTCAGAAAGGGTGTAGAGTCTCCTGCTTGGGTGGGGAAGAGGGGGTTGGACTAGATGACCTATAAGATCCCTTCCAACTCTGTTAATCTGTTAATCGGCTGGAGGCTGCCTTCTGCTGTAGGAACATTTTCCCCTCCAAGCTATTCTCGATCAAAGAAGATAGCCTTACAAGCCTTTTCCTAACAGCCCTGCAGCCTCAGCTGACATGTAACTGAAACCCTTCTACCTTCACCCACTCCTCGGACCCTCGCCAAAATAGCTTTACCTTCTGTGGAATCGCAAGCCAGCTCAAGGTCATCAGGAAAGGTCAAAGAGCACTCCATCATTTCAAACGCCAAAGGTTATCTCGACTTCAGCCAGCGCAAAACAAAAACAAGGGGCCCGGTATTTTTTTTTTCCCCCCTCTGTGGATTTTTGAAACCCTGAGGAATGTCAAGTGGTGGTGCTGGGGGGAAACTTTTAAAAATGAGGGTGTTTTGGGGAGAAAAGCAAGGAGAATTGGAAGGATGGGATGTCTTCTCAAAGAACATGCCTTTGGGGGGGACGGACCGCTGGATTTAAGGTTTTAACACCTTCGGGTGTTCAAAAGTAAGAGAGAGAGAAGTTGGAGAGAGATAAAAAAATATTAGAATTTACCTTGGCAGGAAGAATGTCCAAAGCTGTTTGAGGAAGGGATTATAGACAGTCCTTGATTTACGAACCCACAATGGAGCCCAAAATTTCCATTGCTAAGCGAGCCGGTGGTCAAGTGAGTTTTGCTCCATTTTGCAACTTTTCTTGCCATAGATGTTAAGCGAACCATTGCAGTTGTTGAGTTAGTAACACGGTTGTTAAGTGAATCTGGCTCCCCCATAGACTTTGCTTCCCAAAAAGGATCACATGACTTTGTGACACTGAAAACCGTCATAAATAGGAGATGGTGGCCAAGTATCTGAATTTTCAGCACGTGACCACAGAGATGCTACAATGGTCGTAGGTGTGAAAAGCGGCCATAAGTCGCTTTTGTCATTGCCGTTGTAACTTCACATTTGGCTCCATGATTTGAGCCTGTCTACCCAAAACCTGGTCCAGAATGCATTAAGAAAAGCCAAACTGTTAAAACTGTTAAATTGTTAAACTGTTAAAGAGATGGACTGCCATTTGTCAGAAATGGTGTAGGGTCTCCTCCAGCTTGGCAGGTGGTTGGACTAGATGACCTACAAGGTCCCTTCCAACTCTGTTAATCTAATCTAATCTAAAACCTGCAAATCAGAGGATTTTTTTTTTTAAAGGAGAGAGATGGCCTCAAATACTGTAAGTTCCTTGCCCCTACCTCAGCACTGCCAGCCGTCCATTCATGAGGATTGATGAGCTGTCTGGTTTATTGTTGATTATCTGCTGGGTGTTGACTTTGAAATTCATTTATCTGCAGGAGTCTTAAAAGGAGGAAATGCCCATGTCTGGCCTCTTATGTGGAGTGGGGGTGGAGTGGGGTAGGGGGGAGAGAAGACAAACATTTAAGGCAAACTCATCCAGTAAGGCTGGACTTCCGCCTGTATTGTCCCATTGATGGGACCTTAAGGCTTCTATCAACTGGTAGAGTAGAGTAGAGTAGAGTAGAGTAGAGTAGAGTAGAGTAGAGTAGAGTAGAATAGAGTAGAAGAGAGAAGAGAAGAGAAGAGAAGAGAAGAGAAGAGAAGAGAAGAGAAGAGAAGAGAAGAGAGCGATGAAAGAAGAAGGAGAAGGAGGAGAGGGAGAAGAGTGGGAGAAGTAGAAACAGAGATGAAGGATGAAAAGAGAAGAGAAAAGAGAAATGATTGTCTAATCTCTTCTTAAAAGCTTCCAGAGATGCTTATTCAGACCACAATTTCTGAATAACAGAACAATAACAGATTATCAGAGTTGGAAAGGACCTTGAAGGTCATATAGTCTAACCCCACCCACCCATCCAAGCAGGAGACCCTACATCATTTCTGACAGATGGCAGTCTGGTCTCTTCTTGAAAGCTTCCAGTGATGAAGCTCCCACAACTTCTGGAGGCAACTTCTGTTCCACCGATTAATTGTTCTCACTGTCAGGAAATTCCTCCTTAGTTCTAGGTTGCTTTTCTCCTTGATGAGTTTCCACCCATTGCTTCTTGTCCTGCCCTCAGGTGCTTTGGAGAAGAGCTTGACTCCCTCTTCATTGTGGCAGCCCCTGAGATATTGAAATAATATTTTTAAAATAATATTTTAAATTATTTTAAATTGATGTCTATTCTGTTTTTAAATAGGCTGTACACCGCCCTGAGTCCTTCGGGAGAAGGGCGGTATAGAAATAAAATAATAATAATAATAATAATAATAATAATTATTATTATTATTATTATTATTATTAAATACTACAATGCTATAGATATTGGAACAATCCATTTCCAGCAAGGACACAGTATGGAGGAGATGACCAGGTGAGCCCATGGGAGTGGGGGTCAGATGACCAGGGTGAGCCCATGGGAGTGGGGGGGTCAGACGCCTCATAAGAGTTGGGATCTTAGAGGTCATCTACTCCACCTCCTGGTCACACAGGAGACCTATACTTACAGTATATATATTTCTGACAAACAGCTGCCTACAGAGCATTGCTAATCTGAAATTATGGAGTCTGCGGAGATTCTCAATCATCCAGGTCACGGCTGATTGAGTCACTGGTCACCAGACTTTCTTGTTGTTGTTTTTTCTCCTTGAAAATGTTTTGCTTCTCATCCAAAAAGCTTCTTCCGTTGAAATTGTGGAGGTGTGGGTGAAACGTAGGAGTGAAAAAAAACAGCCTCTGAGGTGAGGATAACATACAGAAAGGGAGGAAAGGATCAGGAGGAGGAGGAGAAGAGGCCCACCCTGCTAATTGAAAGAAGATCCTGATGTCACTCATGACGTTCGCTCATCTGTCATTCTGGCACCGACACGGATCCGGCTTTAATAGGGATCTAAACAAATTCTTGCCTTCTCCAGAGGGGCCCCCACAGATGAAGGGCTGGGAGCCTGGGAGGGGATGTTGTCATTTTGGGGCTGGTGAAGACAGGGGCATAAACAACTGGAGTGACCCCCTGGGCTGAACACAGCTGGGGTCTCCCCTCGGAAAGGGGGCTGGATATATATATATATATATACATATATACATATACATATATATATATATATATATATATATATATATATATATATATATATATATATAGTTTCTCTGTGAAACTGAGAAGTGAAGTTGTTTCCCCCAACAGCTTGCTCCCGTCTCTTTGGGAATGACAGCTCCCTCCATCAGAGGACCGTGGAGACTGGAAATCTGAAAAGTCTCGGTTTTGCCTTGTTCTACCTCCATCTGCCCTTCATTTGATGTTTCCTAATGGGAAAGGAGAACAAGGAAGGGGAGGGGGGTTGAGTTAATAAGAGCTGCAGAGATTGGAGAGGGGAGACCAGTGGGGCAGGTTGCCTCCAGAAGCTTTGGGTGCTCCAACATTGGAGGTTTTTAAGAAGAGATTGGGCAACTGTTTGTCTGAAGTGGTAGAAGGTTCCAAGGTCCCTCCCAACTCTCTTTGAAGGACTAGGAAATGAAGGACTAGGGGAGACATGATAGCAGTCTTCCAATATCTCAGGGGCTGCCACAAAGAAGAGGGAGTCAACCTATTCTCCAAAGCACCTGAGGGCAGGACAAGATGCAATGGGTGGAAACTTCTCTCCTTGAGAAGCAACCTAGAACTAAGGAGAAACTTCCTGACAATGAGAACAATGAATCAGTGGAACTCCTTGCCTCCAGAAGTTGTGAATGCTCCAACACCGGAAGTTTTTAAGAAGATGTTGGATAACCATTTGTCTGAAGTGGTGTGTTGTGGCCCACCAGCGGCCTGCGCGGATTGTGGCTGATCCCGATGACGAGGAGGCTGGTGTGGTGTTGCGCCGGCAGCCTGCGCAGGAGGCTGAAGAGGATGTGGTGCCAGAGGCAGAGACTCAGCCAAGGACTTCAGAACCTCCAGTGGCTCCTTCAAGTGGAGAGAGTGAAGTGGAGGAGCCTCTCCTCAATGCTCGAGCACGCAGGGCTGCCAAAAGGCAGGAGTGGCTACTCAGGAGGAGGAGGTCTCCTCGAGAGTAAGGCTTGAGGATAGTTGGCCACTCCCTTAGCCTATTTAAGTCGCACCTGTTAGTAAGTTTCTTGCTAGAAACAACTTGTAATTATCATCAGAGCATTTTTGGAACAGTCTTATCGTATCTTGTTTTCTGGGCTGGTTGCCAATGTTCGCCGGACGTTGGTTTATTCTTGCTACTTAATAAATTTGATAAGGACTGTTGGTGTGTGTCAATATCCTCAGGAATCTGGAGCTGGGGCAGAACATGGTGTAGGGTTTCCTGCCTAAGCAGGGGGTTGGACTGGAAGACCTCCAAGGCCCCTTCCAACTCTGTTGTTCTGTTCTATTCTAATGAACTACTTGCCTTCAGAAGTTGTGAGTGCTCCGTCACTGGAGGTTTTCAAGAACAGACTGGACAGCCACCTGTCTGAAATGGTTGACGGTCTACCTGTTCGAGCAGGAGGTTGGACTAGAAAACTTCTGAGTTTTCAATTCCAATTCTATTGGTCTATGTTTTATGTTCTCTTATTCTGTTATTCCGACCTTCTGTGCCAATGACCAATGACCAGGGACATAGAACATAAAATCATAGGGTTGGCAGTATTCTAATCCAACTCCCTACTCAAGGCTCCCATATCATCCTGGTCAAATGGTTTTCCAGTCTGTTTCTGAAAACCTTCAGTGGTGGAGTACCCACAAAACCAGGAGTCAAGCTACTCCACTGATTAATTATTCTCACTGTCAGGAAATTTCTTTTTCTAGGTTGGATCTCTCTTGAGAGCTTCCACCTATTTCTTCTCGGTTGGACTGCTATGGTTCTGTTGGGTGAAACTACAAATGAGATGCCCAGCCTCGCAGCAATCTAAGCTGCCCATAAACCCATAAAAGAAACTATCTCAAATTCTGAAATGCCAGTTCTTGAGTCATAACTCGAAAGTTATGGTTGAAGTTGGATAATACCAGATAAGGAATTTAGATTTCTTGAAGTGTTTTAAGTAATCTTTTGCTCAATGAGGTTGGTCCTTCTCCCTCTCCTGAGAAAGACATCGGCAGGCAAACGAGATGTGTTTTATGCCAAAGATTCTTAGAACACAATTGCACACAATTGCAGTGTTTTACTGCAATTGTGTTCTAAGAATCTTTGGCGTAAAACACATCTCTTTTTAAACATTTGTAAGATATTGAATATTCAAGGATCTAGAAAGTTTTACTCTGATGTTCCACAATCCATAAAGTTCAACCGTAATGCCCAAGGATCTAGAAAGTTTAATTTTGATATTCAAGGATCCAGAAACGTTTACCAAGATGTTAAAAGATTCAGAAAGTTTAATTGTATGATATTTAAGGTTCCAGAGAGTTTAACACTGATGTTCCACGATCCAGAAAGTTTAACAGTGATATCCAGAAAGTTTAATTGTGATACTCAAGGATCTAGGAAAGTTTTTTTTAAAAAATATTTTTTATTATTTTTTACTTTAAAAACAAAAGAAATGTTTCCATTTTACAACAGTTCCGTATCGGTGTATATCTACAGTTTATGTTTTTCCCTCCTGCATATTCACATATTTATTTTTGTAGTTCCCTTATTCCTTATATATTATATATACTACTCCTTACTTATTATACATACTATTATATCTATATATTACTTTACATACATTGTATATTTGATATCATCTTATTAATGCTTCCTAATTTCTAGATCATCTCTATTATATATTTTATTGCTTATTGTTCCTCTCCTCTAACCATTTCTACCATTTATTCCATATTAAATAATATTCCGTTTCATCTTTTTCTTTTATTTCTTTCTTCAATTGATCCATCTCCGTACAGTCCAACATTTTCCTTATCACCTCTTCGTCTTTTGGTATGACATTATTTTTCCAATTTTGTGCATAGGTTATCCAGATCTAGGAAAGTTTAATTGTGATGTTCAAGGATCCAGAGAGTTTAACTCTTAACGTTCAAGGATACAGAAAGTTTTACTGTGAGCTCCATATCCCTACCAGTAGCTTCTCTTTTTAATGGAAAGGAGGAAGGAACTGCTTTGAAGAACAAATGGAATCCATTCTAATTTTTCTGGCAAGGCTCCATGGGCTCCCACTGCTTGAAGGCAGCTCCAGTTTCAGAATAATCAAGGGGATCTTGTGGTTAATTAGACACACAACTAATTAAGCAGATGTCAAACCAAGGCAGCAGTAGGCAAGCCAAGATGACTTCTGGTCCTTTAGAATTTTTTCTTCTGACTTGGATTTTTTCCCCTCCTTGAAAATCAAGACGGGCAATTCTGTATAATGACTTTTTTTTTTTAAAAAAAAAAAACTTTAGCAGAGTTAACTTTCCAAATAGATTGGAAAATTATCTTTTTCCAATCCCTTCGGAAAGTTAACTCTGCTAAAATTACTTTCTTTCCCTTTTATGCCCCTGTACTGAAGTTTCTCGTGTAAAATGTCCATAATGTTTTCTCCCCTGGGAAAGGGACTTCTCTTTCTTTACCTGCTTCCTGAAATGCTTGAAAAATTTTCTTTTGCATCTTCTCCTTTTTGGGCTGATTTAACTATCCATCCTTCTGGAATCTCTCTGGCAGCTTATACTTCTCAGTCTCAAAAGACCCGATAAGAAAGGATTTAGTGGAAAGTCAAAACTCATGTTTCACATGTGTTGGGATTTAGTGGTGAAATTCAAGGGTTGTTTTTTTTTTACCACCGGTTCTGTGGGCGTGGCTTATCCTTCTAAGCTCTGTTAGGAGAGTGCTTATCACAAGAACTATCTTGAATCAATGGCTGTATCTGTTTGAGTGGCTGAACATTATCTGACAAACGGTTGTTGGCCAATGAATCTGGTTTATTTTTAGTGCTGTCTTACTGATAAATCTTCTCTGTCAACATGGCCATTGTGCCTATAGCCTCAGCTCATGCCCTACCAATGTGTTGACACTTGACATGTCAGTGGCATAAGAAGGAAAGTTTCTTTAGCATTTTGGGATGTTATGGCCCAGCACTTCCTATGCCTTGTAGCTGAACCATGGTTTTTCAATACCCCAGGAGTCCTGGTTTCACCCGGAGTCCCGTTTTTATGTCGAACCACAAATGGCCAACCTTCTAGTCTAAAACCTTCTGACCTAAGTGTAGTACACAAAATTAGCTGCTGAAACATCCTACCTGTCAATGACTACTTCAGCTTCAACCGCAACAACACACAAGCACACAATAGATACAAACTTAAGGTAAACCGCTCCAAACTCGATGGCAGAAAATACGACTTCAGCAACAGAGTGGTCAATGCCTGGAATGCACTACCTGACTCTGTGGTTTCTTCCCCCAAAGCCCCATAACTTGAACTTTAGACTGTCTACTGTTGACCTCCCCCCATTCCTAAGAGGTCTGTAAGGGGCGTGCATAAACACACCAACGTATCTTACCGTCCCTGCCCTACTGTCCCCATTTATTCGTATCCATTTCCTATATTCATAATCGTGTTTATACTTATATCTGTTATCTTATACATGCTTGACAAATAAATAAAATAAATAAATAAATAAAAAGTTGCCTAATTTACTCTGACTTACACTTAGATTGGATTGAACTTCCATGGATGTCAAATATAATTCAGACAGGATGGTGATGTCGCAGGGGTTGAAGGGATGCCCTTGTTGGGATGTCCTTGTTGGGATGTTCTGTGAGAAGGATGACAATTTGGTGGACCTCAACGACGTGGTGTTTGCCGCCGGTTGTGTTGAGTTGAAAAGCACCTGAGGTAATTTAATAAAATATAGAACGTCAGAGGTGATATCTAACCATATCTTCTGAATAGGAGGCCACCAGAATAACAGAGAAAGGGAAAAAAACCCTTCTCTTTGGGAGCTTCCTCTATTAGCTTTTCTTCTTTCTTCTCCTTCTCCTCTTCTTTTTCGCCTTCTTATCAGTCTCCTTCTTCTCCTTCTCCTTCTCCTTCTCCTTCTCCTTCTCCTTCTCTTCTGAATAAAAGGCCACCAGAATAACTGAAAGAAAGCAACCCTTCTCTTTATGAGCTTCCTCTATTACCTCCTCCTCCTCCTCCTCCTCAGGGGTGGGCTGCTGGGGGTTTGCAGGATTTCGGGAGAACCTCTTGCTAAAATTCTGTGCAGTTCAGAGAACCCCCAAATCCCACTCCTGGCTGGCCCCATCCACCCCTCCCCTCCCCTCCCAGGAGTCCCCATGCAGCCCATTTTGGATGCAGATAAGTGCAGGGCATGCGTGGAGGCTCGGGGAGGGCGAAAAACGGGCCTACCAGAAATTTGGGAACTTCCTGACTCTGTGGTTTCATCCCCAAACCCCCCAAATTTTAACCTAAGACTGTCTACTGTTGACCTCCCCCCATTCCTAAGAAGTCTGTAAGGGGCGTGCATAAGCGCACCAGCGTGCCTACTGTCCCTGTCCTAAAGTTTCTTCAATTTGTACCTATTTTATGTATCCAATCCATGCTTATACTTATTACCAAATATGTTCTTGGCAAATAAAATAAATAATAAATAAATAAATAAATTTTCACCCTCCCGGAGGCTTGAGAAAAGCCTCCGGAGCCTGGGGAGGGCAAAAACAGCCTGTCCGCCGTGGTGCAGGAGGCTGACTAGGCCACGCCCACATGGCCACACCCGCCCAGCAACCGGGCAGAGAGCCCCTTGCTAAAATTTTTGAAGCCCACCCCTGCTCCTCCTCCTCCTCTTACTCCTCCTCCTGAGGGAGATGCAAAGATCTCTTTTCTTCTAAGCAGCCTCAACCATTGTTAGTTGATATTGTTGTGGGTCTCTCCAACACCAAAGTTCAAAAACATTGAAAGTCTTCCTATTCTGCTACTTCAAAATCCAACTTTTTCTTCCACCGTTCTCTCCAACTTTTTATCTTCTTCTTTAATTTTTTTTTTTTTAAAAAATACATATAAAAAACCCTGGAAAAAATAAATGTACAGTCTCAATAACTCCATGAATGGAAGATCTAATGTTACTTGCGGTTTATGAACGAGTTGCTTGTAAGTCACAGGTTATGAAACCTCCCGTTGCAATGAAATGGAGCCAAGCTTTGCTAAAACTGGGGTGTAAAAATTTTATGCACACACGTACAGATGTCAGAGGCCCTTTAAAACTGCCGTTAAAATAGAGACCCTCAGTAATGGGAATGGCGCGGGGTGTTTAAAAACGATCATTAAAACTTATACTGAAATAACAATATGGTTTGGCAGAATAAAAATGAAGACCTGAACCAGCTTCACAACAGGCCCATGAAAATAAAAAAAGAAATGCTTTAAGCAGCCACAAGTGTTGATAGTTCACACGTCAGGTGTAACTGGTTTGAAATTGATTCCAGGAGACGGAGGATGGTGGGCAGGGTTAAAACTCTCAACCATGACGAGAGAATAAAATGGGTGTGAACATGAAACTCTCACCATCACCAGCCTTGGTATAGATGTGTTGCTATCTTGTTCTCTCCCATTACTATCTCTCTCTGTCTGTCTAATGTCACTCTGTCCTACCTACTTAACTTCTGTTTATTAATCCTTATAAATATCTTCTATATCTTTTTAGCTATGTATCATTTCTCATCTTTACTTCTTTCATCTGTCCGTCCATCTGTCTGTCTGTCTATCTATCTATCTATCTATCTATCTATCTATCTATCTATCTATCTATCATCTATCTATCTATCTATCTATCCATCTATCTATCTTCTATCTGTCATCTATGCATCTCTATCTATCATCTATGCATCTCTATCTATTTATCTATTTATCTATCTATCTATCTATCTATCATCTATCTATCTATCTATCTATCTATCTATCTTCTATCTGTCATCTATGCATCTCTATCTATCATCTATGCATCTCTATCTATTTATCTATTTATCTATCTATCTATCTATCTATCATCTATCTATCTATCTATCTATCTATCTATCTTCTATCTGTCATCTATGCATCTCTATCTATTTATCTATTTATCTATCTATCTATCTATCTATCATCTATCTATCTATCTATCCATCTATCTATCTATCTTCTATCTGTCATCTATGCATCTCTATCTATCATCTATGCATCTCTATCTATTTATCTATTTATCTATCTATCGATCTATCTATCATCTATCTATCTATCTATCTATCTATCTATCTATCTATCTATCTATCTATCTTCTATCTGTCATCTATGCATCTCTATCTATCATCTATGCATCTCTATCTATCTATTTATCTATCTATCTATCTATCTATCTATCTATCTATCATCTATCTATCTATCGTCAATCTATCACCTCTCTCTTTCTTATCTTTCTCTCTCATCTCTATTTTTTCTCTCTATCTCCACCCACCCGCTATAGTTCTCTATCATCTTTATCTAAATCTAGTTATCCATCTATATATAATTTTTCTCTTGTCTCTAGTTCTCCCATCCATCCATCCATCCATCCATCCATCCATCCATCCATCCATCCACCTCTCTTCTACCTAATCTAGCGATCCTATCTACCCATCTTCGCTCACTTTCACTATCTTTCTAGTGCGTCTCCGCCAAATATCACACCATCCCTACCAACCGACCAGAGCTAGTAAACCAGAAGTGTGAAAGTTTCCAACAGCCCCGAGTTCTAAAGTAGCAAAAGGAAAGACCCTCCGATCGGTGTGACATCCCACCTCTCTCACTCCCTGTTTTCTAATTTCGCATTTTGGCTACGCCTGCTCGGTTGACCTCCCTCTGGTCTTCCTCCCCTTCCCATCTTCCTTGCTCCAACCTGGACCTTCTGGTTTGAGACCTGCTGGATTTTTGAAACTTTAGATTACAGTGTTTTAAAAAATTGCTGACTTATGTGGAACTGCAGGCCAGTTTAGAGACACCTCCCTGGAGCCTTTTCTTCCTGCTAATTTATAGCCGTGTTTGTTGATCCATTCCGTTATGGGCTCTACAAAATTGCTGTTAGTCTTTCATAAACTCTCTTTCTTACCCTGACAGGGGACCATAAAACTTAGGGCAGGAAGAGAAGGGGGGGCTGAGGTGCAAAAAGCTTGGGAAGGGCGTTTAGGTAACTATCAGCTGCTTTCCAGATGGGTGGCCTTCGAAACAGCTTCTGTCTCTGAGGTGCTATAAGCTAGCCTTGATTTTGCAGTCTAAGAAAACAGATACAACCTCCTTTCTTTTCTCCACCCTTAGACCCTGTATAAACACACTTGTAGGCACGGTGTCAAATTTATTAAAGGGGTGTTTTAGAAAACAGTGTGCACGCTTTCTCTCTCTCTCTCTCTCTCTCTCTCTCTCTCTCTCTATCTATCTATCTATCTATCTATCTATCTTTCCCTCACACACAAAATCTCAAGCTCTTTCTCTCTCTTTCACAATTTCTCAATCTTTCTCTGTCTCTCTGAATCTTTTTCTCTCACACACAAAATCTCTCAATCCGTCTCTCACTCTCTTTCACGCACAAAATCTCTCTCTCAAATCTCTTTCTCAATCTCTCACACCCAAAATCTCTCTCTCTTAATTTCTCTCTCTCAGTCTCTCTCTCTCACACACAAAATCTCTCTCTGTCTCTCTCAAACTCTCTCTCAACCTCTTTCTCTCCCACATAAAAACTCTCGCTCAATCTTTCTCTCTCTCTTTCACATCCAAAATCTCTCGCTCAATCTTTCTCTCACTCTCTTTCATGCACAAAATCTCTCTTTCTCTGTATCTTTCTCAATCTCTCTCAATCTCTCTTTCAATCTCTTTCTCTCACACCCAAAATCTCTCTCTCAGTCTTTCTCTCACTGTCTCTCTCTTTCACCCACAAAATCTCTCAATCTTTCTCTCACTCTCACCCACAAAATCTCTCTCTCTGTCTCTGTGTCTCTCTCAATCTCTCTCAATCTCTCTTTCAATCACTTTCTCTCACACCCAAAATCTCTCTCTCAATCTTTTTCTCTCTCAGTCTCTCTCTTTCACACCCAAAATCTCTCAATTTTTCTCTCACTCTCTTTCACGCACAAAATCTCTCTCTTAATCTTTCTCTCTCAATCTCTTTCTCTCACCCAAAATCTCTCTCTCAATCTTTCTCTCCCTGTCTCTCTCTTTCACCCACAAAATCTCTCTCTGTCTCTGTGTCTCTCACAATCTCTCTCTTTCACACCCAAAATTTCTCTCTCTCCCTCTCCCCCCCCTCTCTCTCCCAAGGTAAAACCCCCACAAAGAAGTGAATAGTAAATGCTTGTGGGTCTTCCTGGTCTGAGGTCAATTTTTCCCAGATCCTGCATAATTTCTGTATCAGGAAGATCTCTTTCCTGCTCTCTCTCATCAATTATTGACTAACAGCTGATCTTGTCTCAAGTTTGCCAATCAAGATGACAGAATTGAAGATTAATTGCTTCCTTCATTCCTTCCCTACCCAACACCCCCCCTTTCTGGTTGGGAATAGGAACTCCCTCTTTCTGTCTGGTTTTCCATCAGTGATCCCTCATGATAAATGTACAAAAAAGCCTCCAGAGATACCATCTAGGCACACCTGACTTCACCCAGATCCAGATGTATTTAGAAGAGCCCGTGGCATGAATGAGATTTTGGTGAATCATTTGTGTTTATTGGATCTTAATAGGTCTGCTTTGGCTCGGATTAGCTACGGACTGGATAGAAAAGAGTATTTGTAGCTCACGGTTGAACTGTGGAGCCCTTGGTGCTCTCTGAGCTTGGTGGTTTTCTTGCAGAGGTTTAACTACCATCAGCACTGATGATATAACCTAGTTTGGTGATGAAACATTTGCAAGAAAACCAAAAAGCTCAGAGAACACCAACGACCCCACAGTCCTCCTCCTCCCTGCAAACCTCACACCCTTCTAGCACTGATCCTGTTACTTAATTGGGTCATGAAACAACTAAGCTCAGAGAGCACCAAGAACACCTCATGAATAGTGTTGAGGTCCATTACTTCTTCAACATGTTGGCTATCTTTTTCTTTCTTCTGCTGCTGTTCTAAAGTCGATGACTTTATGGTGCACCACCCCGAGTCTGTAGATTAGGGTGGTATTGAAATGCCAAATAAATAAATACAAGTAATAGAAGAGAAGATAGTTCTCTTCCTTGGTGCTCTCTGAGCTTTCTTGCAGACATTTCACTATTGTTAGCACTGATGATGTAACCTAGTTTGATGATGAAACGTCGGCAAGAAAACCATCAAGGACCCCACAGTCATTGTCCTCTCCTTCTCCTTGCCACAAACCCCACCTCCTTCTAGCACAGATGATGTTATCTAGTTGGGTAATGAAATGTTTGCAAGAAAACCACCAAGCTCTGAGAAGACCAAGGATCCCACAATTATGGATTCATCCTGACTAGTCAGAGTTTCATTCCAAAGGAGATAAATTAATCCTACCACATGTGGAAGTCCTTTTACTTATTTTCTGGAGTTTGATCCATTTTCTGGAGTTTGATTCATTTCCTGGAATTGTATTTCTTTTCTGGAGTCGAGCCTGAAACTTCCAAATATCAGGTTGGCGGTTGGAATGAAGTGTGAAAGAAATTGAGGGGGGAAAAATACAGGTAAATCATCAACTTACAACCATTCATTTAGTGATCAAGATTACGACAGAATAATCAAAATAAAGCATGCTGGAAATTAGCCAAACAAAAACTGGAGGTCTGGAGGAGGATATGCTGTTAAACAGCCAAACAATAATATGCTGGAAATCAGCCAATAAATAGGAGGAGATAGGAGGAGGATATGGATTTTGAGATAAATTTGAGAATATGAAATATGCAAAACTAAAGGCAAATTGATAAAGCTTTTAAGGTTTAAAGATCTGATGAAGGGGTCAAGAGATTAAGAAATAGGGACTGAAGTTTGATTTATTAATTGAAATAAAAAATAGAGCTGTATCTAAATTGAAATTATGATGTATGGTTAGAAATTGTAAGGTAAATAATTAGACTAAGAGATTAGAATATTTTTTTCCCTTTTTTTAATGTTTTAATATTGATGTCAAAAGGTGTAATGAAGAGAGCTTGGAAAAGAACCAGAGATAATTGAACTTATAAATGAGCATAATAATGAATTAAATGTGTACCTGGAAATTAAATTGGTGGTGATATAATAGAATGGTTCTGATCAAGATATTAGAGTTTATGACTAAAATTTTTTTTTATGTTTTGAACTTTGAATTTTAAAAGATATAATGGGAAATTGTGAATGGAGCTTTTTCAAAATTTAAGCGATTGTATCCATTCATGACCGGATTGAGACTTTGCTCTCGAAAGAGATGTATTTTATGTGTAATGTTGGAAAAAATTAAAAAAAATTGCAAAAAAAAAAAAAAAAAGAAGAAGAAGATTATGACAGAATGTGTTTCTGTTAAATCTTAGCAGATAGAAAGGTGATAAATAAGTAATTGGTTAACATTCTTAATTTTGATAACAATGTAAATTAAGATGAGCATTTTAAATGCTAATTGTAAAGAGAATAATAATGTGGGAATCATGAATGTGATTATTTTTGCGAAGAAGAATGAATAGAACTTGTTTGTGATAAATATCAGCGGATGGAAATGTGAAAATAAGTAATCTAACAATATGATTAATTTTGAGAACAATGTTAAATTAAGATGAACATTCAAATGTTAATGATTGGGAAGGAGGAATTAGAGAGATACTTCCAGAAATGAAAAAATATGGTAAACAATTGACGTGAGGAGAAATATAAAGCGTAAAGTGATGTTATCTATATGTAAAATTGAAAATGATAAAAAATTATGGAAAGAGAAAAACATGGCAGAAGTTGAAATCATAAAATAGGGTGAAAAATGATTAATTTGTGATAAAGGATTATACAAAAGAGATGAACATTGGGGAAAAAAATGGGAAGATTAAAATACATTATAACTATGATTATGTATAAAATGCATAAGATGTGACCCGGTCAACTCTCTTTTCATAAAATATGTACGATGAAATAAAAATTTTAATAAAAGTTGTTTATAAAAAAAAAAAGATTACAACAGTGCTGAAAAAAAGCGATTTACATCCGGTCCTCGCACTTACGACCATCACGGCATCAAAATTTGGGTGCTTGGCAACTAGCAAATATTTATGATGGTCATAGCATTTGGGGGTCACATGATCACCCTTCGGGATCTTCCCAGCCAGCTTCCAACAAGCCAAGTCAAAGGGGAAAGCTGGATTCGCTGGCAAAAAAAATTATAAAATTGGTGTGACTTATTTAACATGCTTAGCAATGGACCATGAGGTCCCAATTGTAGTCATAAACTGAGGACTACCTGTAATGCAGGATCTTGAGTTTACAGTTTACTGTTGGAGACCTGGTCTAATTGTGCAAAGATAAAGGTTCCCCTCGCACATACGTGCTAGTCCTTCCCAACTCTAGGGGGTGGTGCTCATCTCTGTTTCAAAGCCGAAGAGCCAGCGCTGTCCAAAGACATCTCCGTGGTCATGTGGCCGGCATGACTCAATGCCAAAGGCGCACGTTGGAACGCTGTTCCCTTCCCACCAAAGGTGGTCCCTATTTTTCTACCTGAATTTTTTACCTGCTTTCGAACTGTTAGGTTGGCAGAAGCTGGGACAAGTCACGGGAGCTCACCCCATTTACGCGGCACTAGCAATTCGAACCGCTGAACTGCCGACCTTTCAATCGACAAGCTGAGTGTCTTAGCCACTGAGCCACCGTGTCCCTTTTAATTGTGCAAAGAGAAACTACTTTTTCCTGATCTCCTTCTCACCGGGCTGAAGCACATCCTTCAGTCGGTCGGCCTGACTGAAGGATGCTGAGTTGTTAAGTTTTGATTTTATTATTGTTGTGGAAAGTGCTCCATCTTTGAGTCGTGAACCCATCAAAGAAACCATTTCCCACCCGAAAGGAAGATACACACAGTCAGGTCTCGTGAGGTGTGATTTATGCCCTCATCTGTTTCCCATTACTAGTTAGATTAATTGCACCACGCTTTTTGGTGTGACGAGAAGAGAGAGTTGGGAGAAAATGAAAGAAAGGAGGAATAATACTTTAGGAGGTGTGATTTCAGATGGTGTCTCTCAATATCGAGTGTGCATAAAAAGAGTCTGGGTCTGATTTTTAAGGAGATATATTTATATATTTTTTCATAAAAAGTTTTTTCTTTTTTCTTTTAAAACAAACATTACATTGTTAATCAGTCAGTGTGCCATCTGGGTACAAATTTTTGTGTCATATGTAACGCTTACCATCATTTTCTTAATCTATATATTCCTTTACATTTCAATTTAATATATCTCCTATTAAAACATTTTTCTTCCAAATGTATTTAATTTTATACCACTTTTTGTCCATATTCATTTTCTATCCAATGGTAAAATTGCCCCCCTATGTTATAATACTCCGAGATATATTTATATCCTGAGGAGCTCTATCGGCAACATCCAGGTATTGGGATTTTTGGAACTGGAGTTAGTTTTCTATCAGAAAAGTTTTTCAGTTTTTCCAAAGCTTCCCTAGGAATTTCTCAGACTGTTCAGAGATCCTTATAAATGTAAACGGACAGCCTTCTGATGCTTTCCAGGAAAATGTGAATTATTTGCATCTGGAATAATCCTAAAGTTTTTTCTTTACAAATGTGTTCCAATTTTTAATCTGTCCGATGGGAAAAAAAGAAGGAGGGGATTTCTTTACCACAGTTAATGTCTCAATAAAAGAACACACTCAAAGCAACATTTGAAAGAAATCTAGTGAAAAGAAGGACCAGGGCAGACATGATAGCAAGTCTTCCAATATTTGAGGGGCTGCCACAGAGAGGAGGGGGTCGAGCTATTTCCCAAAGCACCCGAAGGCCAGATAAGGAATAATGGATGGAACTGAACAAGGAGAGATTCAATCTGGAAATAAGGAGAGATTTTCTGACTGTGAGAACAATCAACTCATGGAACAGAAGTTGCCTTCGGAAGTTGTGGGAGCTTCATCCCTGGAAGCTTTCAAGAAGAGAGCGCACTGCCATCTCTCAAAATTTTATTCCAACTGACTCAAGAGGCATGAAAGAGCATTATTAATACTAACATGCAAATACATGTTTAATTTTATCGACCGTTTATGTTTTTATTCCCGTGAGTAGTTGTCGTAGGGGCCCCCAGTACATTGCTTTGCCCAGGGCGGGGCCCATCATGCTGTTAAGGCAGCCCTGCAAAGACAGCGAAGAACCCAGATGCCTTTTGCAGAGAAGAAACAATATTGATTCAGTCAAATGCTCTTTCATGCCTCTTGAGTCCGTTGGAATAAAATTGGCACAGAGTGCCCTCCACAGTTTTTTTTTCCCGAGAAAAAGAGTTATTGTATTGATCCTGAAAACTTGACCCAGAGAAACATGTGGCCAGAAAAGGTCCCAAGTGCTCAACTCTCTCTCTGCAGGAAACGGACCTTTTTCAGAAAGTTGATGTTTCTCTGCGATGTGTTCCATGATTAATGAAGGGAAAAGCCCTTGTAGATAAGCTATCAGAAGGGCAGATTGGGTAGCTACCCCGTCATACAAATTCTGCAGGAGAATGTAAACAAACCCAGGCTCTTTGGGGTTTCTTTTTTCTTTCCGTGACAAAAACCAGGGATTCAGGTCCATTTCCAAATGGGTCCCCCTGTCTCATCCCATTAAAGTCCACGGCCGTCCGTAAGTTTCCTCCGGGGACTCTGGGCAGAGTTAAAACATAGGAAGAACGGTTGCAGGAATTGGGTATGGCTAGTCTACAGAAAAGAAGGACTAGGCATGACAGGATAGCAGTGTTATTTGAGAGGCTGCCCCAAAGAAGAAAGGGTCAACCTATTCTCCAAAGCACCTGAGGGCAGGACAAGAAGCAATGGGTGGAAACTCATCAAGGAGAAGAGCAACCTAGAACTAAGGAGAAATTTCCTGACAGTGAGAACAATTAATCAGCGGAACAACTTGCCTCCAGAAGTTGTGAATGCTCCAACCATGGAAGATGTTGGATAACCATTTGTCAGAAGTCGTGTAGGGTGTCCTGCCTAAGCAGGGGGTTGGACTAGATGACCTACAAGGTCCCTTCAACTCTTGTTATTCTGTTTTCTGTTTTTCTGTTTTTTGATAGCAGTGTTCCAGTATTTGAGGGGCTGCCACAAAGTAGAGGTCGTGGTGGAGGGGGAGAGGTCAACCTATTGTTCAAAGCCCCTGAAAGCAGGAAAAAGAAACAACGGATGGAAATGAATCAAGGAGAGAAGCAACCTGGAATGATGGAGAAACTTCCAAACAGTCAGAAGATTAATCAGCAGAATGACTCGCCTTCAGAAGTTTTGGGTGCTCCAACACTGGAGGTTTTTAAGAAAAGGTTGGAGGAGAAGGAGAAGGAAGAGAAGGAGGAGATTTTTTTCAAAATAGAGAAAGTAGAGCGAGAGGAGGAAGAGGAAGAGGAGAAGAAAGGAGGAGAAAGATGAGAGAAGCCTGGACACCATGTCCCAGGACCGGCTACGACTCCACGCAAAGCAATCAAACGAAAAGCAACAAGTGGAAAGTTGGGCATAAAACATGCATATATTTATAATTCCAGCTCGATGATAAGCAAAGGCCGCCCGGTTCTTCATCGCCCATTGTCCCCCATCACAGACAAGACGGAGCTGGGGTTTTATTATTAACAGTTCACCTGTTCTCATCTTTCAGCGCTTTTCGATTCCGCTATTTTATTTGGCCTCCTGGCTGGTTGTCATCAGCTCCTCTTTGGGATGCAAAGCAGCCAACGGGATTTGACAAGGGAATTACCAAGTGAACAGCAGTCCTGGACATCCCCCCTCTCCTCCCTCGCCTTCTCTTTACACAAGCACGCACAAACACACACCGTTGATCCTATCGAAGCTGTTTTCCACGTTGGACAGGCGTGCAAACACCTCTCCGGAGCCTGGTTATTATTCTTTCAGAGTTGAGTTGTGTCTGGCTTTCAAGACTCTTCAAACAAGAGGTCCTCCTCCTCCAAGATACCAAACTCGCACCAAAGCCAGTTGCATTTTGTGTACTTCAGTGGTGAATTTTTTTTTCTGTGGCAATGAATGCCTGCTACCTGGACAGGTGTGAATCAGCAATGCTGCTTGCCCTGGTTTCATCACTAGCCCAGAAAAGCAGAAAAGATGATGAAGGATCCATTGTAGGGTACATTGTATAATGAACAGTCGAGGCCATGAGGTAGGTCTAGTCTAACATTAGATTCAGATTAACAGAGTTGGAGGGGACCTTGTAGGTCATCTAGTCCAACCCCCCCTGCTCAAACAGAAGACCTTACACCATTTCTGACAAATGGCAGTCCAATATCTTCTTGAAAGCCTCCTCTCTCTCTATTTCCTCTTTCTCCTCCATTTTGAAAAAAAAAATCTCCTTCTCCTTCCTCTCTACCTTCTCTTTCTCCTTCTCCTCCATTCTGAAAAAAAAAACCCTTCTACTTCCCTCCCCTCCTCCTCCTCATAGTGTTGCACAGGCAACACTAAAAACACATATATACAAAAAATTTAAAAGCAATTTAAAATATATTAAATAATTTGGCCCCAGTATTATTAAAAAACTAAAACAACCATTAAAATTCATGTTCAGGCCAGCCCAGCTTGTTGGAAGAATAACGTCTTGAGGGCACGGCGAAAGGCGCGTAGGTCAGGGATCATCCATATCTCCGGGGGCAGTTCATTCCAGAGGGCTGGTGCCCCCACAGAGAAGGCTCTCCCTCTGGGTGTTGCCAGTCGACATGGTTTGACTGACGGCACCCTGAGGAGTCTCTCTCTGTGGGAGCAGACTGGCCGGTGGGAGGCTATCGGTGGTAGAAGGCGGTCTTGTACATACCCAGGTCCTAAGCCATTGAGCGCTTTAAAGGTGGTGACCAAGACCTTGAATCGCACCCGGAAGACCACTGGGAGTCAGTGCAGCTCGCACAGGAGAGGTGATACGTGGGTGCGCTGTGTCGCTCCCATATCACCCGCACGGCCGCATTCTGGACCAGTTGGAGCCTCCGAGTGCTCTTCAAGGGGAGCCCCATGTAGAGAGCATTACAGTAGTCCAGACGGGAGGTGACGAGGGCATGAGTGACCGTGCACAAGGAATCCCGGTCCAGAAAGGGACACAACTGGTGAATCAGGCGAACCTGATAAAAAGCCCCCCTGCCCACAGCCGTCACATGATCTTCTAAAGACAGCTGTGCATCCAGGAGGACACCTAAGTTGCGAGCCCCCTCTGAGGGGGCCAAGGTCTCACCCCCAATAGTCAGCCATGGAACCAGCTGGCTATACCGGGACATCGGAAACCATAGCCACTCGGTCTTGGAGGGGTTGAGTCTGAGCTTGTTTCTCCCCATCCAGATCCGCATGGCCTCCAGGCACTGGGACATCACGTCAAGGGCATCATTGGGGTGGTCCGGGGTGGAGATGTACAGCTGAGTATCATCAGCATACTGATGGAACTTCACCCCAAAACCACGGATGATCTCACCCAGCGGCTTCACATAAATGTTGAACAGGAGGGGCGAGAGGACCGACCCTTGTGGCACCCCACAAGCAAGGCGCCTCAAGGTCGATCTCTGTCCCCCTGTCAACACAAACTGTGTGCGGTCAGAGAGGAAGGAGGAGAACCACTGCAACACGGTGCCCCCCACTCCTAACCCCTCTAACCGGCACAGCATGATACCATGGTCAATGGTATCAAAAGCTGCTGAGAGGTATAAAAGGGCCAGGACAGAGGAACAACCCCTGTCCCGAGCCCTCCAGAGATCATCTGGAGATCATTCATTAAGGTGAATCTAACTATGGTTCATATGTTTTGCCCATGTTTCTGTGCCATCACCTGTCTTCTGGAAAAATCTCCTCTCACCTTCACCCATGAGAAGGAGAGGAGAGGAGAGTTGAGTTGAGTTGGAAGGGACCTTCCAACTCAACTCAAGTGGTTGAGTTGAGTTGGTGTAGGGTTTCCTGCCCGGAAACTCAAGAGTTTCTGGGCAGGAAACCCTATACCACTTCAGATAAATTTTCTTAAAAACTTCCAGTGTTGGAGCATTCACAACTTCTGCAGGCAAGTTGTTCCATAGAGCTCAATTTTCTCTGCTTTTAGAAAAGCAGTGAAGACCCTCATCCCCAATCTATTTGGGTAGAATCTCCTTCTGATTATAATGTCATGATCCTGACAGGTTCACTATTTTATATATTGGGTATATAATTTCTGAATGCTCTACGGTTTATTTTTGGGCTAATGTTAATCTTGACCTCATGGTAGGCTGGGTGGCAAACAAATTTAATCAATAAATGAAACCTTTTGGGCACATTGCTTGCGTTGGGAAGTCTAATAAACATGAGATGAATGAGATTGTACAGATTATACAGAGTTGGAAGGGACCTTGTAGGTCATCTAGCTCAACCCCCCACCCAAGCAGACCCTACACCATTTTTGACAGGTGGCAGTCCATGAATCACTGAAAGGCAGCAACTCGCTTCTAAGCTAATCTCTTTAAAGCCTGTTGTCTTAGTATAGCTGTTGAGGCACATACCAAGAGTTGTGTTATTTATAATCCAGGATCAATCTGTTGAGAAGAGATAAAGAAATCTGTGATAGCTAAGTGTGGCATCTGCTAAAGGCCAGGCATGTTACTGATAACCAAAAATGTTGAACCCAGCAAGACAGAATGATTATCTCGTAGCTGTTGTTGTCTGGAAACTAAACCTTGCTCTTTTTCGAAGCATGGCTAAAATTCCCTTGCTTCACCGCAACCCCCCCTTCCAACTTTTTAACAGAATGAGAGTTGGAAGGGACCTTAGAGGTCTTCTAGTCCAACCCCCTGCTCAAGCAGGTAGTAGCCCTATACCATTCCAGATAAGTGACTGTCTAGTCTCTTAGCAAATATTATTGTAATTTTGGCCTGTTTGGCCAGTTATCCTGGTGGGTCTTGTCAACAATTTCCTCCTGAGTATGAAAGAGAGCAGAATAACAGTTGGAAGGAACCTTGGAGGTCTTCTAGTCCACCCCCCTGGTCAAGCAGGAGACCCTATACTATTCCAGACTTTTTGCCTTGTAAGTGTTGTGGCCCGCCAGCAGCCAGCAGAGTTGGCAGCAGATTCGGACAGTGAGGAGGTTGGGGAGGAACGTGGGCCAGTCCTGGAGTCTGGGGAAAACTCAGACAAGGGCTCTGCTTCGGAGGCAGAGAGGGGGCCAAGGCTCTTTGGTAGTTCTTTGCTGCCTCCGGGGTCTCCAGAGTCTGACATCAGCAAGGCAGAGAAACAGTGGGAGCCTGTTCCCAGTGTGCTCATGCGCAGAGCTGCCAGAAGACAGGAACAATTAAGAAAACAGGGTCGACTTGTGAGTAAGGCTTGGAGATGATTGGCCCCTCTCATAAAACATAAAAGAGAAGCGAACGGGAAGTGAGCTTTTGCAGGAAGGGAGTAGTTCATCTGGTTGGTAAAAGCTGTGGAAAAGCTCTGTGTGACTCTGTGCTAAGTTTGGCCTTGCCCTGCGTGTGGCAATTAGTTCTCTGGCAGCATTCCAAGGGAGATAAGGTGGGTGTTTGTAAACACTCCCCTGAAAGACTGTTTGAGAAACCTCTCGGACTGAGAATGACAATAATTCACAGCCGTATGAATTAAAGAGGTTTGCTGGGATTAAGATTGTGCTGTATACTTTCTAAGGAAGCCTAGGTCAGAACAGTAGGACCTAAGTTTTCAAACCTTGATATATAATACCATTTTTTTTTAAAAAAAAACCAAACGAACTCTCCTTTATTTGTATTAAAGAAATTGGATTCATTTGTTTTAATATTGTAACAAGCAATGAAGGTAAACAGGCATTCGATAATATGCTACGAGAACTTTTCAAACACTGGTCACAGCTCCAGACTCTGCCCCACCCACCCCCATCCTGTCTGGTTTCCCCCAGACTGAGCCCCACTTTTAAAATCTTTGCCTATAAACTCAAGGAAACCGGGGCCCTTCTGTTCTCAGACACCTGGGTGGTAATATCTGGATTTGTGGTAATAGACATTTATCATCTCTTATATGCTTTGATTGGTATTTATTTTGCTTTAAAGCTAATTTAGTCCCCGTGATAGAATGACAGATTAACAGTCCCCCAAGCCCACTCATCTGTTTACTCCTCGTTTCGGCAGGTTTCGTGGAAAAATATTTCAGTTTTGGAAGGTCTTGAGTAGAAAGGCAGCAAAGTTATAATTTACAGTGTCTACGGAGCTTTAGGTTAGATTCCTACACGGAGGAGAAGGTGGAGGCGCAGATTCAGTCATGTCTTCTGCTCACATCCTGAACAAGCTCTGACAAGTCACAAGTTCCGCTTGGACAACACTCATTATTGTCACTGTTGTGGATCTTGGAGTCCTAGTGGACAATCACTTAAATATGAGCCAGCCGTGTGCAGCAGCTGCCAAAAAAGCTAACACAGTTCTAGGCTGCATCAACAGAGGGATAGAATCAAGATCACGTGACGTGTTAATACCGCTTTATAAGGCCTTGGTAAGGCCACACTTGGAATATTGCATCCAGTTTTGGTCTCCACATTATAAAAAAAGGTGTTAGATTCTAGAAAGAGTGCAGAGAAGAGAAACAATGATGATTAGGGGGTTAAAACATATGAAGAATGGTTGCAGGAATTATGTATGTCTAGTTTATTTATTTATTTATTTATTGGTTCGATTTATATGCCGCCCTTTTCCGGAGACTCAGGGCGGCTTACAATGCGTTAAGCAATAGCCTTCATGTTTTTGTATATACCTGCTTAGTAGGGCTTTCGCCCCCCCCCCCCCAAGCGATGTTCTTTTTTTATACAAAGTCAGCTTATAGCCCCCACAATCTGGGTCCTCAATTTACCTACCTCGGAAGGATGGAAGGCTGAGTCAACCTTGAGCCTGGTGAGATTTGAACTTGCGGTAATTGCAGGCAGCTGGTGCTACTTAACAGCACTTTAGTCTGCTGCGCTACCAAGGCTAGTTTAATGAAAAGAAGGACCCTTAGGTGACATGATAGCAGTGTTCCAATATTTGAGGGGCTGGCACAGAGAAGACGGGGTCAACCTATTCTCCAAAGCACCTAAAGGTAGGACAAGAAGCAATGGGTGAAAACTTATCAAAGAAAGATCCAACTTAGAATTAAGGAGAAATTTTCTGACAGTGAGAACAATTCATCGGTGGAACAGCTTGCCTCCAGAAATTGTGAGTGCTCCATCACTGGAGGTTTTCAAGAAGAGATTGATCAAGCATGTCAGAGTTTGTTGCAGAAATCAAATCCAAAAAGCACACACAGGCAGACTGTTGCAGCAGGATTCATTAACTTCTTTACATACATAATAATACATGAAGATAAATGTACAATACCAATATAGATTCTTCTTACAAGCAAAACACAAGGCAGGAGAGAACAGTTAGTTTCATTTCAGCCGAGCAGGCGAGTTTCAGTTTCTCTGCACAGACTCAGAAACTGCAGACTTAAGACACGCCCTGGCTCCAGTCTGCCTCAGCTCCCAATGGGCCGATTTAGTTGCTATGCCTAGCCATTGGCTGACCTTGTTACTGTGTCTTGTTCCAGTTGATGCATATACTCTGACAAACCATTTGTCTGAAGTGGTACAGACAAATATTTTTGCCTTTTCCATTCATTTGCTTAGAAGAGGGTCTCTACTTTCCAGGACTGAAATTGTAGAACGGCTGAAATGATGTTTGCATAACTGAGTTGAGCAGAAGAACTGGTTCGTCTGCACCAAGAGGGCCCTTGTCTACCAACCATGAATACTTCAACTTCAAAAGGCCACCTGGCTTCTCGTTTCTTGTATTTACTATAAACAGGACTTCTAACAGGCTGGGTGGGTGGTATTGAAAGAAAGTCAGGAGCAGAATGATTGTAACAGGAAAGTTGGGCCCGAAAGTGTGAGAATTTTCTACCATCTCATGCGTCTTCTTCTCCCAAAGGAGAGCCGTCAGCTTTCCTTCTACAGGCAGTCCTCAACCTACGACTGCAACTGAGCCCAAAATCTATGTCGCTAAGTGAGAAGTTGGTTCAGTGAGCGTTGCCCTACTTTACGATTTTTCTCGCCACATTTGTTAAGCGAATCTTAAATGAGTAACCCGGTTGTTAAGTGAATCTGGCTTCCCCATTGGCTTATCAGAAGGGGATCGCGTGACCCCCGTCACGCGATCCCCTTCTGCAACCGTCATAAATGTGAGTCAGTTGTCAAGGATCCGAATGTAAATCAGGTGAGCGTGGGGATGCTGCAATGGTCAGAAGTGTGAAAGATGGTCAGAAGTCATTTTTTCAGTGCCGTTGTAACTTTGAATGGTCATTAAATGAACTGTTGTGAGTCGAAGACTACCTGTATATTTTTAGACAGATCGTCTTCAATGTTTCTTGGAAGGACATTAGCCCAACTTCTTTTTGCACCCTGTTGCTCCTATCCAGAACCAACCTCTACAACCATGATGGGGAACCTATGGCACATGTGCTGGAAGTGGCACACAGAACCATCTCTCCAGGCACGTGAGCCGTCACCCGTTGCTCTTCCGGCATGCCGGCCAGCTGGTCTTCATGCGTGCAAGAGTGCTGGAAACGGAAAGAGCAGCCGCCCAATGAACATGCGTGTGCTGGGAAGATGATCTTCCAGTTTCCCACATGCACATGTGCGCCGACCACCTGGTCTTCCAGTTTCTGGCGTGCATGCTTACACAAAGACCAGCTGGCCAGCATGCTGGAACTCAGGCACACTGGGGGGTTACTCTTCTGGTTTTTGGTGCATGTATGCGCACCAGGTAGCTGATCTTTGCGCACATGGAAAATGAAAAATGGCCCGAAAAATGCCTGGTTCTTGGCTGTTTTCAGGCCATTTTTCCAGTGCCTGTAAAGACCAGCTGGCGCTGAAAACCCGAAAAGTAGCGGGTGATGGTACACGTGTCCATAGAGAGGGCTCTATGTGCCACTTCTGGCACGTGTGCCACAGGTTCGCCATCCTGGGCATAGATGATACATTAGATCAGACCCATGGCAAATATTTTGGCTGCTGGAGACAGAGATTCCATCTGCCTCTTCCTATGTCGTCTTTGAACATGGCTGAGTGTTTTCTTCCAAGCAGCTGTAATATCATTCTGAATTGGCAAAACCGGTTCACACTTCCCGCACAAAGCTTGCGTTTTGGGATTCGGACTCACACAGACAAATGGCTTTTTCACAATAAAGCCCTTTTCCCTTGCTAATGAGTGATGACTTCTGCTGGTGGGAATTCCCTGGAACGAGACGCAACGGTGTGCCAGAAAGTCTGCTCGGAGGGCCGCGCAAAGAATAGGTCGATGGGAAAACCTCCTAATGCAGTTTTGAGTCTAGTTAGCCGAGACACAAGTTGAGATAGGCGTGATTGGGCCAGGCATGGCCAACCGTTGTTAAGGACCCAAACATTTTGGTTTCTACTTCTACGGGCTTGTTCTTGAAGACGAATTTTATAAATGTGGTTACATGCTTTTTAACCAAGATGCTCAGATTTCCTTCTGTTCATGCCAAATGGATAATATTTAGCATCTCTCTCTCTCTTTCCCCCTCCATCCATATCTGTCTATCTGTCCGTCCATTTCTCTATCTCTTTCTCTTTCTCTCTCTCTCCATTATATCTATCTCTATCTGTCTCTATCTTTTTTTACCTATCTATCTCTGCCTATCAATCTACCTCGGTTGGTCTGTCTATCTATCTATCTATCTATCTATCTATCTATCTATCTATCTATCTATCTATCTATCTATCTAATCTATCGCTGTCTGTCTATCTACCTACCTACCTACCACTGTCTGTCTGTCTGTCTCTCTCTCTCTATCAATCGCTGTCTGTCTATCTATCTATCTATCTATCTATCTATCTATCTATCTATCTAATCTATCGCTGTCTGTCTATCTACCTACCTACCTACCACTGTCTCTCTCTCTCTCTCTCTCTATCTATCGCTGTCTGTCTATCTATCTATCTATCTATCTATCTATCTATCTATCTATCTATCTAATCTATCGCTGTCTGTCTATCTACCTACCTACCTACCACTGTCTGTCTGTCTGTCTCTCTATCTCTCTATCTATCGCTCTCTCTCTCTGTCTGTCTGTCTATCTATCTATCTATCTGGGATTAAATGCTCCCGGATTGGACCGGATCGCCTGATCCAATAGCGATCTTGGCCAGTGGTTCGGCGATCTGGTAGCGACGGTGGAGCATAGCTCCGCCCACCTGGCCAGATGTTGTTACTTCAGGAAGTAATGTGTTTTTTACCTTCTGCGTCTGCGCAGAAGGTCTGTGACATGGCACGTGCGCTTCCAAACCGGTAAGGAAGGTAAGTAGATTTCACCCCTGCTATCTATCTATCTATCTATCTATCTATCTATCTATCTATCTATCTATCATCTATCTATCTATCTATCTATCTATCTATCTATCTATCTATCATCTATCTATCTATCTATCTATCTCTATCTATCTATCTATCATCTATCTATCTATCTATCTATCTATCTATCATCTATCTATCTATCTATCTATCTCTATCATCTATCTATCTATCATCTATCTATCTATCTATCTATCATCTATCTTTCTATCTATCATCTATCTATCTATCATCTATCTATCTATCTATCTATCTGTCATCTATATCTATCATCTATCTATCTATCTATCTATCTATCATCTATCTATCTATCTATCTATCTATCTATCTATCTATCATCTATCTATCTATCTATCTATCTATCATCTATCTATCTATCTATCATCTATCTATCTATCTATCTATCATCTATCTATCTATCTATCTCTATCATCTATCTATCTATCTATCATCTATCTATCTATCTATCTATCATCTATCTTTCTATCTATCATCTATCTATCATCTATCTATCTATCTATCATCTATCTATCTATCTATCATCTATCTATCTATCTATCTATCATCTATATCTATCATCTATCTATCTATCTATCTATCTATCATCTATCTATCTATCTATCATCTATCTATCTATCTATCATCTATATATCTATCTATCATCTATCTATCTATCTATCTATCTATCTATCTATCATCTATCTATCATCTATCTATCTATCTATCTATCTATCATCTATCTATCTATCTATCTATCTATCTATCAATCTATCTATCTATCAATCTATCTATCTATCCATCCATCTATCTATATGTCTGTCTGTCTGTCTCTCTCTCTCTCTGACACACACACACAGGCAAATACACACTTAATGACTGTCATGATTTATTACCATAATTCTGGGCTCAAATATTTGTAAGTTAAGGACTACCTGTATATTTAACATGTAGGACTACACACACAGAGAGGGATACATACATATATAAATATATAAATACAGTTATAAGGTCTATTTACGTAAGTATTATAACCATACCCTAAAATACGGAAAGGAAGAAAGACAAGGTAGGAATTCTCATCTCAAGTTGATGAGGGAGGATGACCGCAGGGCCTTATTGTCGACAAGGATGTTGTGTGCAGCTCTGCAAACACACTTCTGACGGCCCAGAATAATTTATGTATCGCCTCGAGCTGTGGTGCCGGAGATCTGGAATGTGCCCAATTCACAGCCATTCAACCGAGCGAAAAAGACAGGAGTCATCCAAGTTTCTCCTCCCATTATGGAAAAAGGTTCACGCCGGCATCATTTATTTGAAATAATGTCATGACCGTTTTTTGTCTTCTTTCATTGTGTTTGCAAAAGTTCTGATCTTACCACCACATTTTTTCCCCCTCTTTGGTTCAACTTAGAGAAAAATACCCCAGAGCTGGGGGTCTGAGGTTGCCTGCTTTTCTCAATCTAGTCAGCTTGGGCCAAACTACACATTACTTCAGAGATATTCTTTGAATTTCCAGATTTCTGACTTATTTCTTGATTAGGTGCAGGCCCTATTTTTCATCCAGGAGAGCCTTTATATCTCTCTTCCCCACCCCACCCCATTTTTGAAATGCAAAAATTGTAGACAACCTATAGTAGTGGCCAAAATTGTGGAAACCTTTTGGGAAAAGTGTATATTTTCTAAAACTAGCTAATAACACCACTTTTTTTTGGGGGGGGGAGTAGTACCATAAATTATATATCAATGGAAAGATAATTTAATCAAGAATGTAATGCAATAACTTTTAGGAAGGATTTGCTATTAGAAGAGCAGTTACAGTATAAAGAAGAAAAGTGAAACAGGTAGAAAAAACGAGATATACAAAAATGATCACCATGTCAGTTAATCCTTAGCTGGCTAACCTTTAGCGTGAATGACGGCCTTACAACGTCTTCCCATGGAGTGAACCAAGCCTTTTAGTTCTGCAGCTGTTATAATGTGAAACCAAGATTGAAGGATGGCTTCTATTAACTGGGTTTTATTGCTGGGTCAGGGACATGGTGGCTCAGTGGCTAAGACGCTGAACTTGTCAATCGAAAGGTCGGCAGTTCAACAGTTCGAATCCCTAGTGCCGCGTAATGGGGGTGAGCTCCCGTGACTTGTCCCAGGTTCTGCCAACCTAGCAGTTCGAAAGCAGGTAAAAAATGCAAGTAGAAAAATAGGGACCCCCTTTGGTGGGAAGGGAACAGCGTTCCGTGCGCCTTTGGCGTTGAGTCATTCCGGCTACATGACCACGGAGACGTCTTTGGACAGCGCTGGCTCTTCGGCTTTGAAACGGAGATTCTCACTGCCTCCTAGAGTCGGGAACGACTAGCACATATGTGCGAGGGGAACCTTTACTATTGCTGGGTCACTTCTGACTAACTGGTTTCTTTAGTCAGCTCCATAGATTTTTCAATTGGGTGAAGGTCTGGGCTATTCCCAGGCCATTCCAGCAGTGGAATAGGATTATCTTGAAACTCCAAAAAAAAAGTGGTGTTATTAGCCATCAAACTTCAAAAACCCACTTTTCCCAAAAGGTTTCCACAATTTTAGCCACTACTGTAGGTGTTTTGTTTTTTGTTTTTTTTTTAAAAAAAAACTTCATTAACAACGAGCAAAAAAACTCAAACTTGGTCAAAGGATTACTGTTTTCATTGTGCAACGTTGTGTCTTCCACGCTAACCTCTTTGCACCCAGCTCCTGGGGAATGCAACTCTTCTACGGTTAGCTAACAGGTGCAAAAGCAGAGGAGACATTTAAGTGAGGAAGTAATACCACTCTATAAAGCTTTAGTAAGACCACACCTAGAGTACTGCATCCAGTTTTGGTCACCACACTATAAAAAGATGTTGAGACTCTAGAACAAGTGCAGAGAAGAGCAACCAGGATGATGAGGGGACTGGAGGCTCAAACATACGATGAACGGTTGCAGGAACTGGGCATGGCTGGTCTAGTGAAGAGAAGGACCAGGGGAGACAGGAGAGCAGTGGTCCAATATTTGAGGGGCTGCCACAGAGAGGAGGGGGTCAAGCTATTTCTCAAAGCACCTGAAGGCCAGACAAGGAATAATGGATGGAAACTGACCAAGGAGAGATTCAACCTGGAAATAAGGAGGAATTTCCTGACAGTGAGACCAATCAACCAATGGAACAGAAGTTGCCTTTGGAAGTTGTGGGAGCTTCATCACTGGAGGCTTTCAAGAAGAGACTGGACAGCCATCTCTCGGAAATGGTGTAGGGTCTCCTGCTTGGGCAGGGGGTTGGACTAGATGACCTACCAGGTCCCTTCCAACTCTGTTCATCTGTTAAGATGTGAGTTTGTCTTCAGAATTATTATTTTTTTTTGTACAGGATCTTAGATTTCAAGGGAGTCAACTAGCAAGTCACTGAAGAAGGAGAGGATTTTTTTTTTAAAAAAGTTCTTTCTTCCGTTCCTCCTTTAAATGTCGAATAAAGAATTTGCTTGTGTCAGTTGACCAGCTTGTCTATGACTTCTGCAGCTGGCATCCCAAAGTCAGCAAAATCACGGGCGCTATTAGTCTGAGGTCTTCATTGACAAGGGGAATTAAGTGTCTGTCTGGCCAATGGCTAAAAAAAACATTAAAAAATCATTATTTCTAATGCTGCTTCGGTTTAATTCTTTTGATGACCACGAGCAGATGGGATTTGCTCGTTCTCCCCACTACAAATCTGTTGATCAAATAAGTCAATATAGATCTGGAAAAAAAGAAAAAGAAGAACAGAGAAGCAACATCCTCTCTGCGACAGAAGGCTGCCTGCTTTCCTTACACGTTTTTTCCCTTTCTGAATTTTGCTTTTGCTGTTTTGCAAAACGACTGGTTCCCAAACATCAGCGAGCTTCCAAAATTATATCACGCTGCCCAGCTACATAGATATAATTTTTGATATTCCCCGAAAATAAGACCCAATTGGAAAATAAGCCCTAACATGATTTTTCAAGATGCTTGTAATATAAGCCCTATCCCAAAAATAAGCCCCAGTTAAGATCATCAGCCAGACAGACGCAATTAGTACCGTATTTCTCCCAAAATAAGACCTAATCAGAAAATAAGCCCTAAATGCATCTTTGCATTACTCTGCAATGTGACTTTTCGTCAAAAAGCCCCCCCAATCGGAGACACCGTGTGGATCATCCTGTAGACTTGATTCAACGATGGTCAAAACCCCCACAGGATGACCCCCTATGCCATAATGTCCATCTGGTCACCTTGCCAACTCTGCAGCAACCTCTTTGCAAACCAAGTTCAAATTCCACAATGTTTATGTTCAGACGCGGTGGCTCAGTGGCTAAGATGCTGAGTTCGTCGACCAGAAGGTCGGCAGTTCAGCGGTTCGAATCCCTAGTGCCGCGTAAAAAAATAGGGACCCCCTTTGGTGGGAAGGGAACAGCGTTCCGTGCGCCTTTGGCGTTGAGTCATGCCGGCCACATGACCACAGAGATGTCTTCGGACAGCGCTGGCTCTTCGGCTTTGAAATGGAGATGAGCACTGCCCCCTAGAGTCGGGAACGACTAGCACGCATGTGTGAGGGGAACTTTAATCTTTACCTATGTTCAGACATCTGTCATCTTTCCCGGAGAGTGCTGATGCCTCTTCCTCCTCATGCAGGGGCGTTTCACGGTAATTAGGGGTATTATTTTCTTCGTGTATTTAATGATGCCGTCAAGTTCCTGTCATGTTACACATCAGTCTTAATTTGACTGGATGTCCTGAGAGCATTTCCTTGGGGGGGGGAGGCGTTTACCTTGGAAAAAACCCAAAACCCACCCCACCTGAAGGATCGGCTCGGGTTGGCAGATGCGTAAAGGAATTAATTGCCTGCTAATGAAGCTAATTGCCCTCCCGAGGATGCAGGAAGTGACAGCTTCTGCTCGCGTGTCAAGTGAGAGACGATGGTGGTTTGCCCAGAGACCTTTGCGGAGAAGGCCCAAGTTCTGGTGGACAAACCAGAAGCTCCAGTTGTCCAAAGGAGTCCAAACTCCAGGAAAAGATGACCTCCGCAAATAATGGCCTCCCAAACGTCTAACTAACAGTGGAGAAACCTGGCTTCTTCGAATCGGGGTGAAATGTTTCAGATTACCTGCTTTTCCATGGCCATAAAAGCATTTGTCTTCGCTCGTGTGGAGACATGATAAGCTAAGAAAACATTTCATTACTGGGGGGTCTAATTCTAGGAAACCCACCGTATTTCTCTCTGGCAGTGATGATTTCATCTCTGATTTATCGGTCCTAGGAATTTCTTTATTGAGCCCTTCCAGGCATAATTCATGCGTGGTGCGCTGCCGAAGGAAGGCCGGGAAGGCTGATGAGTGTAGAGTGGATCAAAGGTGCTTGGATCGCTTCCAGTGCAAAAACATTAGAGACACTTAGATTCTTGTGTATATGTGCCTACACAAATGGGTGTCTAATTTGTGGGTCTTTCCTGCAGCAGTTGTGAGAGGTTAGTGCCATGACCGTGAGTTAATGGTAGACCTAGGACAAGGTACAATGACTCATCCAACATAGATTAACTTTATATACGTACCTGTGTTATGTGTGCATACATGCAAATGGACAAATGATTCCATAATATCTTCTGTAGGTTGTATCCAGTGGTGAAATCCAATTTTTTTTTACTACCGGTTCTGTGGGCATGGCTTGGTGGGCATGGTGTGGCTTGATGGGTGTGGCAGGGGAAGGATACCGCAAAATCTCCATTTACTGTTAGATTTCTGTTAGATTTCTATACCGCCCTTCTCCCGAACGACTCAGGGCGGTGAACAGCCAAAAGATAAAAACACAGAAAATACAAAATTTAAAATAGGTTAAAACAGATTAAACAGTTTGGCTAAATTTTAAAAATATCCCATAATTAGACAAATTCAAATTCGTGTTTAAAATTTAAATTTAAAATTTAAAAATTTTAAAAAGGAGAAGATTTAGGCCAGGCCAGCTTGATGGAATAAAAACGTTTTAAGCGCACGGCGGAAGGCGCGCAGATCCGGGATCCTCCGTATCTCCGGGGGGAGCTCGTTCCAGATCGTAGGTGCCCCCACAGAGAAGGCTCTCCCCCTGGGGGCCGCCAGTCGACATTGTTTGGCCGACGGCACCCGGAGGAGCCCCTCTCTATGGGAGCATACTGGCCGGTGGGAGGCTATTGGTGGTAGTAGGCGGTCCCGTAGATAACCAGGTCCTAAGCCATGGAGCACTTTAAAGGTGGTAACCAAAACCTCGAAGCGCACTCGGAAGACCACCGGGAGCCAGTGCAGCTCGCGCAGGAGAGATGTTATAGTTGGGTGTTCCCACCCAACTCCAGGGGAAGGATACTGCAAAATCCCCATTCCCTCCCCACTCTGGAGCCAGCCAGAGGCGGTATTTGCTGGTTCTCTGAACTACTCAAAATTTCCGCTACCGGTTCTCCAGAACCTGTCAGAACCTGCTGGATTTCACCCCTGGTTGTATCTGGTCTCCTCCTCCTCCTCCTCCTTCTCCTCCTCTTCTCCTTCAGCACATGGGAACTTGTAAACCTTCCCCCTCCCCACTGCTTTATTAATGCAAATGCACCTGTAATTTTTTTGATAATGTCCCTTTCTCTTTTCAAGAACGGCATCTAATGTTTTTTTGAATAGTCTATGCTGAAGGAAACCTGGACAGAATGGATCATCAGGCCTTTACTTGTTGGCTAACTTGCAAGGACAACTACCAAGCAGGACCTTTCAAGCTCAGTCCAAACTGGAACCTTTCTTTGCATCTCAGAGACGCAAAAGGTTGAAGCTTGAACTTTCCACTTTGCTCCATCCCGGACTGGCTCGCAATGGGGACAATCCCTCTGGAAAAGGCTTCATCTGGTTTAGGCAAGACCAGCGGCCAGCTGACACTCACGTAGCCAGCCGGCCTCCATATATCCTCTTGATCTTTCAAAGGTCAAGCCCTTCACTGAAAAATGTGTTTCTGCTTGCTTTCTTCCTCCTGCTTGGATCGTGGTGCAGCTAGTGACAAATCTGAGAGGACAAAACTCAGGTCTTTCCGAACATCTACCATCCAGTGGCCCTTCAACTAGCTGACACAGCACATCTGGTTTACGTTCCACATGTTTCAGTAGTTATCCATCAAGATGTTTCCTCTTTCCCTTGATACAGAGATCCTCACGTTGGGGAAAAAAAATAAAAAAACCCACCGTAGCCACAACAAGAATAAAGACTCAATTCCTCGTGTTAGAGCAGTGTTTCTCAACCTTGGTAGCTTGAAGATGGGTAGACTTCAACTCCCAGAATCCCCCAGCCAGCACTGCTGGCTGGGAGATTCTGGGAGTTGAAGTCCACCCATCTTCAAGCTTCCAAAGTTGAGAAACACTGCGTTAGAGGAAAACGATAACTGTTGGCTTAACAACGCAGCTGGGATAGACTCTAATGGTGCTTTGATTTCCTTTTATTTGTTAGACTTTTACGAGCCACAAAACTCCACTTGCGCCCAATCAATTAAATAGTTTTGGTTGAAAAATGCTCCAATTCTGTCAATTCAATTCAATTTATTTATTGATTAGCCCTTTGGGCCATATCAAGTGCAGAATTACAAATACAAATCATTACAAAGGTTTGGTAAAACAAATTAAGTAAGATTGGAATAACTCGCAATTAAAATACAATTAGAATAAAATACGATCTAAAATAAAATCGGGATAAAATACAATAATTTAAAGTACCATTTAAATATAATTAAATTTATATTATAATGTCACCCCTGCATCTACCCAATCAGTGTTAACTGCTATTAAAATTACATTGTTAGATCAAGTGATCATTCTTACAATCTACCGCATTTTGCTGCACCAACTTTGTCCTCCTTCCCATCAACTTTACCACAAATTTAGCAATCCATTTTACCAACTGCAAGTTGGAACCTAACAAACAATATCGCAAAAAGTGCTCTTTAGGCTTAGGAGTGCTGGTATAAAAGATCCTGCCCAGTTGATGTTCCCTCAGGTCTGAATATAGGGGGCAATCAAAAATTGCGTGGGACGTTGTTTCGACTTCCCCCGTCCCACATAGACAGACCCTTTCCCTTACAGGAATACCCTTATATCTACCCCGGAGCATATTTGTTCCAAGTTGGTCCAACCTCAGTTTTGTAAAGAATCTTCTCAGGACGGGAAACAAAGGCACAGCTAAATATTTTTCTATTTTGAAAATTTGTTTATTGGCTGATAACCAGGGGCAAACTTTTACTGCTGTCACCTGTGCAATATCCAATTGGGCACTTATGTCCTTAAATCTCTGTGCAATCCAATTTCGGATCTGCCTATAGTCGTACTGCTGCCAATTTAAAGGGATACCAGAGCTAGATACCTGCTTCAGAACTCTTGATAACCAGTTATTTTTATTACTTGAGATAATCTGCTCCATTAGCGCTAATTTTGGTAACCTCCCTTCCTCCATCTCGCTTATTCTCAACCAATAATCAACAGTCTTCAACAAGGCCCTAGTGCCAGTCGCATGGACTCCTGTTTCTGCTCTTACTACACATGCTGGGGCTCCAATTCTGTCTTGCTCACCTGAGTAGAAATGTCACAGAAATGTAGAAATGTCAAGGCAGAAATGGGTAGAGCTTCGTTGTCGGCGGATCTCTTATCTCTCTTGATCTTCCTTAGTAGGTAAGCCAAAACAGAAGCATATCTTTGCTTGGGGGGGATTCCTCAAATCATAAACTTGTCAGCTTTAGCTCAGCGAGTTGTAAAACATTCATTTTGTTAAATGGGAGGATTGAAAATCTGGAGGAAAGCCAGCGAGAACCCAACTCAGTCTGGTGGTTAAGGCACTAGGCTACAAAGTAGAAGATCATGAGGTCAAGATCCATCTTGACCATGAAAGCCAACTGGTGACTTTGAGCCAATCACCAGGAGACTGTGAGTTCTAGTCCTCTCTTAGTCATGAAAGCCAACTGGGTGACTTTGGGCCAATCACCAGGAGATGGTGAGTTCTAGTCCCGTGTTAGCCTTGAAAGCTGACTGGGTGACTTTGAGCCAATCACTAGGAAGCTGTGAATTCTAGTCTTGACTTAGTCATGAAAGCCAACTGGGTGACTTTGGACCAATCACCAGGAGATGGTGAGTTCTAGTCCCGTGTTAGCCTTGAAAGCTGACTGGGTGACTTTGAGCCAATCACTAGGAAGCTGTGAATTCTAGTCTTGATTTAGTCATGAAAGCCAACTGGGTGACTTTGGACCAATCACCAGGAGATGGTGAGTTCTAGTCCCGTGTTAGCCTTGAAAGCTGACTGGGTGACTTTGAGCCAATCACTAGGAAGCTGTGAATTCTAGTCTTGACTTAGTCATGAAAGCCAACTGGGTGACTTTGGACCAATCACCAGGAGATGGTGAGTTCTAGTCCCGTGTTAGCCTTGAAAGCTGACTGGGTGACTTTGAGCCAATCACTAGGAAGCTGTGAATTCTAGTCTTGACTTAGTCATGAAAGCCAACTGGGTGACTTTGGGCCAATCACTAGGAAGCTGTGAGTTCAAGTCCCGCCTTAGCCATGAAAGCCAACTGGGTGACTTTGAGCCAGTCCCTCTCTCTCTCAGTCCAACGCACCTCACAAGGTGGTGGTTGTGTGGAAAATAGGAGGCGCATTGGATGTGTTTGCTGCCTTGCGTTATCTGTAAAAATAATAAAAGCAGGCTGCAAATAAATAAGATCACCTCCTTCCCATTGTCTACTAAAGTTGGACTTTTGACTTGGCCTTCACCTCAAGTAGATGCTGACTAGAGTCCCCAGACCAATGGTGGAGATATTTGGAGAAGTTAGCCAGATTCCTTCACAGAGTAGGCCCTCTTATTGTCCACTCGTGAAGAAGGTGAAGGTAAAGGTTCCCCTCACAGATACGTGCTAGTCATTCCCAACTCTAGCGGGCGGTGCTCATCTTAGTTTCAAAGCCGAAGAGCCAACGCTGTCCAAAGACGTCTCTGTGGTTATGTGGCTGGCATGATTCAACGCCAAAGGCGCACGGAACTCCGTTACCTTCCCTCCAAAGATGGTCTCTATTTTTCTACTTGCATCTTTTTAATGTGCTTTCGAACTGCTACGTTGGCAGAAGCTGGGACAAGTCATGGGAGCTCACCCCGTTACGCGGCACTAGGGATTCGAACCATTGGACTGCCGACTTTTCGATCGACAAGCTCAGCGTCTTAGCTCCTGAGCCACCGCATCCCATGAAGAAGAGAGAGAGAGAGAAAAAAGGTTCTGTAAGAACAGAAAAAGTTAAATGCAAATAAGGGTGTGATGCCAGCTAGCTGGCAAATTGCCCCGTGCGCACGGCATTCAGTGAGACCAAGCTAGCAACATGTGGTCACTGTCAAGAGACATTTTTGACTCTTGGGAATCCCTCCTCCACTGACCCCCTTCCTTAATCATCAATTATGTCCGTGGTCTTTTCCAAACTGCCAAGAAACCGGCCGTGCCAAAGATAAAAGCAAGCTTTCCTGGCCCCGGTTTCCAGGTCTCCCAGCCTATAATAACTTCCACAGCCAGAGGAAGGATCTAAAAACAGCGAGAAGGAGGTCAGCTCGGAGAGGAAAGGGGAAGAGCAGTTAACAATGATGTAGTAGCCTCTAATGGAAGAAAGCTGGGGAATTAATCAAGATCCTGGATCCCATTTGTTAATGACAAGGCCAAAGATGCTTTTTTCTTAATTGCTCAAAGCGGCAACTGCTACCCACCCACCTCCGCCCCAGAAGAAATCTCAGGTTTTCCAGCCAAGTGTTGTCAGACGGACAGGGTTAAGGGTTGGATTCCAAGGCAGGAGAGGTGTCACTTGAAGAGCTGAGGTAGAACATAAGAATCCTAGGGCTGGGGGGGCGGGGGAACCTCAGAGGTCTTCTAGTCCAACCCTCTGCTCAAGGCAGGAGAATCTATACTAGTGATGGCGAAGCTTTTCGGCAGCGGTGCCCAAACCGGAATGTGCGTGCATTTGCGTGAATGTGTGTGCATGTGCATGCGTCGACACCCGAAACCCAAAGACCAGCTGGCCAGTGATGCCTGTCTTTTGGCCATGTTAGGCCATTTTTAGCCTGGAAAATGGCCCAAAACCGGCCTGAAAATGGCCAAAAAACAGCCTAAAAATGACCCAGAAAATGGATGGCAAATGGCCCAGAAAATGTCCTAAAAATGCCCTGAAAACTGCCTACAAAATGACCTGAAAATGCCCAAAAAACAGCCTAAAAACACCCTGGAAAACGGACGAAAAATGGCCCAGAAAATGGCCTAAAACCCGCCCTGAAAACTGCCTGGAAAATGGCCTGAAAATGCCCTAAAAACAGCCTAAAACAGCCCAGAAAATGGATGAAAAATGGCCCAGAAAATGGCCTGAAAAATGCCCTGAAAACTGCCTGGAAAATGGCCTGAAAATGGCCTAAAAACAGCCTAAAAACATCCTGGAAAACGGACGAAAAATGGCCCAGAAAATGGCCTAAAACACGCCCTGAAAACTGCCTGGAAAATGGATGAAAAATAGCCCAGAAAATGGCCTGAAAAATGCCCTGAAAACTGCCTGGAAAATGCCCTGAAAATGCCCTAAAAACAGCCTGAAAAATGGATGATAAATGGCCCAGAAAATGCCCTGAAAAATGCCCTGAAAACTGCCTGGAAAATGGCCTGAAAATGCCCAAAAAGCAGCCTAAAAACAGCCTGAAAAACGGACGAAAAATGGCCCTCTACTCTCAGCGTCTTCGAGAGAACAGCCTTTGAGGTGATACTGAAGAGCTAAGATGAGCAGGTTTTCAAGATGGAGAACCCTGAGGTTCTCCATCTTGAATCATTAGAGAGAGCTGGGTTTTAACTGAAGAGTGAAGATGGCTACGTTCTTGGGATGAAGGGCTCTACTTTGTGACTGGATGCTACTCCAATGTTGGTCAACTCTTGCTGGGTTCCTCAGATGGACCACATGAAAATCCTTCCTCTTTATTACTCTCGGACAGAGGAAGGATTTTCATGTGGTCCATATGAAGAATGTTGACCAACATTGCAGTAACATACTAGAGCCATGATGGCGAACCTATGGCACGCGTGTCAGAAGTGGCACACAGAGCCCTCTCTGTGGGCACACGTGCAGTCACCAGCTGCTCTTCTGGTTTCCAGCACCGCCAGCTGGTCTTCACGGGTGCCGGAGTGCCGGGAAACGGCCTGAAAACAGCCAAAACCCAGGCAGTTTTCCAGGCCATTTCTGGGCCTTTTTGGGGCTGTTTTCAAGCCGTTTTGGGGAGCCATTTTTAGGTCTGAAAAATGGCCTAGAAACAGCCCAGAAAACAGCCCCCCAAACACCCAAAAAACAGGCATGCGAGCGCCATCCAGGGTTTCTGACGTTCCAGCATGTGGACATGCATTCACGTTCCGGTTTGGGCACTCGGTGCCGAAAAGGTTCACCATCACTGTACTAGAGTCTTACACCCCATAGTTGCTCCTGCATTGGAAGATTAAACCCAGACCAAAAGCACCCATCCTTTTTCCTCCTTGTACCCCTGGCCCAGAATCTGATACTTTAAAATTCTTTCATAATTGATTGTCTGTGCGTACTTGTGTGTGCATTTTTGTAACCTTAAATAATTCTTTTAAGTGTTTGCTTTCCATTAAAGTATTAAATATTCTCTAAATCCATAATTAAGTCCTCTTTGCTCTCATTAAGGTATTAAGTCTTTATTAAACATTGACACAGAAATAAAGAAATAAGAGGGGAATAAAAATAAAGAGTTCCATGCGCTACCTTGAATTGGCTAAGTCAGGGTTGCATGATGCATAGATTTTTTTTTTGAAAAGTTTTTCAGTTTTACTTCTTATACACATAATATAAAATGTACATCTTGTTACAATCCTACATATATATGTTTTCCTTAAAGAAAGCATTAAAATAAGGCATTTTAATTACATTCGGAGTTGCTCTTCTACCCTTTCTTCCCTCATTTTGCAACAACCCTTCTACTTCTTCTCCTCTGTCCCTTTCCTCCCTCCCTCCCTCTGTTCCTCTCCTACTTTCTCCTTCCTCCTCTCCTACCTCATTCCCCATTCCAGGGAGAAGGATACTGCAAAATCTCCATTCCCTCCCCACTCCAGGGGAAAGGATACTGTAAAAAATTTGATCATTGCAGCATCCTCTGATCAAAAATCCGGAGGCTTGTCAACGGACTCGTATTTATGACAGTTGCCCTGGCTGTCCCTGAGGTCATGTGATCCCCTTTTGCGACTGTCTGAAGAGCAAAGAAGCTGGATTCATTTAAACAACCGTGTTCCTAATTTAACAACTGCGGTGATTCACTCAGCAACAGGGGAAAGATAGGTCTTAAAATGGGGCAAAACTCACTGAGCAGCAAATTTTGGGCTCGATTGTGGCCATAAGTCAAGGACTACCTGTATTCTTTTGTGGTATGAATGGTTTGCTCTCCTTCTCATTTCTGTATCCTGCACAAAGTTATGTGTACTGACATACTTCAGGGCCTTTAATCCATCCAGCATAAAGTCTCAGGCAGTCCTTGTCTTACGACCCGAATAGGGATTGGAAAATTCCTATTGTTAAGCAGTCATTAAGTGAGCGCACCTGATTTTATCACCTTTTTCCTGGAGCCATTAAGTGAATCACTGAGAGTGGTGCAATGGCCTAGAGGTGGAGCTCTCGCCTCACAATCAGTAAACTGTGAGTTCAATCCCAGGTAGAGGCAGATATTTCTCTGGGCGCAATGAAAATATATCTGCTGAACAAAATTCCACACTGGCGACCGGAAGGGCATCTGGCCAGTAAACACTCTGATAGCTCCATTCAGTTGCCCAGACTCCACCCTGCAAGGGATTATGAGGTCGTTAAATGATGATGATGATTAAGTAAATCACTGTTTATTAAGTGAGACCTCACGTGACTATGACTAGCAACTTTCTCTGCTGTCTTCCCCACCAAGGAGGTGATTTAGGATGGACGCAAGCGAATGCAAATGATTAATAATTATTAAACATATGATGGTGATAAACAATTTCTCATGTTCTCTGTGCTTAGTTAACAATAGGAATCCATAATAATGAAGTATTTAAAATCCGAGAAGCTAATTAAATCCACCGTTGCGGGCTTCCACCCCAGGAATTGCTCTGAGGGATATTTAAAGGATTAAATATTTATTCCCAAGCTAATACACACATAAATTAAATCTGTGTTTTTTTTAAATGTGGGTTTTAACTGAATCAAGACAAGCATGGAAAAAAAGATAATTAAAATTGTCAAACTTTATTAATTCCATCAACGTTGCCGGCGGATGCTTGCTTACCAAAAAATTGATTTTCGTATTTGAGTTGTAAGCGGTTGCAAACACCTTATTGTTTCCTCAATTTACGGCCACAATGGAGTCCCAAATTTCTGTTACTAAGCCAGACATTTGTTAAGCAACTGTGACGACCTTTCTTTCCACTGTTGTTAAGTGAGGAACATGGTTGTTAAGTGAAACTGGCTTCTCCGTTGATTTTGCTTGGCAGAAGGTGGCAGAAGAGGATCTCATAACCCTGAGACACGGCCACCGTCGTAAGTATGAATCGGTTGCCAAGCATCTGAATTTTGATGCTGCAACGGTTGTAATATTCAAGGAAATATTAGGAATTATATTATGTTGCGGGATTTTAAATTTAAGGGGTTTAACTTAGAGAGGAGAAGGGAAAAATTGAATTTTCTTAAGATTAGCGGTTAGGAGGAAGGGTAATATTAGTCTATAAAAACTAGAGAGAATAAACACTATGGGGCAAAAAGGGAATATATAAAATTGTGTTGGAGATGATTAAAAATTGTTTACATTTGTGAACCGGCCAATACTCTGTTCAGAAGAAAATACATTGTATGTTTGTGTAAAAAATAAAAAATAACTTCTTTAAAAAAGTGTGGAAAATGGTCATAAGTTGCTTTTTTCAGTGCCATTGTAACTTTGAATGCACACCAAATGCAATGTTGTATGTTGAGGACTACCTATAATTGTTTTCATTGTCAGAACGTTTCTCCTTGGTTCGATATAATTTTTTTATTTTTTTATTTTATTTTTATTAGTCATATTTCTATGCCGCCCACTCTCCGAGGACTTTGGGCAGCTTACACCAAAGACAGTATACTAAATAGCATATTGCCCCCCAACAATCTGGGTCCTCATTTTACCCACCTCGGAAGGATGGAAGGCTGAGTCAACCTTGAGCCTGGTGAGATTTGATCCGCTGATCTGCTGAACTAGCAGTCAGCTGAAGTAGCTGCAGTACTGCACTCTAACCACTGCGCCACCTCGGCTCATATCGGCTAAATATGGAAAAGACAACCAATCGGCTTCCTGATTGATTATAGAGGCTAAACCTTCATATCGTTCCCCACTGAGCTCTTTTCTCCATCCCATGAATGACCTACTATAATTTTATTATTGCATCTATTTCTGATGTTCCTGTAGCTGATATAGGAAGAACATCAACTCCAGGGACAAGGGGAAAGCAACAATTGGAATGGGCCAACTGTTGTGGTCCACCAGCACCCTGCGAAGCTGGCAGCGAAGTCGGACACTGAGGAGGCTGGGTAGGACAATGGGCCAATCCTGGAGTTGGGAAGGCCCGGACGGGAGCTCTGCGTCGGAGGCAGAGATGGGTTCTGCAACCCAAAAAAAACACAGACTTCAGAGGATAATTAGAACTGAAGAAAAAACCATGGCTACCAACCTCCCTTCCATGGAGGACCTGTATACTGCACGAGCCAAAAAGAGGGCTGTGAAAATATCTACAGACTCCTCACATCCTGGACATAAACTGTTTCAACTCCTACCCTCAAAACAATGCTATAGAGCACTGCACACCAGAACAACTAGACACAAGGAGAGTTTTTTCCCGAACGCCATCACTCTGCTAAACAAATAATTCCCTCAACACTGTCAAACTATTCACTAAGTCTGCACTACTATTAATCTTCTCATCGTTCCTATCATCCATCTCCTCCCACTTATGACTGTATGACTGTAACTTTGTTGCTGGTATCCTTATGACTTATATTGACTGTTTCCCTATGACTATCATTAAGTGTTGTACCTTATGATTCTTGACGAATGTATCTTTTCTTTTGTGTACTCCGAGAGCGTATGCACCAAAGACAAATTCCTTGGCCAGTAAAGAATTCTATCCTATCCTATCCTATCCTATCCTATCCTATCCTATCCTATCCTATCCTATCCTATCCTATCCTATCCCATTCCATTCCATTCCATTAAGGAAACAATCTATAAGGGAAAACTCCACCATTATGCTGAGTGACTCCGGATTAATTGTTGCGGGCTTTTTAGGTGGACAAACAGCTAGGACAAATGAAATGAAGCTTGCAAGAAAAGGCATCAAGGATAGTTCCCATCTACATCTGTTGTCCCAGATATTGTACCGGGATCTTATAAGGACTCCTACTGTCATGGTTGACTTCTCATACATCTCTGCTTGCAACCAGACAACAGAAACTAGGGAGGAGGGAGGGTAAGGGTGGGCAGCTGGGGGTTCGCAGGGGTTCTGGAGAACCTCTAGCTAAAATTCTGTGCAGTTCGGAGAACCCCCAAATCCCACTCCTGGCTGGCTCCACCTACCCCGCCCCTCCCAGGAGTCCCCATGCGGCCCGTTTGGTATGCAGGAAAGTGCAGGGCGCGCGCAGATACTTGGGGAGGGTGAAAAACAGGCTTACCAGAAGTTTAGGAAGTCTGTTTCTGGCTACCAGAGGGCCTCCGGAGCCTGGGGAGGCCATTTTCACCCTCCCAGAGGCTTGAGGAAAGCCTCCGGAGTCTGGGGAGGGCAAAAACGCCCCCCCCCCACCGTGGTGCAGTAGGCTGACTAGGCTACGCCCACCATGGCCACACCCACCCAGCAACCGGGCAGAGAACCCCTTGTTAAAATTTTTGAAGCCCACCCCTGGGGGAGGGGAGTAATTGGAATGTATGGGGAGCTGGGATGGAATTGAGGAATTCAAGGGCACCGTCTGTGGCCTGAGAAAATTTCTACATCTTCAAGATCAAACAATAGGAAACCTCCAAAAGGCACACACTGTTCCCAAAAACTAATTGGTTGCATATGATTGGTGGATCATGGACAGTGGGTGTCCCAGGAGGAAAAGGGAAATTTTGACCCAAGTTGATTTTTGCGCAAGAAAATCTCAGAACTGGCTTTGCTTCTGTACCCATGTGGAGTTATCAGCAAAGCTACTGTCAGGCCTGGAAGCCATCTTTTGCATTGGGCCTTCAGGCCTGCCACATTTACTACTGTGGGAAACTGGGAGGGGTGGGGGGTTGTATGGAGTAAGGGTGATATATAGTCATAATAACATTCCTTTCTCAGAGAGTCAAGGACATGTTGCCCTGCACCTGGAGGACTGGAACTGGGAAGCATCTCCCATTGGGACGGTGCTTGATTGGACCATTTGATGGACATGTAGCTGTTGGGAAGGGACTTGGACTTTCCTTTGGGTGGGGAAAACCTGGAAGCTCTCAGATTCGGATTTTCCCAGATGTGCCTATATGAGATCTCTAATAAAATGGAACTTTGAGGAACTTCAAGCCTCAGAGTCTTCTTTCATTGGGGGTGTTACTTGGAACTCTGACAGCTACATTCTTGGGGCAAAAAAACCCCAATGTCCCAGGAGTTTCTTTTGCTGCAGGGACTTATCTTTGAGAAAATTTCGGTGGTCCGCAGAAAAATTATTTGCATTTTTTATATTGCAGTAAATCAGGGGTCCTCAAACTACGGCCCCTGGGATGGATACGTACAATGAAGATTTGTGTTGCTGCAGAGAGTCTCCCCCTTCGGGGTCTTTTTGTGTGGGTCAGAAGGGGGCAGAAATTCCGACTTGGGGTATGCTTCAGCCTCCTGGTGTGGGGCTTTGGGCGAAGGCTAGAGGGAAGAGCCGCTGGTGGAGAAGAGCCAGAGAGCCTCGTTCCAGTGAGATTGCATCATGGCCTGAAACTGGCTGACTATCTCAGCCCACTGAGCCTCCAGGTGTCGGTACCTGGCCTTGCACTCCCGCAGGTCTTCCCTCTGCTTGGAAAGCCTATGCTCCTAGTCCTCAGTGAGGTGCTTCTGCTGACCCTCCTTCTCGGTCAGATCCAATTTGAACTGAGCTGTTTTGCCAACTCTTTCTTGTGGTGGCTGCTTAGCTCCAACCACTGCTTCCTGTTGGGGCCCTAAGGAGCCCAGGCGGGCAGGCAAGGAGTAGCAAGTAGAGACTGGCAAGGCGCCCCTCGACGTGAGTGACGTCGAGTTGGCCACGCCCATCCAGTCACATGCCCATCCTGCTACGCCCACCCAGCCGGTCATTAGGCAGATCATATTAGTGGTCCACGGGATTTAAAATTATGAATTGAGTGGTCCCTGAGGTCCGAAGGGTTGGACTAGAAGACCTCTAAGGTCTCTTCTTCCAGTCTTAGGATTCTATGTTAATAATACCTTGTGATGACCCTATGCCACCGGGGGAACTTCTGCTTGTCTAAGGCTTCCAGTTCATAAATGGGGCAAATCCTGCCTTGTGTGATTCAACTTGAAAGTGAAATCCGCTTAAGCTTCAGTTAAGCGCCTTTATGAGTCCGCTGGGATTTTCATGAAGATAATCAAGACAGTATCTGGTTCCCAGGCATTCTAATGTTGGGTGTCCAAGAATCCCAGAACATGAGAAGAGCCGCACCCTTGAGAATCCAAGCCACCCAAGTTGTGCCATCGATTTTGGAAGTTCAGAAGGTCAGGGCTTTAGGAAATGGGCAGTTCTGTTTGGTGGAACCGTACCCATGGGGTTGCCCATGAGCTTGGAGGAAAAAACACAAATCCTTGTCAAAACAAGCTTAATGCAAAAGGTAGCATTGTTTTTCTTTTTTAAAAAAATCCTTTTATTGCTTTTAAAATAATGTTCCGAAAACAGAAAAACAAAACATGAAGGTTAAAAAAAAAAAAAAACATACATTGTGAGTTGTGGTTTGCACAGCCAAGGATATGAGTTAATGAAAAGAAGGACTAGGGCCGTGATGGCGAACCAGCTGTTGCCCCAGCCCAGCTCCAGTGCAGATGTGCGCGTGCCTCCCGCTGGCCAGCTGGTCTTCAGGTCTCTGCCACGCATGCAGGGGATGCACGAGGCGGGGGGGGGCGCTCCCATTGCATTTTGGGGGTTCGTGCACATGCGCGCATCCTCTGCACCCTGTTTTGGGCCCGGAAGGCCTCCTGCACCAACCTGGAAGCCAAAACAGGGCACGGGGACACCGTGCGAGACTCTCTGCGCCCAGTGGTGGGATTCAAATAATTTAATAACCGGTTCTCTGCCCTAATGACCTGATGGGTAGGCGTGGCTCGGTGGTCATGTGACCGTGTGGGTGTGGCCAACTCAACATCACTCACTTCGATGGGTGCTTTGCCTTAGCTGTTACAATGTAATAAGGGTTAACCAGGGAGGCAGTTTCTATAAGCAGGGCAATCAAGATTAGGCTAGAGACAACACCAGAATGTTTCCTTCCTGCCTTCCTTACAGGATTAGCCCTACAAAGGGGAAAAAAAACAAAAAAAGATTTCTTCCAACAACCGGTTCTCCCGAATAGGTGTGAACTGGCTGAATCCCACCACTGCCCATTTTTGGCCCTAGAAAGCTTCCTGCACCAACCTGGAAGCCAAAAATGGGCGAGGGGGAGTAGCCCAAATGCACGGGGGGGGGGGCGCTTGTATTGCATTTGGGGGGTTCAGACATGCGTGTGCATATTCATGCACCTGCACGCACGCTTTGGGCACTCGGCACCAAAAAGGTTAACCATCACTGGACTAGGGGGTGACATGATAGCAGTCTTTCAATATTGGAGGGGCTGCCACAAAGAAGAGGGGGTCAACCTATTCTCTAAAAACCTGAAACGTATTCTCCAAAGCACAAGAAGCAACGAGTGGTAACTAATCAAGGAGAGAAGCAACTTAGAACTAAGGAGAAATTTCCTGACGGTGAGAACAATTAATCAGTGGAACAACTTGCCACCAGACGTTGTGAATGCTCCAACACTGGAAGTTTTTAAGAAGATGTTGGATAACCATTTGTCTGAAGTGGTGTAGGGTTTCCTGCCTAAGCAGGGGGTTGGACTAGAAGACCTCCAAGGTCCCTTCCAAGCTCTGTTATTCTATGTTCTAAAAACCACTACTATGGGAGAAGTGGTGGCTCAGCGGTGAAGACGCTGAGCTTGTCGATCGAAAGGTCGGCAGTTCAGCGGTTCGAATCCCTCATGCCGGGTAATGGGGTGAGCTCCCGTGACTTGTCCCAGCTTCTGCCAACCTAGCAGTTCGAAAGCATGTTAAAAAAAAATGCAAGTAGAAAAAATAGGGACCCCCTTTGGTGGGAAGGGAACAGCATTCCATGCGCCTTTGGCGTTGACTTATGCCGGCCACATGACCACGGAGATGTCTTCGAACAGTGTTGGCTCTTCAGCTTTGAAACGGAGATGCGCACTGCCCCCTAGGGTCGGGAACGACTAGCACAGATGTCCAAGGGGAACCTTTACCTTTATGGGAGAAGTCTGGATGTACTCCAGATAGCGAACATGGTAAGGAAGGCCAAACACCCACGCACACCCATTCACATCATCAACATCCCAAGCTCTCCATTACTTACTGGATCCTCCACTCCCAATCCTACTGGCTTCCTGTGACTTCAAAGAAGACCTCGGGAAGCCCAACCTTTTCACACGCTGCCAGAACCTGGGTCACGACCTGCCAAAGGGAATATTCCCACTTCAGGTATTCCACATGGAGCAATCATGGAAGGTGTTGTCTCTGTTTCTCTTTGATGTGGCTTCTCCTTTGCTCGGAAGGTCCTCCTTTGATGTGGATAGGTAGCTTATTCCTATGATTCAGCTTTCTGCTACCTGATGTTGTACAAGCACACCACCCAGGAAGGGTTCAGCCAAGAGACAACTTAGGAGAACTGATGGTATCACCTTCACCATTCCCTTGGGTTTTCCATACTTCTAGACTGGGTAACTTTGCTCTCCATGGCTTCTTCCTGTAGCGCTGGGCTTCCCAATTTTTTCCCCCCTTCCTTCCTTCATTGCTTCAAACCAGACGTGGGTTTCAGCAGGTTCTGACCAGTTCTGGAGAACCGGTAGCGGAAATTTTGAGTAGTTCAGAGAACCGCTAGTAAAAATTCTGCCCTCATCTATTCTCTGCCTCCCAAGTACCAGCTGATAGGGGAGGGAATGGAGGGAATGGAGATTTTGCAGTATCCTTCTCCTACCATGCCCACCAAGCCACACCCACCAAGCCATGCCATGCCACGCCCACCAAGCCCCGCCCACAGAACCGGTAGTAAAAAATTTTGAAACCCACCACTGCTTCAAACTCCTTATCAGAAAGTTGGGTTGAACTTTGAAGATCAGCTGTAATTCCTTTCCTTCAGGATCATGGTAATTTCAAATAGTCACTGAGCGAATGGTCGTAACTTGGGTGCTATAAAAACAATGAATTGAATGATCAATATGTCATTTCAATAAGTTGCCATGGTAATTTCATTGATGTTGTCTTAATAGAAAACTTCAGTCTTTAAGGATTGACATGTTTCTATGTTCCCATCACACTTTCCTTGAGCTCTTCTACCATCAGCACTTCCTCCTCCTCCTTTTGAAAAAGGAATAAATGTTACTGCAAAACAAGTTAAAACTGTTGTCCATCTTCCTTCCTTTTCCCCTTTCCCCTGTCCCCCTTCTTTCCTTCCGTCTTTCCTTCCTTCCTTCCTTCCTTCCTTCCTTCCTTCTCCATAAGTTGGACATAAAAAATATAAATGCATTCTTAGATTATGATCATGGTGAGTAACTGCAGGCTGGGATAGATAGATAGATAGATAGATAGATAGATAGATAGATAGATAGATTGATTAGATATAGATAGATGGGTGTAGATAGTTGATATGGTAGGTAGGTAGGTAAGTAGGGAGAGAGAGAGGGAGAGAGATACAGTAGATAGGTAGGTAGATTAGATAGATAGATAGATAGATAGATAGATAGATAGATAGATAGATAGATAGATGTGTTTCCCCGAAAATAAGACCCTGTCTTATATTTTTTCTGATCCTCGAAATAAGCGCTTGGCCTTATTTTTGAGGAGGTCTTATTATTTTGGGGCACACAGAGAAAACCAGAAGAAATGGCGGAGACTGGCTGCGCATGTGGTTAAATATTTTTGGGGAGGGCTTATTTTCAAGGGTGCTAATTTTAGCACATGCGCTCAAAAACCCGATTGAGCTTATTATCAGCGGATGTCTTATTTTCGGGGAAACAGGGTAGATAGATGGATGTAGATAAGTAAGTAGGTAGGTAGGTTGATTAGATAGATAGATAGATAGATAGATAGATAGATAGATAGATAGATAGATGTAGATAGTTGATAGATACAGTAGGTAGGTAGGTAAGTAGGTAGATAGATAGATATAGAGAGAGAGAGAGATAGAATGATAGATGTAGATAATTGATAGATTATAGATAGATAGATAGATAGATAGATAGATGTAGATAGTTGATAGATACAGTAGGTAGATAGGTAAGTAGGTAGAGAGAGATAGATAGATAGATAGATAGAATGATAGATAGATGTAGATAGTTGATAGATTAGATAGATAAATAGATAGATAGATGTAGATAGTTCATAGATATGATAGATAGATAGATAGATAGATAGATAGATAGATAGATAGATAGATTCATTCATTCATTCATTCATTCATTCATTCAATTTGTATGCTGCCTCTCTCCAAAGACTCAGGGAGGCTAGATGAGATAGATAGATAGATAGATAGATAGATAGATAGATAGATAGATAGATAGATGTAGATAGTTGATAGATA